>JAEBDU010000002.1:433018-851820 GCA_016802625.1 Heliconius numata | reverse complement strand
ATTGATTAGTAACTAACAATATTATCTATTCAGAAGTCGCTCTCGTACTCCAGAGGTCGAAGTGGAAGAACAACCAGCCATATCTAGTCCACGTAGCTTAAGGTATAAACAATATTTATATAATAATTTTATCTTAAGTAGTATAAAAAAAATATTCAATATTAAATTTATAGGAGTCGTTCAAAAACACCTGAGAAGCTAATGTCACCTAAAAAAGAACCTTCCCGAAACAAAAAATCTTTATCCAGAATAGTATTAGAAGCTAATACATTTGCTAAAACTAAACAAGCTGAAATGGAAAAAATGGATACAGATCTCATTGAAGAAAAAACTGAGACAGTAGAGAGTACTCCAATGAAATCTAATAAAACTGTACCAAGTTTCATGGATGTCACGTTTTCACCAATAGTAAACAAATCTGTTCTTCAAAGCTCATCTGAAAGCTTCCTTGCAGTCTCACCGGAGAAGCACTCGGGAGCTGACGAAGACAAAATCAAGCCACTACCGGCTTTTACCACTATTAATGAAATTTATATAGAACGATCAGTATTACACAGCTATGAGAGTAGTGTGGCTGAAACAAGTATAAAAGAAAAAGAATTTAATACTGAACATAAATCTGTACCTGCATTTACAACTATTCACGAAGATTTTGGAAAATCTGTTCTACACAGCTTTGAAAGTAGCATAGAAACTAGTGTTCAAGAAAAACAAGTTCAAATAGAAGAATTACCTCAAACTTCCATTAAAATAAACGAAAGTGATTGTAAGAAACCTGTACTCGTTGAAGATAGTACTATAGACACATCGAATGTCCAGAATTTAGTAGATTCTAATATAATGACCAGTGACAGTGAAGTTGAAGTAAATTGGAAATCACAAGAAACGGCGCGAGTTATGAAGGAGAAAGAACAAATAGTTGAAATAGAGAGGGAAATTAGTGAAATTGAGGGTGAAATGTCGGATGAGTGTAGGGTTGAATCTGATTCTGAAGTTGTAGAAGAATCGAGTGAAAGTTCAGAAGACAACGAGGAAGACGAGGAAGGAGATGGTGAGAACTCAGAGAATGAAGAAGAAGTGAGTATTTTTAAGATTCTAGCAATTACATTTCATATAGAAATTAATCTCCATATAGATATAATATGTAGATAACATAGTTAGATACAGTATATAGTCATAGTTCTTGTCATCATAGTTAGAACATGCCTGAATGGATAACTCTGTGCTTAAATTTCAATCTTGATTTTTTTATTATTTTTTTATCAGCTTTTTTTATGTATCCCACATAGCAGATCAGGCAGATCGAAACTAGTATTAAGTTGTACTTTTTTCCTCACTTTCCGTCCAGTTTTAACCTTTACCAGATCGCAAATATCAAGATTATTATTTCTCCCAAGTGGAAATCGAACCCATAACCGTTGCGTTAACACTGCTCCACGATAATGTTATTATTATTTTTAAAGTGTTGTTCCACACTTAAGGAAGAAAAATACGTTTTTTATAAACGTATATTAATCACTACGTTCAAATGTTTATAAATTTCAAAAAAGTATTAGTCTTATTATTATATCAAAAAATGAATATATTTTTAGGAATCCGGATCTGAAGGTGAGGATGAAAGTGAAAATGAAGTAATATCCATAGTTGATTCAGACGAATCATCTGATAACTTGCAAATAAACGAACAAGTTACCACTCCTGAGGAAAAAAAATCTGAAATTACAGAAAATGTAACCATTGAAGAGATAGAAAGTGTTCCTATTGTAGAACAAGCAATGGAAATTCCTATAAATACTGTTGAAGAGCAAAAAGATATTTTGACAACTTTAATAGTGGATGTAGAACCCAATATGTCTATACTCACTGATGATAACTCTATAGTAGAAACAGAATCTATTAATCTTAATTATTCTGATGAAAATAAACATGATATGGAAAAAGCTGAAGATCAGATTGTTGAACCTATGGAAACAGGTATCTGTTTTAAATATTATATCTTTTGTTATTTAAAAGGAAGCCATGCTGTATACAATAGTATTTCTTATTCTAACAAATATTCTTACAAGGGTTTTCACATTAATTGTCTACCGCACTTACAGCCCTGAAGTTAGACTTTCTAAATTTTTGCACGTTGTTCACTTGAGAAGAAAATGATAAAAAATTAAGGATAAAGAGAGAAACTCGTAAACCGTACTGTTCAAATGTCCATTTTTTATTCTTCTATATAAGTCATATTTACTTCTCAAATTTAAAAACTTTAATTTAATATTTTAATTGATAAATATGTACATTTTTCTTTCAGAGGCTATACGAATCGTAGTAACGGTAGAAGAAGTACAGCCTTCTATAGAAGAGAAGGAAAATGTCCGAAAAGAAATTATTAAAGAACTAGTGCCAACAAGTGAAAGCGTCGATGTAGTCGATGCTAATATACCTGTAGAACCCGAAAGTGAAGATATGGTAAAAAAATCTGTACAAATCGTCTCTGAACAAAAAACACTTCGAATTGTTCCAAACGAAGTAAAAACTATAGAGGTTATGCAAAGTGATATTAAGGAAGAAGTTAAAAAAGATACCAAAATCGATTCTAAGGAAATGGAAACAGGTGAAAACCTAAATATGCCTATTGATGAAACTTCCCGAAGTAAAGATGATGCCGACAAATCAGTAAGTTCGAAGAATAGACAAGAAAACGAAAGCTCTACAACTAAGGAAATCTTAAGTTATGCTGAAAGTTCAAAGGAAAAAAAAGATTTTAAAGATAAAGAAAGTGAGCTAGTTATTGAGAGCTCAAATGATAAAGAAATTAAAACTATCGAAGTTAAAAACGATACTAAAGATAAGAAGGTTCTAAAAAGTACAGAAAGCTTACAAATACAAAAACTCCCCGACATTAAAGAAAATGAAATTACAGAAAAATCTGAATTCACAGGAGCTAATGAGCCATTGGAAACTAAAGTAATTCAAAAAGAGAAAGTTTCTAGAAAACGTACACAATCGACCAATTCCGTAAAATCTACAGATGCAGAACTTCCAAAAACACCTTCAACAAGACGAAGGGCTCAATCAGTTAATAAAGATATTGAAGGAAATGAACCTGAAACTAAGACAGTAGAAGTAACTCCAAGACGAGCTAAAACACCCTCAGATGTTAAAAAAATAATGACACGTAGAGCTTCTAAAGAATTATCAGAGAAGATCGAAGAAGATATTGCTGAGGAAGTGTTGACTCCACGTCGTCGTTCCACTCGTTCTACAAGTAAAAAAGAGGATGATAACACTAGTGTTGCATCTACATCTCCTGTTAAAGCTAAAAGCGTAACACGTAGAAAATCTAAAGATGAAGATAAGATAGAAGATATAGAAGATGTTCTAACACCACGACGGCGATCTTCTAGATCTAAGAACAAAAAAGAAGATGATAGTGCTAGTGTGATATCAGATGTTTCAGTTAAATCTAATAAGAGTAAAACGGAAGAGGGTGAAATTAAATCACGTAAAGGCCGGAAATCAATATTGAGCGCGAAAACTGATTTGTCGGTTATACCGGAAGTGGTCACGGAAGATGCTAAGGCAGAAAGTGCTGATACAATACAAGAATTAGGTGCTAGAAGGTATGTAGAAAATACAATACATTATTGTGTATTTTTTTTTCTGTTAATTAAGGATTTGGGTGGCTTTGAAAATGTGTGGGCTTAATTGACTTTTACCTGAATACCCCATGCAAAAATGGGTAATGAGTTTAACAGCTTATGTACGTCAGATTAAACTTATGATATTTTTTGCATGAAAATGCATCTTTCTTTATAAACCGAAAGACAGTAAACAGAGAATAAGATTTTCACTTATCAAGTAATAAATATATTGAAAAGTAACTTAGTTATTTCAAATTTCCTTACATTAAAGTCTTTAAATGTAAAATTTTCAGGTTAACTCGTAACCAAAAAGCAGTACTACAATCCCGGTTGGAACCCAAAACCCGGAACCCCCAAGCCCAAACCCGAACCGATAAAATACGAGAACCAAGTGTCACTTCTCGTTCAGAACTCGATGATGATGATGATGACGCATCATCGACCTATTCAATGGACCCAAATACAATGGATAGAATTAATTTATTAAATAAACCCAATTTTGAAGGTAAGTACATAATTTATAGTCCTATGAACCTTAATGTGACAAGGATGTGACTGTAAGGCGACTGTTGCGGGTTCGGTCACTCGAGGGAATGAATTATTATTTCTTAAAAATATTATAATATTAATCTTTTCTTCGCTCTGGCACCAAGGCAAAAAGCCCGGAGTTAAGTTCCGCCACTCAACACGCATTGCCTCGAAAAATTAGGCGAAATGTGGGCAATGGAGTGTCTTAATACTTCTCTCTGCCTATCCTCCTGTATGCTGGATTACAGTATGAAGCTGATTTATTTTTTACTAGGTACAAAATTGAAGAAATATATCTATTTGAGTTAATCTTTCTGTAGATATTTTTTTACATTGGTATTAATTAATATTTATCCTTTTAGAATTGCTCGTTAAATATATTTTTGTCTATCTGAGTTTTATCTCATTTATTGCATGTCTTAGATCCATTCATCCATCAGCCTTTCAACGTCCACTGCTGGACATAGGCCTCCCTTAATTCTCGCCACTCCGTCCGGTCCTGCGCTCTTTGAATCCAGCGGTTGTCTTAGATATAGTTTTTAAACTATTGTGCTATTCTTATTTATTGATCGCTTAGCTAGCGTCATATCATAATAAATTATTTTATTTGAAATTATTTGATATTGCATTTATTAATTGCAAAATTAAAAAAAATATGTATTAAATACTGTTCCCAAAACAGTATACATTTGTTTTGACTATGATGCAAATAAATGTTTAATAGTCTTCAATTCACTATTAAGATAATAATAATTGAATAAAATATAGGATTTCCTAAAAATATATATTTAAATTTACAGATTATTTGTTTTAAACGATTTTTTTTAAACTAGCTAAGCGATAGCTTTTGTATGTAAAACTGCTGTAAATGTTCCTTTACTGCAAAAACCCTAGGCTCACCAGATCCAGAGGAAATGAGCAACTCCTTAGATGTCACCTTCGCTAGACGATGTAAGTATTAAATATGCTTATAATCCTCTCTAATATTGCATGCCTTTTGTTCATTTTTTATTTTTTCACATTTTTTTAATAGCATGTAATCATCAATGAAAGTCATCTTAGCATACTTATTAAGAAAATGTATAATTTTTTTTAACGTAGCGGAAATTTTATAAGTTTTCTTAATAAGTATTTTTCTTTCTTAAATGTTGAATGTTAAAAATTCATTTTAGCATGTTAGCAATGCTAATGCCTTCAAGATAGTTTTTAAATAGTATGGTTATTATAGGAGGAAACGCAGTTCTTTAAGATCAATCTTATTTTAGGTAAATATATTTACGTACGTATTTTAGGTAAATATATTTACGTAACCTCCTATTTATAAATAAAAATACTTTTAACGAATTTTGTTATCAGCAGATACTAATAATTTGAGCTATACTTTACAATAATTAAAACAGCTCAGTTTATTTTTAATATCAAAATAAAACATATCATTGACAGGAAAAATTTATGTATCCAAACCACAATGGGTTTTAGATACTTTAATTTTTTAATAATAATTCTAATAAATTCTGTGCTAACATTAGAAACTACGATTATAACTAAACGATGTTAGCATCAAATCCGTTATAAAAGTAATTTTATTTACACAATTTTTTCACACATTTATAACTTAAAAAATGCCTAGAGCAGCACTATAATAAGCTTTTCTATAACTTAACATTTCCAGCTCGCATGGCAAGAGCAGCTTCTGAGACTAAATCTTTGCTGAAACCCGCTAAAGTCGTTAGAAGTTTGTCTGTAGATATTGGTAAACAATTTTGTATTTTTATTTCTCGTGTTGTATATCTTTCTATATCAATATATATTATTTTCTTTTGTTTAAATATTTATATTTTTGATATATAATTTATACTGTCTTTTATAAACATTTTATATATTATTTATGGCTAATTTTTTTTTTCTTTACTATGATACAATATACACAATAATATGTCTTAAATTACAGTGAAATATTAAGATGTTAGCTTATATAGCAATAATTCAATATTCATAACATTTTGATCTATTTACAATAACATGGTTACCAATACTGAAACTTCTTTCCAATTCATATAACAAATATCATAAATCACATAGGTACATTTTAAAAAATCTGTTCTGAAAAATCTAAATACTCCTTTGCCTTTTAGGCATGCGTAGCTAGCTTTGGAACAAATACTGATTATGCTTTTAGTTAATTCATTAACTCCTAGTCCTAGCAGGTATTTTAGATGTAAGATGATGATGCAATGGGTTGCCACAATACATAAATTTAATTTCTTTTCGTATATCTTGTCGTTAATTATAATATCACAATACAATTCCTCCTTACACACATTCCCCTTATACTTTCTTTATAACAAATCAACTTAACCTAAAAAAAATATGTAATATATATCCAGTAATAGTAACGTTTAAATTTGAAATTTATTATTGTTTATTTCCCTTAAAAATACATTAAATTAAAAGGTGCTACCCCCGAGGCGATGTCCCCCTACGACAGTCCGGTACGCCGGCGCCGGGCCTCGTTCGCGCGCGCCTGCGAAGCCCTACACACGCCCAAGGGACGACGCGCTTCGACTGACTTATTGGTATGTTTTAAAATTGTATTCTAAAATATTTTTCTATCTTTAATATTGATAACATATAAAAAATATTGATTGTATAATTTTAATTTATGCACTTATATGAATCTATCTATGAATCAATGTCAGGAAATCTTGGTAAAACTGTTGACTTTCTTTGATTAGTTTAAAATATGCACACTCGCAAGAGACAGAGAATCGCATTTTTTTTGTTTTTTATACCATTTTGTATTTGTTAATGTATTATGTTGTCTTTTTTTTTATAAAAGGAAAATGTAAATAATATTTTTTTTTTAGAAGGGGGACACTCCAAGTCAGCAGGGGTCCCCCGTGTCAGTATCAGAAATTGAACCTGTGACCCCCGCTCGGCGCTCCCGGCGTGCCTCAGCCGCCTCTAATACTAGCCAATCCACGAGTGTTAGGAAGTAAGACCTTTTTTTGCTTCATCCTGCATCTCTGTACAAATTTCCATTATCCAAAGATTGCTGTTTACTAAAATTGCCGTAGCTTGTACTTAAATAGAAAAATAGTAATATCTGCCAATATTTTCAGTTTATAATTAGTATAAAACATTTTTATTCTAAAATACAGAAATTAACAAATTCTCAATGCTAATTCATATTTCAGGTCTAGAAAAGCTACGGATAAAGGAAAAGAAAGCAAGGAGTAACTCTTAATTTATTATTATTTGTTTATTTACTAGTTAATATTTCATTGAGTTTTGCATTTGTATAAATAATATATTACTTTCACAGTTTAATTGGTTTTATTTACTTACTTTAATTTAAGGGAACACAGGGTTTTAATATTATTTATTTCAGTCGAGTTTACAATATTTGTTAAAAGTATCTTGCTACAATTTTTTTATGATTAATTTTACTTTAAATAAAGAATAAGGAACAAAAATGTAATTACAGACTACATACACAATTTATTGTCATATAACACTATTTTATTCTTAAAAATAAAAGCTGGAAAATATGATTACCAACAAAAACTATACCAAAAGTAGTAATAAATATATTTAATCTCATATCCATAACCATAATTTATTAATGTTAGGACTATTATATTTAAATTTTCAAAATATTTTTAATTATTTTATAATAAAATGTACATAAATTGAATAAATAATTTATGGAAATAAACAATGGACATTACAAAATTTACCTATCTTATGAGATGAGAAAATATAAACCAAATTTAATATGTATGAAATTTATGTTACATTAAGAACCTTGGTTTAAATATAAAAATAATCAATTAGTTAAAACATTACTTAATATGAGATCACAAATACTCGAATAGCGGGACTCAAAGCCGCTCTTCGTTTTGTTACCAGAGCGAGGAAACGAACCCACTAGCGTTTAATCAGAAGATACTTTTTAACTCTACAGTTTTTTACAAAACTAGCCGTAATACCGAAAGCTGCACGACAAATTTATCAAATATTTCTTTCATCACAATCTATATAATTATAATAATTGTTTTTAGTAATTATAGATAAATGCTTACTATCTTAACATTATTAATTATTAATACAATGAACAAAGACATTAATTAATAAATGCATAAGATTGCACTTAGTGTACGAATTTCTATATAAAAATGGTAAATGGTTAAAAATAAGAATTTTTAAATGAGGAAAGATTCTATAAAACTTCAATCAAAAATATTGTAAGATTATCATTAAAAAGTTGATTTTTCAGGTAAACTAGGACTCGATTTAACCTCATTTAATTGTTATTACTTATAACCCAAAACACATATTTATATACAGTATATTATAGTTCAACATAAGCAATTGTGATTTAGTAAAAGAATCGACATTATCTGGTCAAAGGGTTTGAATATATATAATTGACGTTTATTTATTATTTTCTTCTTTTTTCTACACAAAATATACTAAATAAAATTATCTTTGCCTATCTTGAATACTTTTAAGAGATCTCATGTGATGCATAATAGCTTTAACTGGTGAATTGTTCACCAAACCCACTTCACCCAAATCTACATTCTTCAAATACACTTCTTGCATTTTGTTTGTATCTTTCTCTATATTCTCACATATTTGTTTATCTTCTGGCTTCAAAGTAGTTTTTTCGGTACAATCAACTACTTCACGTTTTCTTCTTGGCATTATAATTGGAATTTTATTATTATTATTGTCTTCATTAAAATGTATAGCACCGTTATCGACATTTTGTTTTTTATTTTCACTAATTTTCTCACTCATGGCTATAGCCAAGGGAACGTTTTGAATTGTTTTTTGCAGTTGAGGTACTTTTTGTGAGTCTTCGCCTTCTTTGTATGATTGTGGTTCATCTGGCTTGTGGGAATGTTCCTTTACTGAATCTATTACAACATTGTCTTCTTTTTTATTTCTATCTTCTTTAATATCTAATTTTGGTTTATTGTCTAAAGGATTTAATTTAGATTGTTCCACTTGTAAGTTTGCTTTAATGTTGTTTTGAATTTCTTTTACAGGTATTTTATCAACATTTGATTTCTCTACATTGACTTTAGTATCTAGTTCTGGTGGAGGAACATCTTTGATATTATTATTAAGATCCAATGTTTTCGGTTCCTGCTTGTCTGTATCAACTTTAGTATTTTTATTATGATCTGGCTGTTCTACAACTTTGTCTAGTTTTTTATCTTTAACTTCATCTATATGTTTAATGGCGTCTAAAGTTTCTTCCGCTTTCTTAGCTATATCGTTGACAGCCATATCTGCAATTTTTTTCAATGGATCAACTTTATTTAAGTCTTTAGTTTCTACTGGTTTATCGGTAACACCGCTCAAGCTCTGTATCGCCATGTTTGCAATTTTCTGTATACTTTCAACGGCTATTTTCTTTGCTTCACTGCTGTCAACTTCATTTTTATTTTTTTCCAACTCCTTTTTAGTTTTAATAATCTCATCTAATATTTCTTTCTGTTCCTTTATAAGTTCCTTTTGTTCTTTGCCATGTTGTTTAATCGTTTCTATGAGTTGTTGATGCTTCATTATATCGATTTTTTCTTGGTTCGATTGTTTTTCTTCTACGATTTTATCTTCTTTAAGTTTTTCTTGTTTTATTTTTTCTTCCTCTTTTTCTTCAGCGATTTTGACACCGTTTGCCACTTTTACTTCATTCAATTTTAATTGAACATTTTTAGGATGTGTTTCAGATGCTTTATTTAAAGTATTTTGTTCCTCTATCACCTGCTTTATAATATTTTCTTTAGGTAATAACTCTTTGGAATGTGATTCAGGCGGTACTGGATTGGGAGGTTGAATCTCGGAATCTTTTATTATAGGATTATTGAGTTTATTTATTTCTTCGTCAGATAGTGGTTGTTTCTGTAATTGAGGCTTGCCAATTACTTCTGTAGGAAAAAAAAATTGTTACAGCAGGTTTGATAAAATAATTTTCGACTTAATAAAATATAGAAAAAGTAACAAAAAAAATAACAATTTTAATAAATCTAAAATTACACAACGGTAAAACAATAAAAGTATTATAATGTGTAAAATAAATATTTGAATTCATATTAATTCTTTTTATGATAAATCCATGCATCTTTAGTACATACCCTCCTTCGCCCTCTTGTGAAAGAAGTCTTCAACAATCTGATCTATCCGCTCCTGAGTAATGAATTTGTCGTCGTATTTATCTCGAGATAATTCCGCCGCTTGCAAATTCGCGAATGTTCCTAGTATTAATATTATCACGCCCAATACCACTGTGAACTAATGAGGAAAGAAAATAATTCGTTTTAAACAATGCCTTATATATATTTGTTTTTGACTGATATGCAACTTAGTTTACAGATAATGTATGTTGTAAAATTATTCAATGATAGTAATGAGCATCCATATGTACGTCTAAGCAATTTAGTTCAATTCCATTTGCCACGCTACATGTTGTCGTATCTTAAATTGAATTAATTATTTACAAAACAAATCGATATTACTATCGGACAACATAAATTCACATCTTCTACATATTAAATTCTATATATTAAATTTATAAACTAAATGCAAAAAAAAATAAATTCCAAATCATTTTATGTATTTAGTCATTAACTTCAAAATTAATTATAACCAAAACAAAACAAAAATGGCTACACTTACCTTAGCCAACGCCCTTTCATGATGATCCTTGCCAACGACCCTCAAATATATACCAGCTGGCAACACTACACACACTAGCACACCCACTGTGGCGCCCAGCAGGCCCAACACTAGCTCCACGGTGGGCAGCAGCAGTCCCACGCCGAGGGACATCCCTACTATACCGAGGGTTAGTGATCGGAACGCCGATGGCGGGATTGCTGAACTGTGTGTGTTTGTGTATGCGTTTGTGTGCTCGTGGACAGGGTGTGCCTGGGATTAGTGATTATTTTCCTTAATTTTAGGTTTAGAGTATCATGCCATTTACGATATATTATCAGAGATAATTGAGGCCAGTCGTGGCGCAGGGGCACAAAGTGTGATTGTAAACGCGACTGGCTGTGGGTTCGATCACCACTCGAGGAAATGGAAATATTTATTTTAATAAATATATTTCTATTTCTTAGCTCTGGTGTCGAGGCGAAGCGCGGAGTTGAGTTCTGCCACTCAACACGCAACGCCCGATAACCTGATTAATTCTATAAAATAATCGTCACATAATAATATGTAATACTAAAATATACTTTAATAACTTACCCGTCTGTATAAAAATGAATATAAACTCGCTCGACACGGAAATATGATCAGAGGGAAGCTGAGCGCTAAAGAAAGGACGAAACCCAGCTTTATGACGTCACTCGCGAATGTTGGACTTAGACTTGTTAAGACATTACCTTAAAATAAAAAATAATAATTAATTTAATTTTTGTTAGAAATAGAGTATTAAAACCAATAGAAAATTGGCTCATGTGAATCAATAATTTATGTAGTATTACTATATCTTATTTTTATAGAGACAAAAAAACTGTTTGCTTGGCTTATTTTCTGATCATTTAGTTTTAAACATTTCCCCAAATAGGATTTGAACCCAATCATCGCATAAAGTCAGATTTATTCTACCCACGTCACGATTGTATATTTTGAGACTAAATATATTAAAATTTTATCAATAAAGATAATATGTACATAATATAAAACATCTGGCCACCTACATTAAACACATGTTAGTATCAGCCAAAAATAATTGATATTGCTGTAAAATAGCCGACTTTTAAATTTAAATTCAAATAATAGTAATAACTTTTGTAACATTTTTAATAATAACAAAACAAAATATATAAATTTTATCTCAGGTTCTCTCTGCCTAAACAAGTGTGAAGCTAAAAAAAACAAATGATACACTACAGGACTATAAGTCTTTTTACCTATAATATTCATATAATTTTATTACAAATTAATTGAACTGAATTAAAAACTATAATATGAACTTGACATAGTTTGCTAATATTATAAATGTCATCTATTTAGGGTAAAATCGTTGAACCATACTTAAACATGACCTTTACAAGATTTTTTTACTTTGACTATATTTTACTAAAGATGTTACAGACTAAGGTAATTGCTAGAGACAATTATATTCTAAAGAAAAAAATCCTAATATTAATAAAATTATAGCATGTATAATCAATAAATAACAATAAATCAATCATCATCAATCAATCAATTAATCAATACACTAATGATTGAAATATTTTTCAATCAATCAATTCAATAATCGATAATTGTAATTTATCTTCTAAACCCTATTATATTAATAATAATAAAAAAAAATATTTAAACATTTCACTCACCAGAAATTTCCTGCGATCCAAAAGCTATATAACCAAAAACACCCAAAGTAAAGTAAACTCCTGAACATATATTGATAGCGTTCTTAGTAACTAAACACATCTTCTCCAAAGACAATGTCGGTAAAGATTCAAATATTTCAAATAGCTGCCTAGAACAAAAACACAAGCAATAAATTTTCATTAAATAATAAAGCACAACAAAAATAAAACTTTGAAATTAATGTATTTTATATCATTTGCGGCAGTTTTGCCATAGACCACTAGAGAGGAAATGAAATATGTAAGGTATTTATTATTTTATATCTTTGCTCTGGTAATAAGGCAAATGCACGATGTTAAGTTCCACCACTCAACTTTGTTTAGTTTACTGCAGCAAAATGTTTAAAAAAAGACTTCATAAAAAAATATAATAATTACGTTTGACAGAACAGTGCCATAGAAAATATCGGTACACATTGTAAAACTCCCGCTGGCCTCCACATCTCAATACGAGATGTCCAGTCACCAGAGAATAGTTGAGATGCTGCTTCAGCTATTACCTGAGAAAATTAATATTTTTTTTTAGATATTTATATCTAAAAGATTTTCATTTAAAAAAACTTGTTGTAGTGTTTCATTTAAATCCATCTAAAAGTTGCATAGATTTGAATGTACATTATAAATAAACAAATAGACAAAAATAAGAGTCATAGGTGCATTACATTAAATATGATCAATGTTTTTCAATGAAAATATATTCAATATTTTTATTTTTTTATTGTAGCAAAGATTATAATTAGGGTTGCCAACCATATTATGATATTTATATTATTTTACTTAATTTTTTCAACAGACAGTACTCTGTCTGTACTGAGTAGAAGAAGAGTATGCATGTAAAGGAGTAAACTAACAAATAAGCAACAACAACATTATATTTTTCAACAGTTTACTTTTAAATAATCCCAAGCCATCGTCAACCCATAATATGGTACCAATATTGTGAAAATAATAGCTAAAAATTCCTTACCTTTATAACTAAACAAAAATAAAAGGCAATGGTGGCGGCACTGACATTACTAAGACTGTCTACATTCCGCAATAACCCTAGTGGTAACACACAAACTAAGGACACTATTACCATAATAGATGTTCTGAAAAAAATCAAAAGATAAAAATAAATATATAATTCAATTCTGATTTGGACTTTTACTAAAATAAAATACTTATTTTTAAATTTTCTAGTAAACTATACTTGGTTTATAATATAAAATATAAACTAAGCAGATACTTAATGTAAAAATATGCTAAATAGCGCTTGAGTCAAATTTTAGGGCTGCTCTTAGAATATCCTCAATCTAGTATTCATTATTTTTATGCTTGAAAATTTATTCAGAAGTGAAATTATATAACAAAAAAGTATATAATTTAAATAGCAATAAATATTATTTCACAATATTCCA
Organism: Heliconius numata; assembly: GCA_016802625.1. Taxonomy (NCBI): domain Eukaryota; kingdom Metazoa; phylum Arthropoda; class Insecta; order Lepidoptera; family Nymphalidae; genus Heliconius; species Heliconius numata. Next base: position 837,858 of record JAEBDU010000002.1, on the reverse strand, counting down.
AGTATTAAATACCTTAAAATATCACTTTGGTTAATTTTTAATAGTTTGGCAATAATTTGTGGACCAAGATCTCCAACCACTACAAAATAGGCTATACAAGTGCCCATCAAAAAACCTATTATGCCCAGTTCCACAGTCATCTTTCCAGCAGGGCCGAATATATGGAATGCTAAAATAAAATATAATGTCAGTATCTATATTATTTGCTTATAAAGATGTTTCTTCATTTAAATTTATAAAATTCAATTAAATGTTAATTCAGTTATAATTGTACTTACCAAGGAATTCATAATTTCTTCTTCTAGTAATAATTGCAGACTTTAAGAGGAAATAACAACTTAGTCTAGATACTAATCCCATGAAAATTAAAATTAAAGTAGCTAGTACAACTCCACACTATAAAAAAAAACAAAATTTATTTACTTCGTAAAATTTGTATCTGTTGAAAATGTAAGGCTTTGTTTATTATATATGGTATGTAAATCAAGTTTTTGGTTATTCAAATTTCAAGGCTATTGGATAATAAAAAAACTTACTTGTTGAAAACAAAAGGGCATAGCAAGTATGCCGACTCCAATAATACTGTTCGCAAGAGTAATAGATTGACCTACGGTACCCATGGCTGAAGTTTTTCAATATATCTAAGTAATTTTGACTAAATTTATACGTGTACAAGATAACACGCACGGCATGTCGACGTATTGTTATGATTTATGAATTATGACGACTTCACGAGTTTCACTTTGTTTTGTTGACTAAATGTCAGTTCTATCATTTGACATATACTGGTTTATTATCTATGGACAGCAAATTATAAAGCTAGATTCAGACACTTAAAACGAGTGACTAATATTAATTATTATCGAGTATGGACTGGACTCGTAGAATTTCCTAAATGAAAATTTAAATTTATTTTCAATTTGATTTGAAAGATAAACATGTGATAATTAATATAATATTAAAATTTTACATTATGTTGAAACAAAACATTATTTAAAGATCTTTCCCTAGAAGCCTTATCTATGTTAGACGAACAGAACAGAATTAACGCCGTCCATGTATATATTTTTTATGATTTATAAATTAATATAATTATATGTTTAACAGGGTGTGTAAGCAATACGCAGATATGCTAATTTATGGTTCATTAATAAGATAAGAATGCAAGAGTGTGGTGAAGACATAAAAGAAACTCAATTCTACGTTAAAAACATTTATTTCTACTTCACATTTCTTTGGTAATTTAAGCCAGTAATAAAAATATGCCTTATAATATGTTTAACAAAATATTAATTTTATTATAAAAATTCTTAAATTAATAATAAAATACAAAATTAATATAATAATGCCGAATTATCGAATAAAGAATGAATCTAAATATTTCTTTGGCTAAATACTTTGTAAAATGGTTAAAATATTGGCAAGAACTAAATAACTAAATTAAAATCTAAATAATATATAAGAATTGGTACATGGCATGCTGTTGTTATAAATGATAAGCATTTAATTACCTATAACACATAATATTTCTTGGTATGGCTATTTCTAACATGAAATAGAATATATTACATTTTCAAGTGCCGCCGCTGCCCTTGCTACCAGAGCAAAGAAATAAAAATAATTATTTATTGGGAATCAAACCCACGGCCGTGGCGTTGATAGTTGACTGCAATGACTGCGTCTCAACGTTATGCCGCTGCGCCACGACGGCCTCATAATATACATATTTATTAATATGAATAATTCATGCATATTATAATTAACCCAATACTTAGTTCAGATGTTATTCAAGATTATTTATATGTATGACTTACATTGCAATAATATGATCAATAAAATATATTTCTACTTCCAACTGGCCATAATCTTTTTTAAATAATTGACACTTAATTTGTAATGTCTTCACATTTAAATATTGTCCAATTTTTTTTTTGTTTTCATTATACTGACAGTTGTTTATTTATATTTTTTGGTATTTTAACAATATTTATTTTATTATATGATATATGAAAGTATATTTGACAAAACATTTAGGTGTTATTTTTTTCTAATTACAAACCAATTCAGTTACAAACAACAAAAGTCTTTAAAAATATTATTATTAATTTGTTGTACAGAATTGTCTAGAAGAAAAAAAAAATATTATATCTACTTTAAAATTATTTTCTACATAACATGTGAAATGCACAAACTAGTACAGTATGGTTGAGTTGTGGCAGTCATGAAACTGGACTTTCTGAACATCCTCCATTCAGGAAGTAATAAAAATCCTAAAATCAAATCTGCACAGCATCTTTTGCTAACTTCAAGGTGGTCACAACTAGTGAACTGTACCATATAAACATTTATTAGTTTATATTATTATCTTAATGGAAATGGATTCATAGCAAAAAGTATGATATTTATCATTGTAATGTACTTGTAGATAAAGTGTAATTACCAAAAATCTCACATTTAGACAGGTTATTGTTTTATTTAAATAACTTCGTAACAACATTGATTGATTACTATTGTTATTTTTCATTTATACTAACCATTACCCTAGAAAAATAATTGATATGCTAAAATATATTTTTGTTTCAACATAATTATCAGTTATTATCAGTTATAAATACATACAACCTACAAATTTTATTTTTAACATGCAAACAAACAAGGAATGGCACTGGGAGTAAAACTTATTTTAGAAAAATAGTATTATAACTATATTATATATGATATAGTAACATAAATCAGAAATAACACATTATTAATATAAAATAATTTGGTAAATAACTTAATTGTCCAAACACACAACAACAATGGCACAAACATATATACATTCAAATATTTTTCTATAATGCTATTAATTAGTGTATAATATTATTTTAAGATAGTTTTTAAAAGCAACCTTTTTTAAAGTATTTTTTAGAATATTTAAAAAAATATATAATCAGAAGTTAGAGCAGAAAGCTCTGTGCAAGTTTCCATATCAATGATCGATTTTGTAAATATTTCAGTTGATATCAAAAGCTAACGTCAAAATAATAAAAAAAAATCCCCCTTTGTATATAAAATATAAATATAGTTAGTGTTAAAATATATAGGGTGGAATTGTCAGCGAACCATTTACGGAAACAGCATATAGGGTAAAATATTTCAAATCCATACCTAAAGAAATTAACCAAGATGGGAAAAAGATATATTAGGCTTTTATAGAGAAGTTAAAACTGTGGTTTCATTTAATGTGGTGCTGACACTTCCAGCCTGTATAATATACCACATTACTCTAAAAAAATATATTGTAAAGATTTCAGGTATACTAATTGAAAAATTCAAAAATGAAAATTAAAAATAAATTATCTAACATAAATTATATTATAACATAATCCAATAAATAACAAACTTTGGAATCATCACTTTGTTTAAATGGCAAGTCTTACTTTTGGTATGTTTTTCAAACATAATTTTTCTTCTTCTTTGAATAATTAAATATAATCTTAAATTTTCTTATTATTTGCCAGAATCATTAATATATTTGTTACATTTATTTTTTTATTAAATTGTGATGTTTATGAATAACATATTTCACAAAAAAATAAAACTTATCACGAATTATTGCAAGTCAACATATTCAGTTTTTTTTTATTTATTTGTTTTTTTTGTACCTTACTTTTTTTCGTCTGTGAGAAGCTCCAATATATCTTCTGTGCTCTTGTTCTCTTTTTTGAATTTCGCCATTTTTTCTTTAGGCACAGTGCCATTTAGTAATATTTCAATATTCATCTTCAAACGTTTTAATGGCGTAAGAGATTCATTTTTACATGGAACATGACCCATGGCTTCAAGTGATTCCACTAGCAAATCGTCTATGAGACGTTTGTTGAAACCTGTTATAAAATAATTATATTAGCATTTGAAAAATATAATATATGTATTAAAGATTGTATTGTAAGATTAATTGTAAGATTGTATTATATACAATAAAATTAAAATTTAATTTTTATATACATTTTCTATATATACAATTGTAATAATTTCTCTTTCAACCTATATTTAAAGTTTTGAAATTGAAACAAATTATAAAATCACCACCATCATCCACCACCTTACAAAATATCCGAGGCCTTGCAATTAAACATACCAAAAAAGCAAATGTAGACCTAAAAAAAATTGCTTATTGCCTATTTATTTTTGTCATGTCTTCACATTCAAGCCCTTCACCAACCAGCACCAAATTAAAAACGAAATGGTAAATGAACTCACACGTCGATATATTACCCAATATCCTGCCTGACGACTCAACTGCCTCTTATTATAATGGTTCAAATGTTGTCTAAAATACAATTAAATATGATCATTGTTCGCAAACGTACTGGAGCGAACAACGTAGTCAACGTTGAACTGCACATAAGCACAAATCAGCACACAACACACGGAATAATTGAAAAACATGAAGAAAGACTGCAGTGACCAATGTTTTAATGTACCTGCATCATAGTGAGTTTAAAACACTGGGAATCAATGACTGTGCATAAAATAATACATAAAATATATGTTATGTGTTCAAAAGTCAATGAACGCTTAATGGTGGTGTTCCCGTTGATGTCTATTACTTAGGATTTATTTATATTTACATGAGCTGTAGTACCTCATGTTACAAAAGGTTCACTTGTATTTATGATAAATGTGATGAATATTGTGTAGGATTTCCACAATGACTAAAATTTATAAGGGTCACACACAAAAAGCGAAATAGTTCACACCATTAATAAAAGATATGAGTGCATTCTTGTCTGTGTAAAATAGTAATCAAAAATTTTACGCACCTAAATATTTCAGTTTCTCTTTGGTAGCAATCATAGTGAGAAGGAGAGCCAATAGGAATCTCATTCGAGACAAGCTCATAAAAGATTCGACGACCTCCTCCTCTTCAACTTGAATTGAAGCCTGGATTTTCTCCTCAAAGGACAATTCCTTTACTCCTACTTGACAAACCTTGTCATGATCTTCAAGGTCAATTTTTAATTTGAAAAACTGCTCACATTTTTTACATCTGTATGGGTTAGTTTGTCCGTGTATTTTTCGCATATGAGCTTTCATGTGAGGTAGCTGTGAGAAAGAAAGAGGGCACATGGCACAAGGGAAAGGTTTTTCTCCTGTGTGACGTCGAATATGTAACATGAGGGCATTGGAATGGGAAAACGGTCTATTGCAAATTCTGCAAGGATATGGACGGGCTCCAGAATGAGATCTTCTATGTACAGTTAGCTGAGTGGATTGAGTGAAACGTTGCCCGCAGTCAGGACACTTGTGAGGACGTTTATTTTCATGTGTACGCATATGTTCAGATAAATGACCTTTGAGAACTTTCTTACATATTGGACATTGGATTCTTATGCCAGCATGAGAAATTTGTACATGACGCTTCATTGAATTCATCCTTAAGAATTCTTTACCACAGTGTTGGCAAATATAATCTTTCACTTTTAAATGTGATTTAAAATGCAGAGATAGTTTTATTCTGCAGTCAAAGCTTTCTTCACACACCAGGCAGTCATATTTACCGTTGACTGTTAAATGTTTTTTCTCATGTGCAATTAATTTATGCTGTTGAGTAAATTTTTGATTGCAATAAAAACATTTGAATTTTGTTTCAGTGTTGGTGTGAGTAGTCATATGTGCAATTAAGTTCTCTTTAAGCAGAAATGGCTTGTTGCATAAATTACACATGTAGTGTTGATCCCAATTGGGATGTTGTCTTGTAATATGAGCTGATAAATAATATGATTTGCGGAAAACTTTCTTACATTGCCCACAAGGAAATTGTTTGCGATACAAATGTATGTACATATGTCTTCTTATCAGAGATTTAGTTGAATATCTTCTGTCACATAGATCACAGATGTAGACACCTTTTTTTTCAGGCAGCCTAATTCTTTGTAATGGTTGCAGATCTAATGCATCATCAGAGTCAAGAATCACACAATCTTTTTTCTTTTGTGTACTTTTTGGACTGTCATCTGACTTTTTCCTTTTTTTTTCTGATGAACTACTACTACTTTGATCACTTTTTTCACTATTTCTCGGTGACCTTCTTTTTGTTTTATTAAGTTTTTCAATTTCTTTATCAGAAGTTTTCTTATTTTGATCACTTGTAATTAAATCATTGTTATTGATATTATTATGCACTGCTTTAGTTTGTTTTTCTCTGTTGTCCACAATCATTAATTCATTTTTCAATATGTCATTACAAAGTTGCAAATTATCTTTGTTTTTACGTTTAAGATATCCTTGTTTTGTCAGAAACCTGTCTTTTGGAACATGTACTTCTCTTTTTATTGTTGAATCCTTTAAAAGCACTGTATTGTGTCGAGTATCTTTCACAATTTCCTTTTCTGCAGGTTCTACAATGTCATCTGAATGCGGAGACGTTTGATCTCTCATAACCAACTCTGTAATCTTGTCATTGTCAAAACCTATTAATAATGTCTGCAGTTTATCAACTTTACTACTTCTTTTAGTTCTAGATGAAGACTTGTGCGAGTTAAATTTATTCTTTTCATTAGCCATGATGAAAACTAGTATATGATACCACCCATTAGTAAGCTTGTTGAGTTACCTGATAATTGAGACAAATTTCGTAGCAGAAAGCGATAAAGACCACCACCAGCGTAGAGTAGATATATAACAAAATTAGTAATATGTAAAGTAAATTCTTTTTAATTGTGATTTAACAATGACGTGCTCTCGGCGTAAGTACTTACATGCACTGTTTAGTTACTTCAATAATCACCTCTAACTAAACCGATCGGTTACGTGCATTGATAACGATGTTCTAATGTGTGAAGGACGAAGCCTCTGCCTTTTGTCTTAAACAAACAGACGATTACCTTGTGCGATCTTCTAACAATGAAATGTGGATCAATAATGAAACAACCTCGATATTCATCTTCTTTAACTTCAAAAAGAGCACTGTTTTAATTTGTTACGCATTTTATTACAAGTTATTTTTGAATGCGAGGCCGATTACACTAAACTTTACACTATTTTTATGGAATTCACTCCCTACACGAACCACAATACTTGATTAAAACGTCAAAATCGTGACGAATGAGCATATCCAATACAAGTGGTGACATCTAGCATAACATAATATTACAGCTTAATAAAATAACGCAATTATTAGCAATTTAAAAAAAACATGTAATCCTATTTAATTTTGGAAATATTTTATTTCATGTATATTCACAAAATACAAAAATATAAATATACATCGAAATAAATATTTTAATTTTACCTATTCACACTAATGGCTTTGCTTTTAATTGGCCAGTATTTAATTGTGCTTTTTTCATTACTATACAGAAATACAATATATAATTTCCTTAATGTTAGCTTGCCATCTTATCACGTGCTTAATTACATCTTATTGGAAGGCAAACACTTAAATGCAGAACAAATCAAATGCTGTTTAATTACAATAAGCCTTGAATTATTGACGCTTGCAGTATCTTTACTAGTAATCGATAATTATTATTATAATTACCTCGTATTCACTTAACACAATAACAAATAAACAACTATATATAATATGTTTACAAAATATTAAGCTAAAAACAAATTCACATAAAATTTTATTTCAATAAATGTTTATTGTTGTTAAAAAGTAGAGTGCACTTTTTGAGATATCATCGTTAAATTCCACAATAAAAAAATGGTACCCTGTAATTTTAATTTTAAAACACACATTTTCAGGTATCTCTCGTTTAAAAAAAATGCCGATGTTCTATTTTTAAAATTGATTAGAACAAATCGTTGAAGTCTTTACTATCAAAGTGCGACTACTATTAAAAAGACATCAACGATGTAGAGCTAGAGACAAAAGTACCATAGCACTACTATTATAATAACTGTACGTTACATAACATTGATAAACATAAATATGCAGTCAGTTCAGTTGGATGCGAAGTATTTCTTATTTTACTATAGCGTTATAAATATATAATAATTTACGTGTCCATAAAATACTAGTAAAGGAGGGAATATGATATATGATTTAAATGAGTATAATATTCAATCGTAATATTTTTTTCCAATCGGGGCGCTGGGGTACAAGCGTTTGAATCTGCGATGGTTGTGGGTTCGATTCCCACTGGGAAATGAAATAATTATTATTTTCATTTCCTCGCTTTGCCAACGAAGCAGAGCCCGGCGTTGAGTACTGACACACCGCGGCCTCTATAATTCGGTGAAAAGTGGGAAAGTGACTTATTGCGAATGGTGTCTTAACAATAGGTGGGATACGGTGTAAAGCTAAAAAATATGTTTTTTTTACAAGTAAATATAAATTAATCTCATGAAAATGATTTGTAGAGTATCTCTATTTAAAACTGATAAATTTTAATTAAAATGATATTACAGTTAATAAATATGAAATACATAAATGTAACTACTACTAAAATCTTTAGAATAAGTGCAGCTTTTGTAACAAAAATAAACTTAAATAAGAACACCACATGTTAAACGTTCCTTTTCTCACTAACTATAAAAAGGTTACGGCTTTAGAGAAATATAATAAAAACCAAGACAAAAAATGGAACCATGTGTTGTTATTCTTAGTTGATTTATTTTCAGCCTACTTTATTGTGGCATCGTTCCAGCTACCTTGAGGAACACATTCATTTGTTTTAAAGAATTGCATAATTTTGTTACTTTAAATAAAATTACTTTAACTAAAAATCTTACCTATTATTATAATAGTTTAAGTTGTGAAGTAAAAGAAAGAGCCTAAGCTTTGTTTTTCTCTTTAGACCATTTATGTTAATGACTAATTTAAAGTCAACATGATTCTTTGTAGAGTCTTGTTATTAGTACATCATAAATGTAGCATATTTATATTTGATAGTAAATAAGAAAATTGAAAATATTTTAAAAGTGTTTTAATATAATTTTTTTTAGTAGCTAAATAGGTATACATAATGTAACATAATATGAAAAAATAAGCATGTAAATTTTACTCATTTTCGTTTTATTATCAACTCAGTATACTCGATCTACATCAATAATAATGCAACTAGGTAAGTACTCCATCATCACAATATATATTCCTTCCAACTTCCATTTCCAACTCTACATTTTAAGGTTCTTCAAATAAATAATATAATACAGAATTCCAATTGAGATACTTCTTCATTTTGTCCGCCAAATTCTGGAGGAATTGCGTGTTGAGCGCCAGAACTAAACACCGCGCTTTGCCTCATTCCCAGAGCAAAGAATGGGCGGAAAGTCGAACCCACAATCTTTCGCGTTTACAATGGCTGTGCCCCTGCGCCACGTTTGATCTTAATTAAAATTAATCAATAATGATTTTATCATCGCTTTATCAATCAACGTAGATTACTTACGTATTACAAAACCATACCGATATGATGTTGATTTCGCAAGTTTTACGACATTATTTCGATAACGCATGTAACGCTTCCTGCTTACGCCGTTCAAAGTTTACATATGCGGTTAAATGTGTCTCGAAACGAACAATAGTTTATGGAACAATGACAATCGTGTGCAGTCCACGAATTTGTGGAGTCATTAAACCTACGTTTAACGTTGAGGTGTAATGGTTATGGGTGTAGGAATGGTGGGTGGGGGTTGCAGTGCCCACCCCAGATAATTTTATTAACAAAAGAATTAATTATGAATAAATAATTATGATATCTTAAATTAATCTATCGTTCACAGGGAAACTAGTCTCGAAACACAAAATATTTTAACTTTTCTTTATATTGTTTCGCTTGTTTGTATTAAAAAATATGATTAAGTTAATATTTTTGTTAAGCTTAGGTATATAAAAAAGTATCGTAAATTTAACCGCGTTATAATGATCGCATACATATGTAAAAGTTTGAGGTAAAGAAATAAAAGTTTTTACATAATTTTTTTAATGGCTCTACGTCTCTCCTATGTTCGAATGCTTTCCCCATTGTTCGCTCACAATGGTCGACTTACACCATCCAGATACAAGCAACTGGCCAGCATAAAAATACTATGTCGAAGAACTTTTATTGTTTCTTCACAATAATTAAATTGAAATATTTTACTGTGTGATAATTTTTTAATTTTATTAAGATTTAGTTTTCTTAATATATATATTTCTTTACAAATTTGTTAAATCTCCTCCACAATTATTGACACAACTCTCTTGTCTTACATGTGAAAGACAAATTAAAAAAAAACACAAATTAGACATGTAATTAGGTAAGTACGTCTGTTTTCGTGAACATGCAATAGTGTTCAAATACTTAATGATGTTATTGTCTCTAACTCATAACAATGCTTTCGTAATATTTATACAGTTTTGAAACGCACGAATTCCCTTTATTTTATTGCAATTGTTTATAAATTTCTGTTTTAATTTATACAGAAATGGCATAGATAAGATGGATAGATTTACTTATATAGGTAAAAAAATTTGCTTCACGCTGTATAATGTAGGTAGAGGGCACTTGGTGTTAAGACACTCCGTTCCCCACTATTTCCGCCATTTTTTTCGAAATATTGCGTGTTGAGTGCCTTGCCTTGGTGGGATAACGAAGAAATGAAAAGATTAATAAATAATAATTCATTCCCTCGAGTGGGGATCGAACCCACAACCGTCGCGTTGCAGCCATACCCTAGTGCCTCTGGTCAGTACGGTCTCAGGCCTATATATGGTAACAAAATTATTATATCTAACAATCTTCATATCCATACATATATGTATGAAGGAAATGAAGAACAGAATTTATGACCCCTATCTTTTACTCAATAAATAACCGGCACTTATGGCTCATTGTAGTCGAATATCATTTTTATTGACAGTCATGAGACCGGCTCTAAATTATTTACTTAGGTATAGTTTAAACTTGCAACTACTCACATCAACGTAAGATATTTTGACAATACTATTCTTGTATTGTTTTTACTTTAACGCTGTATCCCGAACATAGTAGGCAGAGGGAACCTGGAAACCCAGTGTTAAGACACTCCGTTATCATTAAGACCTTTCGGTTCCTCACGTTCCGCCGAATTCTGGAGGCATTAAGTCCTGAGTGGCGAAACTCGACGCAGCGCTTTGCCTCATTGCAAGAGCGAAGAAATGAAAACATTAAATATTACATTTCCTCGAGTGGGAATCAAACCGGTAAACTATCGCGTTTATAGTGGGGCAGGGCAGACTTGTGCCCCCGCGCCACGACTGGCCTCAACTAGTCAAATAAATGTTAAGGTAAGATATTTCGACAAAATTACTCTTGCATTTTCTAAATAATCACTTATAATTGTGATATACGAGTAGATAGGTACTTATTGATGACGACATCTTGGCGCAATTAAACGTAGGTTCAAATTCCGCCGACGGCTTTGTTGTACCAATATCAAATCTTTTTATTTTCCTTATCAGATAACTGATAAGAAAAAGTATACTCAGCTCTAGCACAGTCTAGCACTCAGCAAGCCATGTCATTTATATAAAGAATGCGGATAGTAGAGAAAAAAGAAAAATATACATTTTGTTCTCTCTTCTTACAAGATACAACGCAAAACTGTATTAGATGTATGAAAATTAACAAAATATAACTTTAATTGTATATATTTCAACTACTTTTGAGGCAAATAACAAAAACTAGTTAAAGGAACATTTAATTACGATATACTTATCTAAATGATAAGAAGAATATAGCGCCGATGTCACTCATCGAGGCGTCGCGGCCTGTTATCTCGTATCTTGACATTAATAGGTATACAAATATTGAGAGAGTTACAAAATAAATATGAATATATTATTTTAGTATCGTACGAAATGTAGATAGTATCTCGATATTGTAGTATATTTTAAGATATTATATTATTTTTAGCTCCGTGCTATGTCACGAGTTGAGTTAATAGCACGTATTAGACGCTGTTGTTAGAAACAATTGAATTAAAATAATCCAATAAACTAGCCGTCGTGGCACGGGGCACTAAGGTGAGGCTGTAACGGACGGTTGTGGGTTCTATTCGTACTCGGCGGAATGAATTACTATTTTATTAATATTTTATTTTCTTCGCTCTAGCACTAAGGCAAAAGCTTGGCGTTGAATTCCGCCACTCACAACACAATGCCTTAAAAAAATCAGCGGAAAGTGGGGAACGGAGTGTCTTAACACTAGGTTTCCTCTGCCTACCCTACTGTGTGTGGGATATAACTGAAAAAAAAGTATAAGAGTAAGTAATAAGCACTATAACGGAGAATTAAAATTTAATGAAAATTAAAAAATATTAGATTACAAAATAAAGTGCAAGTGTCTAAGAAACAACATACCTATACCTAAGTACGTACCTACTATTAAATATTTTAACAGTATTTCCATATATTTATTGAATATATAGGTAGCCGGCATTGTCCTTTGATATCAATAGCTAATTATTTAAACTGCGTGAGTCGTCACGTTGATTGGCCCACCGGATGTCAGTAGCAGCGGATAATGCGCCCGAGTTCCTCAATCATTCAATGCCGGCCGGTCACCTCGGGTCAGGGATTGAGTTTGTGAATTAAATGTTTTAAATATAAGGAACAATGGAGCTAAATAAGCTGACCAAATTAAATATATTATGTGACTTTATTCAAATGTTGTATGTAAGTACTTAACTATTTCATAATTAAAAAAAAAATGTTACAACAGACATTAATGAACAAAATACAATAAATGTTAGTTTTATTTACGATCACGAAAATAATTAAATGTAAACTAGTAATCCTAGTCATTTCCTGAAAAGTGGGGAGTGGGAGTATCAAGTAATACTAGGTTCCCTCTGCCTAGCTTGGTGACAGAGAAAACCTCAATGTCAAACTTTTTGGTCCATACTTAAATCATTTTATGTATGCCGAAACCAGTGCGTATTTTATGTAACCAAAGTTCGATATTGAGAATACGAAAATATTTACTCAAGCTAGGAGAAAATCACAAAATAGATATAAAGATGATAAAAAATGACACAAATAAAGTGTATTCCAAATAATTTAAAAAAAAACCTAAAAATAAAGCAGTAAAACGTTACAAACACTACAATGGAGATGACGTTATCAACCCGATAATAATTTCTATTTAGGTCATGTGAAGCAACCAGCTTATTGTATGGTTGCCGCTATCAATCTAAGATAAAGAATATATAGCATACAAGTACAACGCTAGTAAAATTCTATGAAGATCAGTGAACCTTCGTTGACACCATCAAGGTATGAACAATTCGAAACGCACCAACCCAATTTCCTTTCATAATTACGTTACAGTCTACTTATGTACGACGCTAACACAGAAAATTAGATACATATTATATAGGTTACTAAGTGAGTTGTGCCATAGAAAAATATAAGCAAAATCATTTATAAATATAATATATTTGTAGAAAAAGGTAGAAGCGAAACATGTAAATAGACGTAGAATTAATATTAATAAAGGCCTCATAGTTAAGAAAAGAATAATACATTTAATTCTGTTAATTTCATTAATTATAATTTGTAATATATGGAATTAAATATTTAATGGTAAATGCACTGAATCTCGTGCTACAAAATGCACAGTGACTAATAAACTAATATTAATTAATTTGTTATTCGATTAGAGAACAATTAGTTGGGCTTAATAAGCTAAATCAGTAGATAATATCTATAGATTTACATACCTAGATAAACTTTCAAACGGAATTGAACCTGCACCCTCATCCAAAGTAGATGACTAACTGACAACAATCATAATTGTATAGTTTCTTTAAAAAAATGTCATACATATCTATGTATAATATAGTAACATTCAAAAAAGTTGGTAAAATTTATATCTCACTGATGAAACTACGAAAAATTTGTTTAACACCGGAAGACAAAATAATCTCGCGTTGAACTCTTTTGGTAAACTTTATTTTTAATACAACATATTTAATTTACATAAACATGCAATTCATATGTTTTATTGCTTCTTATTTGTTTCTAAATGTCGTATAATCATCTCGATCATCATATCCGCTCTAATAACGATGCAGTCGCCGTCGGCATGGTGTCACCATTGCAAAAGTGGTATCCTCTACATAGTTGTGGCGGAACGTCTAGAAGATATTAACTGAAGTTTGAGCGGGGATCGTTTCCACTGGCTGCACTTCTTATTGTCTCTCGACTTCCACATTTTATTTCACATTTTGGGTCCGTAGTGAGAGGAAGCCATTGTCTATTTTCGCGCTATTATTTGACAGTTACTTTTTTAAAAGAACGAAGTCTTAGACTCAAAATTTTGCGACTCGGATTTGATGTCTGCTCATTATAGTGAGAATGGTGAAATTTTGGTGGATGTTCATTTTGTTTGCGAAAACGGCTTCGGCTAGTGATAACGAGTTGTCGGGTCCAGAATCGGAGAAAAGTAAGTTTGTTTTATTAAATTTTTGTAGATTTATATGAGAGTACACAAAAAAATGCCAAATGCTTAAAACGATATTGATGTTACACAACATAACAAAAGTCATAATCGCTGTTTCATATAACTTGTGCGTTGCGTCCAGAATTCGGCGGAAAGTGTCTAACGGAGTGTCTTAACACTAGGTTCCCTGTAGAAGATGTGAAGCAGATTTTATTCTTATTGATTGATATAAGTAACTTGTCATTAAGTATATGTTATTTACAGACTGTTACATTTTTGTTTCCTCCTTGCTCCTTATATTGTATAGATCTCCAAACATTGAGTAGATAATTATTTTAATGGTTGCCAAAGGCCGGTAATACAAAGTACCTAAGTATATGATACAAAATATAATCTGTTACATAAATCTCATTATTGTTTTTCCAAAAAATACCCACGTTACAAAATTTCACACGCTTTCCATTTTAAAATTATTTCATTCTCATAACATGTAAGTGTATGTCCCTACATTTCGTTTATGCGTTAGGTATCGTAATTGCCAATTACGATTTAGACATCCCCACTTCTTAAATTCTGATAATAGAAAAGTAACCTAAAATAGTTATTGTATGAACATTTCATTTGATCGATTGTTGGCTATAATATTCTTAATAATATATAAAAAGAACACGCATTATATTTCTCTAAATATACTATTTCACGGTGGTAAACACGAGACAATAGAAGTGAAAAGTTGGATTGCTATGGAAAATAATTGCGAGTAAACTTTCCTTTTTATCTCTACATCTTTTCTTTCGATGTTGATTTACAGGTTTAAATTTGTATTATTTTTTTAATTTCGCGCTGTGTTTTGCTTATAAGTAGTAGGCAGGCAGAGGAAATCTAGTATTAAGATTCTCTGTTCCCTCACACCAGTGGCGTAGCTAGGGGGGTGCGAGCGGTGCGGTCGCACCAGGCATCAACAGGAAAAGGGCATCAAAGTCGACGATTAGTGTGTTTTTTCTTTGTTTTTTTAGACTTTATACCATTTTAAAGGGCATCAAGTCCTTTAAGCCGCACCGGGCATCAAAAGGAAAGGGGCATCAAAGTCGACGATCACTTTGTTTTTTTTTTTTTTAGAACTCATCAACAGGAAAGGGGCATCAAGTCCCCCGAGCCGCACCGGGCAGCAAATACCCTAGCTACGCCACTGCCTCACACCGCCTAATTTTCGAAATATTAGGTACCTACCAGTAATGTGAACTCAACCCAAGGCTATGTCTTGGTACCAGAACGGGGAAATTAAAATAATTAATTTCCCGAGTGGAAATCAAACCTACAGCCGTCGTCGCAGTGCTGCTGTGACATGACGACGGCCTTGACTAACAATGAAAATACTAGAAAAATTATAACAATATACTTATATTCACCGTATATCTACAACTTATTCTTATCAATGATAATATCATACGCGGCTTTTCCTCCGGTTTCGAAGTGGTCAAATGGAAATAACAAAGAATTGTGTATGAAACCATGACACATTTTAAAAGCCTACCAACGACATCCAAGGCAACGATGACTGTATGTACTTACAATGGATTACATAGAACGATTAGATAACGTGATGTAATAAAGCTCTTTGCATTCCTCGATAAATGGAATATCTAACACTAAAAGATTTTTTCAATTCGAACGAATAGTTCCTGGGATTAACGCGTTCAATCTAACAAACACTTCACCAATATAATATTAGTATAGATTATATCCTATACTTATTTATTAATTTATAATAAACACGACGATACAAATATACATATTAGGTACGATTGTACTCTCGTATATTAAGAACAAATTTTGAATTTGTATTACGTACGTAGGTATTTATGTTCCCAGCAATAGGATGTTGGTTAATCTGTATCGGGACTCGGTAAACTAAACTAATTGATTAATGTATCCTTTGTGCAGATGCGAGATTCCTTCCTTTGTTCGAGACGAAACGGTACGACCGGCCAGTGGCATCTAGTTTGCCTCCTCTAGGATCGTCACCCGTGAGTGGAGAAAGATGCTCATCCCGCCTGGAGTCAGCGCTAGACCAGTTGAAGCGGAGAAAACGAAATCAACCAAAGAACTTAGATATGCCACAAGTAAATAAAATATTACTTCATACTTCATTATTTAAAAGTATCCAGTAATTAAAATTGGTCTTCAAAACATTAAAAATGTAAAAATTTATTAGAAGACAAGTTTTAGCAGTATATGTGATTTCTATTGATATAAAATAAAACTCTGTACGAGACTGGGCATCTTGGATTTTTTTATGTACCACCGGTGACTTCGTATATTTTTTATTGATAACATAATCTATATTTATATTTAAGTATGTAACATTTATAAATATAGATTTTGTTATCAATAGATATGAATCGTTTATAAATAATGAAATCTTCAATTCTTAATATATTATTCTTATATTATTTCTAGCATCCCAGCATTGACCTCAATGGTTACAGCCTTTATCAATCAATGAGGAGTGCCCCTATCGATATGTATGTAACCAGAATGCGAGTGAGATTACCACAGAATAGCAATTGGGTTAGAGTTGAGAAATGTTACTTTGACCCTAGAAATGTATCTCTAGACACTATGCTTTTATTCCACGACCTAACAATAAGCGGGAACGTCGATTTGTATGATGCTCACGAGCTCGACCGAACGATTCCAGCCAGTAGACGACTTAGAAAAAATTATGCCGATTCACGATATGATTCCTCTTATCAGAAAAATCCTAATAATGGCTGTAACATGATACTAAGGTTGAGGAAAGCAGGAATTGGATTCCATACACAACCTTTAAACCAACAACCTGGAAAGTTCAATGTGAAAACGGATTCAGAATTTGTTGAACAAGGCTTCATTAGTGTATACGCATATGGTTGTGAGAAATATATCAACCGAAATTCTATTAAAAATAAGGATAATTTGCCGTTGAAAAGAAAGAAACGCTCTGATACGTTTAATTTTGAGCCTGGTTTAGATGTAACAACTGAGGACCAAATGGCTGGCAGATCCATGAACAATTGGGATACAATTTACGAATCGAATAATAGAATGAATTATGAAAGAAGCAAATTATTTCGACCAGAAGATGATTTGGATGAGGTTGAAGATATTTCGCGGGAAATGGAGGACATATTTACAAAAGGCATTAGAACTCTTTTAACAACTTATATGAAAAGAGAATTGCAACCAGCAATCAAGGATACTTTGATGAGAAATATGGGTTATGTAATTTCCTATGGCTGAATCATTGATGAATGTAAAAATGTACTGGTTAATTCAAAAATAAACTATAAATAACATTAAAACTTGTAATGATTAATATCAAAAATAAAATGCAAAATAAACAAAATTCATTTTTAATAAATTACACCTTAACAGATAAATAAACTTATAACAGATCTAATAAGCTCGACACTGTATATCACAGAATTTTTTACATAAGTACATATTATTAATTAACACAAGTAAAACTTAAGGACTAGACAACTATTTCTTTGGCTGTCATTGATATCAAAAAGTATTTATTTTGTACGGTATAATTAAAATGTTTTTTTTTCTTATTTTAGATTTATTAAGTCCAATTTTAAGATACAAACAAGGGCTTTATAATATTATAATAACTAAATATATAAAACAACACTGTGAATTACTTGTATTTATTTTTCCTTCAAATAGTAGTTAGGGAATCTAGTGTTAGGACACTGTATTTCACACTAATTGCCCCATTTTGGAGACATTGAGTATTGAGTGATAAAAAAAAATAACGAATTCCCTAGTATGGGAATCAAACCAACAACTGTTGCATTTACAATCAGATGTTATCGACTGCACTATGATGATCTTATTTACTTAATTGTAAAATTCTATATTTTATTTCATCATACACAGCAAAATGTAAAGCAGACACAAATATGGCTTTTAAAATACTAGGGCCAAATCCTTTATACAATGCTAGGAAACCTTCCTCTGAAATAGTTAATTTTACACAATGAATAGTTCCAGTACAATAGATTTGTCTACCAAAAAAATTTTTTCTATGTTCTTGGAAACCTTGGATTTGCAGTCTTTTTTTAATTAAGTCAAAGGGATATATTGCTGCCTTTGATACAAAGCCTGCAATCCCACCAGCTAATAAGTTCGCCACTAGAGTAGATTCTACAACAGAGCTAATATTTTTTGCTCTTTGGAAAAATTTAATTTTATTAAATATACTTTCAGTAAAAAGTTTGTAGACAGCAAATTGAATACCAGTGTGCGGGGCGACTTGAGCTATTGTAGGTACCATACCTTTGAAAAGTGCATTCGGTCCTTCTCTTTTAATCATAGTAAAAAATGCATTAGAAAATCCTTTGTATACTTTATTTGTTTTTTGTTCAGCGATCAATCTTGTCCTTACTGTGTCTAATGGAAAAGATAACAAAGTAGCGGCAGTTGCAGCGATTGCACCATTTGAAAAATTTATTGAATGCCTATGAGCCGAGTAAAGTTGCGGATCTGTTTGTCGACAAATTTGTGTTAATTTCTCGTATGTCGCAAACTGTATGATGCCATATGAAATTGATAACAGCTGTGCAGGAATATGTCCACTCCATAATGTTGTTACGCCTTCTTCTTTAATTATAGATCTAAAAGCTTGCAATATAGAACTATATTTAGATCCCTTTTTTATAGGCTCTAGTTGCAATTGAAATCTGATCTTTAATACATCAAGTGGCTGTGCGAGAGCTCGTGTGACGGCACCAGATAATCCTCCTGCTATAGCACTTTGACTTGCACTTAGTTTTGACTGAGATTGTTCAACCATCATTATTATTTTTATAATAAAAATATTTGTTGCTTAAATTTACAATATTCCCGCTTCAACATTTGTCACAGGACTTAGGACTAGTGTTGTGTAATTTTATGTAGTATTATGACAACTTGAATGTGTAAAATGTGGCAAGAATGTCAATTTTATTGATTTATAATTGAGAAGAAAAATTTATTATAAATGGATTACCATTTAGCAAATATTATTTCTTTTGAGTGCTTGGTATTTATTATTATTTCACAATTTTATTGAAAGACCTAAATATATTTAACTTTGCTATTTATAAGCATTATAAGTTTATTTTATATAATCAAATCACACAACTAAAATCGTATCCAAAATTTACTGAAAACTGATTAAATAAATTAACCTTAATATAACCTTAAAAATTAAACTTCAATAAGCAATTAAATGTCACAAAATCGAATAAAAACTTAAATCGATTTTATTTATTTAATTCGTAACATACTTAGTTAAAAATAGTATATGTTAAATAGCTAGGTGAAATTTATTTTTCTTTGTTAATATACAATATATTATAGCAAAATTATATTTAGTGTTATTTTAATATAGTTTACTGATGCCCTCTTATAATATAAATAGACATTATGTGAAATGTCATTTGTTTATCAATGGACGACCCATTATATGAAGAATCGAATATCAATATCGAAGAATATCAATATATTTAATCTGTGCAGTATTTGTACTTTTACCATAATAAATCATAAGAGCTTTATTTTAAGGTAAAGGCATAAACATTAGAAATAAACAACAAAATAATAACTACCAATAGATTTTGTAAATTTGTACCATAATTATTTAAGAATATTTTGCTTTACTGCTCATTAAATAAAATATTAATAATTTCAATATGTCTACGTCTCTTGAAAATCTCGAAACTCAACTTGAAATGTTTATTGAAAACGTAAGACAAATCCGTATTATTGTCAGTGATTTTCAACCACAGGGGCAAAGTGTTTTAAATCAAAAAATGTAAGTATTTTTAAAATATATTTATAGTTTTTTATTGCATTTGCAAGAAGTATTACTTAAGTATCCAGTATTTTTACAACAGTATTTTTATAGTATTAACTAATTAATACAAACATATAAATTTAATCTCCGTTTCATTATGTTAAAGCTGACAAATATTTTTTCAGTCAATCATTGGTGACAGGACTTCAGGAAGTTGATAAGTTAAAAGCACAAGTGCATGATATACAAGTTCCTACAGAAGTTTTTGAGTAAGTAAAAATTATAATCCATACTAAAGTAAAACAGTAAAAAAGTATATATGTATATGTATATTAAATATTTTTACAAAACAAACATTGAAGGTATTGAAAAAAAAATGGGAATGGAACACAAATCTGTAATTTTAAATTTGAATGCAACATTTTTTGTCATATATCTGTTAGACCTATGCAGGACCTAGGCTATAAATGATTTTGAAGACACATGATATAGAACCTGTAGTAGTCAAGCGGAAATATAAAAACAAAATTTGTTGTTGTTGGCAATAAGCACCTTTCAATTTGAAGATATTGGAGAACTGATGAAGAACCCCAACAATGTAGCTAAATAATAAGAATTAATAAAATATACCACGCATTAGCAAAGATTGTTCAATATATTGGATAGTTTTAATTGCAATCTTCTGGTGTTGTAGTACAGTTAAATTATGTTGCTTTTCATTGTAAATGCAATGGTTGTAAGTTTATTCTTTCTTTTGTGATTTTCACTTATGTTCATGATTATATTTAAATAACTTTTATTTTCCTGCTCCAGTAAGACAGAGCCTGGTGTTAAGATACACATATCCTATTTTATTAGAAAGCTAAGAATGGAGTATCAGGACACAGGTGTTATATGGTAACAGCGTGTCAGTAGTATGGCAAATCCCATAAAAAGTTATGGGCCACAATTAGTCTATAAAGATTGAATTGTGCGAAATAATCGTAATTATCTCAATTATGATTATTTTGCTATATCTGTCTGTCAGATATTTTTTTCTATTTATCTAATATATTTTTTAATTTCAGTTACATTGACCAAGGTCGAAACCCTCAATTGTACACAAAAGATTGTATTGACAAAGCGCTTGCAAAGAATGAAGAAGTGAAAGGAAAAATTGATTCCTATAAAAGATTCAAAAGTCACCTTCTCTCTGAGCTATCCAAAACTTTCCCCAATGAAATTGCTAAATATAAAGCTCTTAGGGGTGGAGAATAATGTCTGAACTAAATTAATAAACATTTTCAGTAATTAAATTATAGTATATTAGAGATTTAGAATCACATATGGATCATAAAATAAATTGACATGATGTTCTACCTGTTTAAGTGTTAGTTTGTTATCAATGTATACTTTGTCAATAATGAAATAAATTTAACATACTGTATTTTTTACCATTTTGATACTAAATTTGTGCCACATTTAACTATACTACAAATTAGAATGTGTGACTAATATTTTAGAAAAAAATATTTAAACATATGGGACTCAAACCCAGAGAATATAAGTGTTATGATTCCTATTTCTTTTTTATCCTTATTCTCAAATAACATCTTAAAAATGTAAAAAAATGTTATTATTTTTTAATGTTAAGGTAAAATAATAAATAGATATTGGAAAAAAATGTTTTATTTGTATTGCCAAAAAGATTATATATACATTAAAATAATGAAATGAAAAATAATATTGCAAAAAGCAGTAGATAGAAACAGATAATAATGAAAAATATATTTTAAAAATAGATTATAGTAATACTTTTTAAACAAAAGCAGTTTCAGGCTTGGGAGATTAAAAAAAATTATATTACAGATTAGAATATAAGCAACATGCCCACAAAATGGATTAAAAAATTACATTAAATCATTAAAATTATACATAATTAAAATATCAATTGAGTCTATAAATAAAATTATCATTTTACATTTCAATCAACAGGGCATTGAAATTAGATTTTAAAATAAAGAGATATGAAAATATTAAAATTCGCTAGCTAAATGATTAAGTTAAACAAATTTCTATTAAAATATGATAAAAAAATTAAAATCATTTCTACAAAGCCTCGACACAGGAGTAATTCATAGGGATGTGAGTAATTTTTTCAGGTGTCATTTTTTCAATAGGGCTATCGACAAAGACGCTATCGTGATTTTCGCCACTTTCTTCGGTAGTCGATATTGCGTCACAATTCCCAATGTCGACTGTTTCTGCATCACTGTCACAATAAATATCAAAAACAGTTTGTATATCACTAGCGATGTTCCACATTTGATAAAACTCATTTTTCACAGGTTCAACTAATTGTTGTTTGCTAGTAATATAAACGTAATTCCAATGGTCGAAAGATCGGTCGTCACCCCAGTTGAGCGTTCCCGTCATCAGCATCTTATCGTCGACCAAACAGAACTTGTGTTGCATTGTGAACACTGGTTCGTTTGTTTTGCATTTAATTTCAGCTCCTGAAATAGAATCAATCATTTTACATGTTACATTTTTTTAAATATACTAGTAAAAAAAGAAACATACCGGCTTCAATAAGTTCTTTGATGAAAAAATCAGTTGATTCATTATAGCCTGAACGGTCGATAACTATATTAACTTTGATATTTTGAGTGTTGATCAAATTAACCAGTCGGGCTTGTATTGCTGGATTGTGGATACCGGGCATGCAAACGTTCACACTGTGTTTCGCTGATTCTATGAAACTGACTAGCTTGTCGAAGTAATTATAAGCATTGTACTGTAATTTACAGAATACCATTACTTCATTGACTTCAGAATTTCGGCTTTTGTAATAATATGCAGCCGCCGATACAATACATGTTAATGCAACAGCAGCAACCGATGATACAACACGTGGATTTAATCTCATTTTAAGTTATTTCAAACATTAATTTCTGATGCTTCGATTGGTATCCGCCACAACCTGTCTATGGCTTTATACTAAAATCATGAGGTTAAAATAAATGAATGGTATCAAAGTCATAAATATAAAATAATTATAATTTCAATCTACCCACAATGCAATTAATGAAGTTTTTATTATGGCAATTTCAATTTCTATTCCATTTCCTTAAATATTTAAAAAATTAAACTAAGCTAAGTACCAAAAATATTTAATTCAAAAATAAAATGTAATTTTGTTTGTTTATCATTTAACAGAATATATTTATTTCCTAATGTAGCTTTTAGCAAATGAGTGACAGCTGACAGTACATTTGACAAAAGAACAATTACCATATGGCATGGCGGGAAATGATGTCCTTTGACATTGTTTTTGTTTTTGTGATGAAAAGTAATCTGAACTGAAACTAAATATTTTGAATTAATAAAATACTAATAATGTACACATTAAAGCATTGTAACATAAATAAATATTAGCCAATATTATAATGTATGAACGGCTGACGAAAGTGCATTTATAATCGCAAAATGGGTATCACGGGATTAATTCCTTTTCTCGAGAAAGCTTCGAAGAGGGCTAATATTAGTGAATTTAGTGGGTCTACTGTTGCTATCGATACTTATTGTTGGCTTCACAAAGGCGCTTTTGGTTGCGCTGATAAACTTGTTCGTGGAGAGGATACTGACGTGTAAGGCATTACAATCATTTTTATGAAAATGACTTTCATGATTGTAATGATTATTTTATGACTTTTATACTTCATAGATAACTGTAACATTTATTTCAGATATGTTAAATACTGTCTTAAATATGTGACAATGCTGCTTTCAAAGAACATTAAGCCAATTTTGGTATTTGATGGACGTCATTTGCCTGCAAAGGCCATGACAGAAACAAAGAGAAGAGAGTAAGTATTTGTCTTATAAAATGTAACAATATATTTTGTATAAAAAATAAAATGTAACAATATATAAGAAAAATGTGTTACAGTACTTTAATTTGATTGCAGATCTAGAGATATTTGCAAGAAAAGAGCAGCAGAACTGTTAAGTTTGGGAAAGGTAAGTTATGAAACTATTAATAAAACAAGATTATTTTTGTCCATATTAATGTACCAAAACTAAAATTATCTTTTAAATCATTTTGGCGCTCTGGCCACTTACTTGTTCTAATGAAGCTATGTCAAAATTCTTATACATCTACATTGTTGTGGCTTAACAAGAATTTATCACTTAGTATGTAGAGTGTTTTAATGATTTCCAAGAGACACGGGTTCAAGTCTTTTACTGCTACTTTCAAATCTTTTATACACTTTATACTTTAGCTTTTACAAAAGTTTTGTGTTAATTCTAAGTTACTATATTACGGATAATTTATGTATTTCACATTTAAATTTAATTTGTAATACATTTATAAAAAAAATTTAGATGTTTTAATTAAAAAATTCTTTAATAATTATATTACAGATAGAAGAAGCACGGTCTCACATAAGAAGAAGTGTGGATATAACACATAAAATGGCTTTAACCTTAATAAAGGAGTGCAGAAAACGTAATGTTGACTGTATAGTGGCCCCATATGAAGCAGACGCACAGTTAGCATATTTGAATATAAAAAATTATGCCCAGGTTGTTATTACTGAAGACTCTGATTTAATACTGTTTGGTTGCACAAAGGTATGTTAAAGAAACTCTTTTATTTATTTATTCTCCTCTATTTTTTTCTATACATGTGTTATCAGCTGTAGTAGCTACAAGCAGATAAGTGGAAGGCAACTACATCTTCTTTATGTGCTATTCCCCGATGTCTCATGCTTTCTTGAGGCGGCAAATGCTTTTAAGGATTGTCAGATGTCTTGCAAGATGGTTGTTTATCAAGAAATTTGTTCTTTCACCAATGGGACATCAATAACATAATATTAATTATTTTCAGGTTTTATTCAAAATGGACTTAGATGGAACTGGGACTCTAGTAGACACAACAAAACTACCACTTGTTATGAAATGTCCAATAGAAAGTTATACATTTGATAAATTTAGACAAATGTGTATAATGTCAGGATGTGATTATTTAGCTTCTTTGCCAGGCATAGGCTTGGCCAAAGCTAGGCAATTCGTGACAGCTACGCAGGATAGTAATTTTGCTAATGTGGGTATTATATTTATGTGATGGTTGTGGGTTTGTAGTCTATTCAGGGCAAATAATTTTCATTTTGTGATTCTGCTAGTCCAAGTGTAGTGTTGAAGGTTCTGAATCAATGTGCAGTGCTTCGAAGCGGAAAGAGAATGGAGAGAGCAATCATTTAATATTCTTCTAAAATTCTTCATGTTTACTTTGGCTTTGGCTATAAAGGGTGTAAAGTAGAAAAAATAATTATAATTTTGAACCATAATTGACTAAGCTGAGTCGAAGATTTATCAACACTTTCTTGATAGAGCTGTTAATATAAATGTGAAATCAAGGCCGTCATAGCGCAGTGGCACAAGCTTGTGACTGTAAACACGTCAATGTGGGTATGATTCCCATTCGGAGAATAATTTATTTAATATTGTTATTGCAGGCCCTTAGAAAATTACCCAGCTTCTTCAACAGATCAAATTTAGTAGTAACAGATGAATATCGCGAGAATTTTCTTAAAGCGGAGGCCACGTTCAAACATCAATATGTATACGATCCTATAGAGAGGAAAATGTTACGACTTACTGAACCTGATGACGAAGGTAATGTAGTTTTTATTTGTATTTATTAGTTTTACCTAATATGTCTATACATCCTTTCGCTGATCTATTTGTCTACTGAGCCATCAACCAGTCAGTCTACCAATCAAACAACAAATATGTAAATCAACTGAACAACTAACTACTCATTCAACCAATTGAACCACCATCAAATCAACAAATGATCAATCAGTGAAGCAACCAGCCAAGTAATTAAGCTACCAACTAATTAATAACTGTTATTAAATCTTCTAATACTAGTTTTTACCACACAGGTAAATAGTTTTTAGTTGAATCTAATAACTATTACAAAGATATTATAGCCA
The DNA here is from genome assembly GCA_016802625.1 of Heliconius numata. Lineage (NCBI taxonomy): Eukaryota > Metazoa > Arthropoda > Insecta > Lepidoptera > Nymphalidae > Heliconius > Heliconius numata. The sequence goes on along the minus strand of JAEBDU010000002.1, from coordinate 811,645 downwards.
AAAAGAATAGAATAATAGAATTAATTATTTTATATTGTCGATTCCTCGCTCTGGTAACAAAACAAAGCGCATCGTTGATTTCTGTCTTTTAACACGCAATGCCTGGAGATTTCGGCGGAAATCGGGGAGCAGTGTCTTAATACTAGGTTACCTGCTACCAGGGTGCGTGATACATCGTGAAGCTAAAAAATGTAGATTAAAATAAAAATCAAATTAACTTCACACTTGTTTCCTGTTGCAAATTAAGTGGAGGAACTCAACGCCAAGGTTTTTGCCTTGGTGCCAGAGCGGGGAAATGAAAATATTAAGAAATAATAATTAATTCCCTCGAGTGGGGATCGAACCCACAACCTTTGCGTTACAGTCACACCCTTGTGCTCTTGCAGGATAACAAATACATTAGTAAATATGTATATTTTATTACAGATATAGAACTAGCCTTATGTGTTAATGCAGGAGAATTGTTAAACTCTAAAATTGCCTATCAATTGGCTCTCGGCAACATAGAGCCTTTCACGTTGAACAAATTAGACGATTGGGACCCCGACATTAATAATACGGTATTTATTTTATTCTTTATTAGTTGTCGCTTGAGATTTCGTTATGTTTATGATGCCTGCTATTTTTGCTTTTATCGTCCACTGTACAATACGGTACAGCCGGACATAATTGTACTATGCTTATCAATTCTCAATTACTTGCGCTGTAACCTGAGACCAAAATGCAGTGTCGAGTTCAATACAAATTAACACATTGCCTACCCTGCCTACCCTTTAAAGACTTAATGAAATTATGACTTATTAAAATTTGATGTTAGGATTTTTAAAATATATGTAAAATGTTATATGTATACATTTTACATATTATTAAGTAAAAAACAAATTAATTAAAAAAATATTTTATTACAGTATGAACAAGTGAAAACTACAAATTGGAAAGACAAAGGTGTTTCAAATCACCCTAGCATCTGGAATCCATCGTTTTCTGAATATCTAAAAGAACAATGTCCGTGGGCGAAAAAAATAAATAAATTAGAACCTATAATATCAACAGAAACAAGAAGTAGGAAAAAAATTGTCACTTTAGTTAGTAAATATGTGCCAGAGACTCAGGATCAAAGGTATTATAAGCGTATATTAAGGTCGAAGATTGTGCTGATTTGGGCACATTGAATGAATGAGTGATGAAAGAATGGCAAAAAATATCTATGATGGAAAAGTGGTGAGAGAGGTAGGGCAGACCTCGATTGTCCGTCGAAAACACAGTATCAATGATAAGTTACGTAAAGAGCATGAGAACGCCCGGAGGGCATGTATGAGGAGGTGGATGAACGTGGACGAGGCGAAAGAGTTATGCAGAGACCGTAGCGTTTGGCGCTCCATTCTTTCTGTCTATCCCGCCAAGGATACAGCGTGAATCTAGTTAAGTTTAGTTTTTTTTATTAAAGTTAGTTGTAGGTGGGTAGATTTTATTTCAGCAATTTTTTCTTAATTTTATTATTCCCATTTGTTACACCTCTAGTGGACAACGCGTGGCGTTGAGTTACTTCACTCATCATGAAATAATTAGGATATTGATGGTGAACAGTGTCTTAACACTAGGTTCCTTCTGCCTACCTCTACTATATACGGGATACAATATATAAAAAATATATATTTTTATTACAGTTTATCAATTGAAACTTTGAGCAACATGTACTGTACAGAGCCAGCAAGTAAAAAACAAAAAACAGACAATTCCGAATCATATACAGATTCAGAAAATGTACATAATATCGCCATTTTAGAATCAACAAAAAGTAACGAAAAATCACCCATACTAGAAAATAAAGAGCGATCATATAGAAAATCTATACGAAATAAAGATTTTTTAAAGAAATTAAGTAAATTTCCAAGAACAATTTTAGATAATGACGTCATTGAAAGTAATTTTTTTAATACAACCCCAATTGTTATAGAAGAATCTCCAGAAAAAAATATAAATCCGTTTAAAGTTCAATCAAAATCTGCCGAGCAATTAGAACTAAATACAGATTTAGATATAAACTCATCACAAAAGGAAAATTCTTTTAGTCCAACTAATAGTAGTTTAGGAGATAATTTGGATAATCAAACTGACACCAGTCCAAAAACCAGGAATCCTTTTAAGCTAAATGGAAACATAAAAAGTGATACACAATGTTCAAGTGATACGGGATTCAGTGAAATGACTGACAGTGAAAGTGTTATTGAAGATTCACAGGTAATTTATTATTTTATAATAGTACATAACACATTATTAATCTAAGTAAATACATATATTAGGCTGAAAATTTTAATTCCTTAACATATATTTTTTTACAGCCAGTACTGTCTCCAATCAAATTAAAGCCATCTTTAGATGCATTTAAACAAAATACAAAATTTACAAATAATCATAAAAAATCAACATGTCGGGTGCCAGGGTTAAAGAAAACGATGTCTTTGCCAAATAATCAACCAACTTTGTTGAGCAAATTTGGATTTCAAAAGAAGTAAGTTTAGAACAAACGAAAAATATATATGGGGATTGTAAGTCTGTTCTTTTCTGTATATTATATTCGACGAGTTGTGACCGCTTTTAAGTTAGGGTTCCTAAACTTTTACACATTGTTAACTTGTAAAGAAAACAATGAAAATGAAGAAAAAAAGCTTTGTGCATTAGATTCTTATTTAGAAGAATGAAATGTTTAATATTTCCATTTTCCTGCTCGTAATGGGGCAAGACGCGGCGTTGAATTCCGCCAGTAACACGCAATGTCTCAAGCATTAGGCGGAAAGTGAGGATGGAAGTGTCATTATGAATAAAAAATTGTCTTAACACTAGGTTTCCTTTGTCCACCATGCTATGTGCTAAATTCCCCAATATTTCTTAATTTTTTGTTTTATTTCAGACCAGTATTAAAGAGATGAAGGAGTACAAGAATAAGAAGGTTTTATTAGAATTTAAGATGAATTTAAACTTTACAATAATATTTCAAAAAGTTCATTTTTTACATATTTTATGTTATTAATTAATGTAGTTGGCATTTCCAATTAATTAATTAATGACCCTATTTTTTGGATAGGGCTAATAATTATGATTTGATATCATTTAATTATCTTAAAATATGTAATACATACTATATGATATGGAACGATATTAAAATATAGTATCGAAAGTTGTAGAGCCTTTAAGTTTCTGTTCAAAAATCAGGGTATTTTATTGCTTAACAAAAAAAAAATACTAGAAAAAAATCAATAAACAAGGATGACGTATAATATTTTCAATTTTATTAATACTTTGATTATATTTATATATAATTATTTTAACATAAAAAGTTATTTTTCGTTAAAATAATTATAAACGTTCTTTTTTTTATATTGACTGACGCATCCGCACTCATAGCTGATGTAAGTTATTGTTTACAGTACCTTCAATGAGTTGAGGCCGCCTCTTAAGTTTTAAGATTTGATGTTAGGATTTTTAAAATATTTTCTTTCCGAGTTAATAATGCACTGGCACGACTCGTCGACCGTGTTGTACAAATGTATTAAATTAATACAAATCCATGCATTTATACCTCTAGCGTCAATTAAATGATAATTGACATCTGTGAATATGACATTAAACTGTGAATGTCTTGATTATATTTTCATAGATCTAAGTTTTAAATGAGACGTGTTAATTTTGCAATTGTGATAATTAGTTGAAAGTGTTTATTTAATTATTGTGATAATGTTGATTATGTTTAATATGATGGAAATAAATATTTGAAATCGTATACTTCTCGTCTTTCATTTGAAAATTACATTGTTATTTATCATTTTTATCGTTGCTGTTTTTGATCTACACTTTAATTTCAAAAGGGTCTTAATCGAGAGTGTTCTTAGCCAAAATTATATAAAATATGTTGCAGTTTGAAAATCGTCTCTTCTTAAGTTAACGAAAGCCGCTTCCACTGCTCCGATTGATTCCATACATCGTCATCGTTTCCTCTCATTTTAACAATATATCCTACTGACCACCCCTGGAGTATGACTAATATTTCAAAACTAAAATCAGTGAAATCGGCCCAGCTGTTCTCGATTTTATTGAAGTCTATACAGGGTGGAATTGTCTGCACCACTTTAAATGAAACCACAGTTTTAACTACTCTATAAAAGCCTAATATAATTCGGAAAAAAAATAATTCCCAAAAATGAAAAAGTTATTTTTTCAAACAAAATAAATAATAAAAATATCGTTTTAAAATAAAACGCCATTTGTAAAGTATAACATAGGCACGCACACACTTACCTGTCAAAGCGGCAACGTCACATACGTATGTGTGCGTGACACGAAATACAGGTATGGATAAAAATCGTGAAATGAAAAAAAAATCCTACGTCCAAACTGTTGAGGTACCTATATGCAGTTTCAATAAAAGAAGCGCTGCCTCTTCCACCCTGTATATAGTAAAAGAAGTGTAAGTTAATATCTTAATAGGTCAAATCGTTACTAAGTAGCAAAAAAAGAAGAAAAAAAGAAAACTAATAAGGCCTTGACATGCACTATGACGTGTAAAAAACAAGCTGTTTCAAACGAATGATTTAAAAATAGTTTATTATCTTGGAAGAGGGTTTAATAATTTAATTTACATTTTCGGATATAATAGGTTCTATATATAAGAAAAAATAAAAATTAAATTAAGCAGAGGGAACTTAGTGCTAAAACACTCCGTTCCCCACTTTCTGCCGAATTCTGGAGGTATTGCGTGTTAAGTGTCGGAACTCAACGCCGCGTTTTACCTCGACATTAGAGCGTAGAAATGAAAATATAAATTTGGTGGGGTCGAACCCACAACCAGTCGCATTCACACACACACACACACACACACACACACACACACACAACATACACTTTAAAAAAAACGTTAAAGGCTATCGTAACATTTAATATGTCGCTTCCCTCACCCTTTATTCGCCACTTGTTTTTACACGGCCGTGTAATTAATGGAAATAAATTATGCATTACTTAATGCGATTAATCCAGCATAGAGTAGAGTGGCAAGTTGATAGATTGATAGTTACTTTTTATTTTATTACTTTTTTTAAGTTTTGATATTTTGTCAGGTTTATAGCATTTCAAAGTTTTTAAATACATTTTTTTAGTATATAAATTCAAGCATATATGCTCGTTTCAAATTACTTACGACGAAAAAATAGCTGTTTCGTTAAATAAGATACCTGATTATGTTTTTTTTATTTTTTTCCGCGTTACGCAGTATCCATGGCAGGATAGCCAGGGAACTTAGTATTAAAACACTCCGTTCTTCACTTTTCGCCGAATTTCTAGGCATTGCTTTTGTTTAGCGGCGGAAGCGGATAAGCGGATAATTATTTATTACTCCGATAGACAATCTAATCCAAAATCTCCTTGTGCCTGTGTGCCACGGCGGCTTCATCAGTATGCTTATGTTTATTAGTAATTCTTAAGCTTTTTAATGCCTTTAAATACTAAAAACCTAATAAATATTTTTTACTCTACTCTTATTGAGATACCTATTGTATTATCCCGATCTTATATAGTTTTAACAATTATTCATTTTAGAATAATAACAAATAAATAAATTAAAAACTCTGACATTTAACACTCTAGGTACTCGTGAGGCACAACCACAATAAAACCTATTTCAAATTAATCCGATAAAGAAATGTAACGTCGCGTCGTAAATATAATACAATTTTAACGAGGGTAACATTTCTTTTGGCCATATTTATAGGGTGTCGGAAACGTATTTTAATCTATGAGATAGAATGTTTGATAAGTTTATGTCTAATTTTAATGAGATTCATATCCTTTGTAGGTTCCGATGTGGAACGGGTTAATTTATTACGTGGACCTTTGATGTACTCTGTGATCATTAGCATGTTTTAAACATACGGTCTGTATAAGGGTTTGCATCTGCTAATTATGTAGGTAAGTATTTTTTTAAATATTTTTTTTAGGTTCCCGCTGTATTACGTATATGGCAGAGTAAGTAGAGCCTAGTGTTAAGAATTTAAAACAACACGTTCTACTACTATACTATTTTTATTATATTATTTTTTCTTCAAATTTTCACTTCTATATTTAAATGAATAGTGAAAATATATTTCGATTCTCTATTTTCATACCCTGCTATGTGCGTGAAATCTATATAATTTTATCAAAATCTATTTTTTTACTGATACAATACAACGCTTGAAATATATTTTTTAGTTACCACAAAGTCACAGGTGGACTTTGCCAAAGTTCGAGTTATAAAAATTATAATGAACTAAGTTCGCCCATTTCGTTGTTCGCGGTTGGAGCATGGAATCATTGAAATCGGGTATATTTTTGTAGTATTATTCCTTTGAAATACCTTATATATACATTTATTTTTTATTATAAATTCAAGTTTGATGAACATTAAAAATTAAAAAAATCTACCAAGCACACATACAGGATAGACAGAGGGAACCTAATGTTACGACACTCCTTTGCCGACTTCCGGTGGCGGAACTCAACGTTGAGCTTGCCTTGGGGCCAGATCGAACCCACAACTCTTGTGCCCCTTCGCCACGACGGTTCCTGTTCAACCTCTAATTTGTTTAATATAAATCTATAATTAATTCAACATAAAATGAACCATATAATACACGTTTAATAGCAATAGTATTCATAATTTAAATGTTTTTCATTAAAACATAATATAATTTCCGTAGTTAACGAGATTCGCTTCGTGCCAAAATTAGTTATACGTACAAAGCTCCCCAGTGGTGAGAACCAAAACTATTCGGGAACTTAAATATTCCCATTCAACACGTGTTAGCTTATTATAGAATGATTGTTATTTAAATTAAGCAGCTTAGAATCAAAATTGATTGAACAAAGCTTTTTTTATGTAAAAATGGATATTATGTTTTATGATTTCGATATCATTACAAATAAACTTTCTAGAAAATGTATTTATTTATAAGTATTTATAGAGTTTTACGTTGTATCCTTCATTTATAACAGGGTAGGCAGAGGGTACGTTGTGTTATAGACACTATGTTCCCCACGCGTTGCCGAAATCTTGAGGCGTGTTTAGTGTCGGAAGTCAACCCCGCGTTTTACCGAGAGCGAGGAAATGAAAATATTAAATACTTCATTTCCTCGAGTGGGAATACAACACGCGACCGTCGCTCGTACAATAATGTTGTCCCACTGCGCTACGAAGGCATCGGAGATTCGGATTCGGATTCAGAGATTCATTTCAGACATAAATAGGATTAAATATTTTTCAGCATGTTTATGGCGTTCTATTAAAGTAGTAGAGTAGTAGTTGCATTAAATTTCGTCATATTTAACGTAACTGCAATACAAAGTGCCATATTAATATAGATAGTAGGTACAAATACTGTAAATAAATTGGTACAACCATCAAAAGAGTATTATTAACCAATATGTCAGCTTTATAGACCATTAGACAGGCTCCGAAGCTTTCAACTTTAAAAGCTTATTTAACGTTGGTAATAAAATCAAACAAGTAGATATAATAGACTTTTTCGCGTGATTTTCTTTTGAAACATCATATGGATGGCATATGTTTATTCTTCTTTTAGCGAAGAAATGAAAATATTTGGAAATATTAAATATTTCATACCTCCAAGTGAAAATCGAACCTACAACCGTCATAATTACAGTCACACGCTTGTGCCTCTGCGCTACGACGGCTTTATAGCTTATTTGGATGAAAAATATAGAAAATTTTCATTATTTTGCTTACGTTCAACGAAGCGGGTAATGTGTCAAAATATCAAACTAAGCACAGCCTGCAAACTTGACTTTACCAGCATTTAAAAGTTGTAGTTTCCGTTAACCTACAATCCTGAAATTGGTACGAAACCCTCGATTAGCTAGTCCGACTCGCACATGCCAGCTTTTTTTATTAAAATGTATAGTGAGAGACATTACAGTCTAAAATAGTAATATATGTCTAAAATCTAGTAGATATCTGACGTCGACATCGTATCTTAAAGTATAAATATTTATAAAAAAGAAAACAAATGTTTAGAAATGATATTCGAAACAAAACGCTCGCAGGCTGAAATAACAGTTGTTGTTGTTTTATGCACCACCCAGCAATCGTTTATATCAAGCCGTTCACTTTTGTTTCTTTTATAAAATTAATATCACGATATATATTTTGTAAAGTTAAAATAAAAATTACTTGCATTGATAAAATTGATAATCACAATTCAAGTATTGAAATAATTATTTTGAATAATGTTTGATGGAGAAAGAAAGAAGAGCTTGTTTCGAACTGTCCTCGTGCCTCTATAATGTTTGGATGGTTGGTTGTTTGTTCGACCGAGGAAATTAAGTATTTAATAATTTCATTATTTTCAGAATTCGGAGAAAAGTGGAGAATGGAAATGTCTTAAATAGCGTAAAGTATGAAACAAAATCTAGCGTACCTTCACTCAACACTTAATGTGCACCTCTATAAAAGGAACGGAAATATAAAATGGAGATTATTATAACATTACATGCTATAAAAACGGAAGAAAGATTGTCTTTATTTTGTTAGCTTACTGTTAATATTTCCAAATAGTTTGTATTTTACGTCAATAAATAATCCATTACGATTCACTATAATGATGCTATAATGAACTTATAATTAAAATAACATTAAAATAAGATTTTTCTAAAGTTTTATCTTATCACATATCTTTATAATCTCATAGCCAAAGTTCTACCGTCACTTATAAAGGGTATGTTTTCCAGAATTTCCTTTCAAATATAATTTTACGGAAAATAAAGAACAAACAAAAAAATTCGCATATCAACAGAACCAGCCAATTAGTAAGGTTTTTATGAACATATATATATTTGCGAACACAATACGAGCAACGCTAATACTTTGTGAACGGTAAAAGCCAAATAAGGGATCCCTTTTTTAAACAAAAAAAAATCTGAAGGACATTTTAATAAATCCTAATCGGATCGAAAACCTCTTACTCGGTGACTTCTCAATTTCGCTCTGATGCGACGTGATAAATGTACTGAAAAACCGTATCGATTTTTTTCCGCCTGTACATGTGATTGACCTTCTTTTTATGGTTTGCTTATTCAAATACCTTTTTTGCTTTTTAATAAATGAAGCGTAGGTATAATTTGAACTAATATGAAAGTTTATATTTTGTACTAATGCCAGTTTGTTTTATCTTACTTATATTAAAGACTGGTGATAATAAGGTCGTCACCACACAAAACAAAATTTCCAGAAAAAAAATATTGTCATTTGGCAAAATTGTATAAATTTCAGCAAAATGAACACTGACATGTTGGAATTTCTCAAAATAATTGCACGGAAGCATACCTGAGCCCCGGATATTATATTAGACGAACTCATTTACAAGCACAGTAATGTTTATTATAAACGAAGCCATTAATCTATCTCCCCCACCAAATGAATTGTGCCACTTAATAAAGATCTTCGTCACCCGGGGACGTCGGGGGACGCCGGGGGACGCCGGGGGACGGCTCTTTACTAATAAATAATTAATACCTCAAGTGTTTGGTTATTCCTTTGCGGAATTGATTTTTTAAAATAAATATTTTCAATTTTGATGGAAGGATTTTTGAGAAGCGAAAATCTGTGTATATAAATAAAAAATAGCTTTACGCTGAATCTGGGCGTTGTATCCGCGAGAGGTAGTAGGAGTCTAGTTTTTTACACTCCGTTCCCCACTTTCTGGCGAATTTTTCGTTGCATTGCTTGTTGAGTGGGAACTCAACACCGGGTTTTTATCAGATAAATTTCTTTGTCTGGTTATTTAGTCATTACTTATTAATTTAAAGCTACAATATTTAAAAAAAAACATTTCTGAGGCCAGTCGAGGAAATGTAATTAATTTAACATTTTCATTTATTCACTATTGGAGGGAACGCGCGGCGTTGAGCGCCGTCACTTAACAATGCCTTCGTAATGGGAATTACGACACGACACGAAATTGTTGTAATGGGAACGGAGTGTCTTAAAGATACGAGTAGTTATAACTAGGTTCCTATGTCAGCTCTGCCTATCGCCCTAAGTGCGGGATACATACAGCATCCTATATCTTATAAAACAAAGTCGCTTTTCGTGTCTGTTTGAACTTTCTAACTCTTCTTCTTCTAAACCACCCAACGGATTTTGATACGGTTTTCATCATTAGGTCGAGTATTTCTCAGGGAAGGTTTATATATAGTTTATTAATTGTACATTCTTATGTAAATTAACATAAATACGATAAATGTGTATAAAGTCCTACCCGTTGAGACACTTTCGCGCATGCGCTGCTTTAATGGTAAGTACTACATGAAAATAATGTACTGGAGTATTGTTTCTCTTAATAAGATCTACAAAAAAGTCCGCGACGGCACATTCGTATCTTTTAAGAATAACGTGTAGTGATCATATTTCTGTCTAAAAATTGTAATTTCAATATATTTTTTATTGTGAGGGATATTTTTCCATAATGGTATTAATCCTTATCCTTTAAAATACTTTATTAATTTTCTACGTTAAACGAAGATAAAATTTACTTTTTACACTATTTCCAAATTGCGAATAGTTTTAGAGAAAAACGCATTTAATTGTTGACACAACCTGCCGTTGACACAACAGCTGTATGTTACTCAAGTTTCACTTATACCTTACTCTCAGCATATAAATAAGTATATTAGTTACGTTGGCCATTTAATGTAGATCAAAACTGTCTTTTGCTGTTTTTCATTTTAATAAGTACTAAGTTGTTACAATATCAAAAAATCCTTGCTGCGAAACGGCTCGCCACTCGCCATGCGTCCCGCGACGTTTTGCTTATACAAGCGCGTCCACCGCGCCCGTCTGCCTTACACGCATCGGTGGTTCAGTGGTAGAATGCTCGCCTGACACGCGGGCGGCTCGCGTTCGATTCCCGGCCGATGCATTCTATTTAATTTTCCTCACAGGCAGCCACGTCGTGCTTGCTTTTCATCAGGGACAATTCTGTCCCTTATGAAAAGGTAGAGGGTATTCACCCTCTTCAGCATTAACCACAAGCTCGAAAAAAAAAACCCGCCTGCCTTTATAGCAACGAAGATTTAGATGCGTTTGCCCTTATTAGATAATTGGAGTTGAATGTATTATTTCAGCACGATATATTTGGTTTCATATTTTTTGTAGTAGTTATTAGTAGGTAGGTTTTTGTTTATAATTTCTTCCGTTAAAAAATAGTTATTTAACTATCTAAAAATAGTCATTTAAATATATTTTAATAAGTACTTGAAAAGATTAGTAGCACAGGTTTAAAGTTACGGTACCTACTAAAAAATCGTTGCTGTGTAAAACAATTGGAAAATCCTTATCGAAACTGCGAAAATGCGGGTTGCATTAGGGTTTAATTAATTTTCACATTATCTTAAGTGCTTTGCAAACATACATTATATGAATAATCCAGTAGTAAAAGCGGGCGAAGCCGCAAGGGGGTCGCTAGTGAAGCTATAAAAATACATACGAGTACATTTATATTAACATTTCTCAAAAAATGCTTATAGCAGAACCAAATTCTTTTTCTCATTCATACAATAATAAATACTACTACACATCATATAATAATAGATACTATACATATTTAAAAATATATAACAATAGAATAAATATTTTATTTCATATATGAAAAGCCCTTTACACAATAAAGTAACCATACAACGGATATAAATCCTCGTTCAAAGTAAAAGTTACGTCGAACGTCACGCCGCTTAAAGTATTCAAGCCTACATTTTATAAAATAGAACCCCACTGTAATATCCATTACTTCAGTCAAATTAAGCCTTATTTTGCGTGACATCGTTTGCCTTTCTTATTTAAGAATTAAGGAGAGAATTCTGCCCTCTAATTATGTGGCTCGACAAATTGCATATTTCTCTTCCAAGATACGAATAACGGTCAAATATATTTTATTTAGCGTTTGATCTAAAGGGGTCACTTAATATTCGACCTAGTAATTTGGATGATATTTGTTAACCTCTGAGGGGTATTGCTACTATACACAAAATAAATATAATAATTAAGCTGTTATAAATTATAATAATACTGGAATACTATTTATAAAAAAACTATTTGTAAATTTTTAATAAATTGTTAATTATGCACAAAGTAATAAAATATAAAAAGAAGTTACATTGTTAGATTAATGCGATGAAGAGATACAATTTAAATCAATAATAAAATCCAAGACCACCTACCGCTCAATTAAACGCAAATAGACCGGCAGTCGCCAGCTCGCCACACGCGGACCTGTCATCGTATTTAATAAATATTAAAATAAAACAAACAAACCGCAATAAATATAATCTGTTGTTTGTGTACCACAGAGTACACAGAGCACAGACAAACGTCAGTCAGTTATTTATGGCGGGATTACTGTGCGCGGTGGCCAATATGGCACCCAACGCTAAGCCGATGATTTAAATACACATCCTATCGATTTAAAACGTGAAAAGTAATTAATCATATTACAGCCTCCTTTAGAAACACGTAAAGTGCCGTCAGCGATGAAAGAAAACGGTAATAGAAGTTTTAAAAAGGTAAAATGGGAGCTTAAAGCCGGTTTAATGAAAAATAATGAAACATTTTTCACAAAATGTATTTATGGAAAAGCGTTTATTAGAAAGATAAATGAGCACTGAGGAATTAATCGAGTATGAAAATGGCTAGATGATCTATTTTATACTTTTAGTAGTAAAATAGCGGTAAAAGTATTTCCTACTCTTTCTATGTATATCCGTACAATTTCATAGAAGAAATTGCGAAATGACTACTTAATTCAATATGTCTTTCAGTAACATCAATATCATTTCTCCACAACATTACCATATTTAAACGTCAAACAGCGGCGAGACAAATTGATACTCATATAAAAATTTGTAATTTTCCAGTTCCTCGAGCTCTTGCAAACACTACTTATTTCTTTGATCTATTTCTCTTTGAAATGTCCCGCTGTTAATTAACTCTTTATTAAGTGAAACTTTTATCCATCGACTAAAGTAATTAAATCAGCTTTGGTTAAATATTTTGTTGTTCAATATCTATTGTATCCTCTTGCTTATACTAAAAACTGTTTTATTCAAAGTTAAGAATTTTAATGTACTCTTTATAAATTTCTTTTATAAATTTATAGGTACTTATAGAGTTATCAGCTAGCCCTTAGAACTTTAAGTTAAATAAGTATATAAATATATCATTTGATCTCCACCTTGTCTGCTATTAATATAAAATACAGAAATATATCTATGGCTCTTTCTAGAGTTTGAAGATATGATTTGAATCTATGGTCACGTTTTAGAAGTCGTGATCCTGGTAATTGAACTTGTAGCATCATGCAATAAGTTTACTTAAAATTTACATAAACTATTATATACTTTTTATTAAACTTATTAATTTATAAATAAACATAAATTAAAACGAATCAAACATTTTTTTTTCAATTAGACTCAAAAATAAATTGTCTTCTACATTAACACAATTCTATTCTAGACTTACATTACCTCGAAGGAGATATTTCAACCTGAGAACACTTGATATGCAAATATAACGTTTCGATCTGGAACAGTAATTTCTATTATGGCCGCGGCTCAGGCTATCCAAGCGGACCCCATTCAAAGTTTGTGATGAGCCAGCCAGGATATAGGCCATAGACAGGTAGAGTCAAATTGCTTTGTGCTATAGATCATTAAATGTGTTATTAACTCATTTAACTATGAGTATATGTAAAGTACGTTTTAAAGTGGAATTTTTAGTTAAATTTTCTTTCAGCGTTGGAGTTGAGTTCCGCCATTCAACACTGAAAGTGGGGAACGGAGTGTCTTAACACTAGATTTCCTTTTTTTATATAGTTACCGTAGGTACCTGTATGTCTATAAATATGTCTCAAATATTAATTCAATATCAAACCTTTATACTCTTTGTAAACTGTCTACGTCCAGTCATACTGTCATTTAGCTTACATCTTGGAATATTGAGTACACAAGCCTATAAGGCTTAAGAGATCAATGGGTCTCGTGGACCTTGCCTAACCGAGCCTGACCACACTACATGCCCACTATTTTATATCTATTTAATGGAAATTTTACAAATTTGTTTGTAAGATAAAATGGAAAGATCGTATTATATAATTGTAGAAAATATTTAATCCTAGAGTGTTGGCTGAAAATTTTTAATGTTTATGAAAATCATCTATATTAAAATCCAGTCTTTTTCTTTTGAAATCTATGTATTGGATATGAAAGTGGGGAACGGAGTGTCTTAACACCTGATTCCTTCTTCTTCTTCTGTTTTTTTTATTAATAACAAATAAATAAATAAATATCGAAAAAAAGTCTATAGGAACCATAATAACACAAAAGTTAGTGGAGAAAAGTTTGTCACAATGGAATTGTCGTATCCTCTGATTACGATCTCTTTCTATTAATATTACATAAAAAATGTTATACCCTTTCTATGTCTTAGAAGACAGGAAATAACCAACAGTTACGGCTATAAATGTTATGTAAGCTTATTTTATGTTCTTGTTTTCTAATATATTATTTTTCTTTTAATTTTATATAATAGTGTTCAATTTCCCATTTCATTATTATTACCTTATATTACTTATTTACCTACTATACTTATTGTTTACCATTTTCTCACCATTTAAAGTCTGTGTTATTTATCAGAACCATAAAAACTTCGCGTCCTGCTCGCCTCTTTTTCACAAACTATCACTTCGCTGTAATAAGAAAAAAGAATTTTTTGACACAGCTATAAAAATTATATCTTTCTTTTCCATTACATGTATTAATTCTAGATATATATCTAGAATTAATACATATAATGGAAAGACAAGTCCATCGAATTCAATTGTATGGTAATCGAACCCACAGCCACTGCGCAGTCAGTCACGCCCCATCTGACTATGATAATTTATAGAAGATATCTCCAGGCCTCACCCCGGGATAGGTCATTGATATTCAAACATGACGTCTCAATTGAGAATACGTAATACGTTCTAAGTCGGCCGATTTAAACCACCCAAGCATATGGTTGTACAGATCAACGGAGTCGCTTTGCGGTGAATTAACTGATGGGACGGTTTTATAGATTAAATTATTTGAGATCAGATTGGGGGCAACGGATTATGACATGTTGATATTTATATGATTTTACACTTACTTTTACAATTTATTACTATTTGTTTTTGTAGCGTCACGCGGTATCTCGCATACATCGAGGTAGGGGCAGCGGGAACCAAGTTCTAGTTCCCCATTTTCCGGTGATTTTTGCAGGTTTTAGGTTCCCTCTGACTACCCTGCTACAAATCTATATATAAACGTCTAAAGGTGAGGAGGTTATTTGGTTTTACGGCCTGATCTCAAATAATTTCTCTAAGAGTAAATTATAAATTATTTTTCTAACATTCCATTCAAAGCGTGGCTTTGAGTTCTGCCATTCAACACGTGCCTTAATAGGAACGGAGTGTCTTAACACTAGGTTCCTAGGTTCCTAGGTTGTATTATATCCGTCTAGTTACTAAAGAAGGCATCTAAGAAAGCTTTATAACATCACGTTAATCGTTTCATTGTAACCCACTGTACCTCCGGCCAAAGGCACTTCGAGCACTTAGAATGTTCGAGAATGTCTCATACACAACTTAAATTATTTCCTTCCAACCACGCCGGCGAAGCCGCAGGTTAAAGCTATAGAATCTTATAGTTAAATCACCATGTGTTTGATACACCTGCCTTGCAATCTTCCAAAGTAAGCGCGGTATAATAATTAACAGAGCAATATGTATCCATTGAGTCAATTTATGTCACAACACTTAGATAATGGGATTACCCGATAACGATGTTAGGAAGACGTGGCGAGAATAACGAATAATATGAAGATTTATTAACACAGAATTATTTGTTTATCTATATATTTGTTGTTTGTTACCTGTAAAAACTTATATACTTGTGTATGTTGAAAACACAAAAAAAACCGTTTCAATTAAATTCTGCCATTTTCATTTTTTTATAGTTAGTTTAGTATTTCTTTACTGTAACAAACTATAGTAAGTCAGTCTCATGTAGAGTTTTATACAATCTGAACCGATTAGAAAAGGATCTTTTACTACGATTCTTTTTTCTCTTTGTAGGGTTATGTCTCACAAATAAAAGCTAAAATAAAAAAATATTTATTTTGTAAGCCATATTGTTGTCAGGTTAACATCAAAAGAAAAAAAAACACGAATAGGGTAAAATAGGTAACTTAATAAAAAGAAAACTTCACATATCGCCTCACATAAATTTATTTTTCATATACATTATGTATAATTTGCGAATCCACCGTGTCCCGGGACGCGGCGCGGGATATTTATTTATAAAATAATTATTCTACATCTAAATACACACCGTCCCGCCAAAACATCCGCCATTTTCTATAGCTTAAAAATAAATTTAAGCCAACACTGTGCCCACTTCGCAATTAAAAATATACAAATGGCGTCTACTGGATTGAGGATAGCAACACTGAATATTCGAAATAAACTTGACTACCATTAATATACAATATATTGCTTTAAAAATAACAATATATTATATTTCATTGGGTACTTTACATTATTTATGGGGAACAAAAATTATTGGGGAAAAATCATTGTAAAAAATTTATTTTATTTAACATTTGATTTAGTGATTATATTTAACATATTATAAAAATACACTTTTACTTTTACATCTACGATTGCATTCGACAGTGAACATTATTGTATATTTGAATTAAAAAATTTTTGTTCCCCATTTTTTATAATCTGTGCCATACATAAGTATTTGCTATAAAAATAAAACGTATACAGATTATAATTACATCTTAAAATATAAGAATCATCGAATAAATATGATAAAATGATGTTTCCCATTAACTAAATATTGGTTTTCAGTTCATTTGATGCTTAACTCGATAGTAGTGTTAGTACATTATTTTTTAAAGACGATTGACGTTAATAGTGAACAAAGTACTTATTTTTAGGCTCACGATGCATCCCAAATATAGCAGTAGGCAGGGGGAACCTGGGAACCTACTGTTAGGACACTTCCGTTCTCTGAGTATACCACTTTATAATATTTATCCGACGACAGCATCAGCAAGGATACATTACAAATTAATTAAGAACACAAGGAAATCATTAAATCAGTCTTATAAATATAAATCAACTTACGGAATTCAATCATCACTGAGGGTAACACATTTGTACTAAATAATGGAATTACTTTCGAACAGCACCTTTTTATGGCAAGTCAATTTACTATCAATACTACCATCAATATTTATGAGAAATAATTATTACTTATTGTATAAATGCAATTTTTCTAATAAAAATATTTGAATTTGTTTGAAATTTATGGCTTTATGGCTTTAGTTATGTGGGAACCATTGATGGTATTATTGACAGTTTACAATTGCACTGTTGATAAATATTAATAATTGGTAGTGAAAACAAGTTATAATTGAATATGTATTAAGTAAAACAATTATGGAGATCGATCAATTATCTGTGCGTAAGGATTTTGCAAAATTTACAGAACTAAGACTGTTAAAAAAATTGTTTAGTTGAATAAAGTTATTAAGTCTTTTTTAATGTAAAATACTTATATGAAAATTAATAAAACTATTCAAATAATTTTTATTAATCTGATTCAATAGTTACAGTTTTGCTATAAAAACATAATTTAGCTAATTCTTTTGGAATAGTCTATCATTTTAATGAACAACTTCGCTACTGCCAAACAATTCTAACGAATTTTTTTACTTAACTTCTTTGTTGAGAACTTGAGAACATAAAGAAAAACATAGAAGACTAAATAAAAAGCGCAATAAGATCAAAGTATCGGTAAACACAGCTCCCGTTCCACTAGCGTGTAAGCAACCTGGCTACGTATGCGATTCATCAACGAGTATTAAATTTTCACTATAATTTCAATTTAACAATATTTTCATTAAAATCTAAGTATGTTTTTTGTATTATTGATATATCTTATGAAATTTTAAGTTTTTATAAGCTACATGAACGATTGGCAGTTGATGTCGACCATGTAAACCGACGAGAGACCAGGGATGTTACGGATGTAGTGTTTCGGATTTTGTTACGGATACGGATATAGTATGTACCTATATCGGTTTCGGTTACGGATGCAAAATTATTTTGGATTATCCGGATTTCAGCATTTTAGGAATGTAATGTACAAGTTTTGTAATGCAATTATTTGGGCCATTAATCCTTTCATCAATTCCTTTTTTTATATAAACTATTATCTCAATTGTTTTTATTTTTGAATAATCTGCTATTGACAACAGTTTTTCTTGCGCATTTTCAATTAATTTAACCAAAACCCTGTCATAAAAAATTGTATTTACTTTATATCTGATTAATTTTTCTTTTAATTGTATATCTGATTGTCACAGTTACAGTTACGGAGCTCCATAACATCCTAGGTAAAGATGTCCGCATGCCGGAGAATACGAACGAATGGATGAACTATGTAACATGACACCCTAATACATCATAGTCGAAATATCGTCGTAATAATCGATACGATTGTAAGTCGATACATCGTTTCATTAGAGCCTAGATGAATTTAATAGGAGATTCATCATGTAAAGAACGCATATATCTAAGTTAAAAGCTCAACTTTAACTTACACGTAGGTCGATACAAGGTATAGTTTGTATAAAACGAGTGGAAAACCTAATAACCTTAAAGATACTAGGCAAAAGGGGGTTACTGTAAAATATATAACGTACTACACTTAACGATAGCTTACAGTAGTGTGATGAGATACGACACGAAGGAGATAAGAGGAAACATAAAATTATATGTGAAAAAGCGAAGTTAGAATGATTGCGTTAAACGGGCGTTCGCATTAACACATAATGAAAAAAGAGATGAGTATGATTATAAAAATAATAAAAATTCGCATTAAAACGTGAACGTACCTTTAATCTGTGCTTCTTAGATACGTCAAAGCCTTCTAGCCAATTAGCTGGCGGAAGTAAAAGGCGCAGGTTAAATAGGCTACGTTCAATTTTCTATACGAAATTTCATTATTCTTATAAACACAAAGTGTCAGAAAAACAAATATGAGTTGTTGTATAGGAAATAAGGTGTGAAACGTCCAAACCAGTTAACTACGTTAGATATTAAATCGATTTTATAATCGATGAAACCATTCGAATAACATTACAATTCGACAATCGAATCATTTCCTTACATTTCATTAAAACATTCAACACACCGACAAAACATTTTTTTTCTACCTAACAATAGATATGTCATCGAATCACTGTTTCACTAGGAGCGGCAGTGATTTAAAAATACCTACTTCTATTAACTAAATAAAAAAGGAAGTAATAGGCGAAATCATATTTTTAAAAAGAAAAATACATTTATTAGCTGCTTTTAAAATAATAGGTAAGAAAAATCACGTTTTTTACTAAGAAAAAGAAAATATCCATATATAATTATTAATATTATTTAGGGACAGATAAATGAAAGTGGCGACAAAATTAAAGCTACAAATATAATATATACACAAAATTACAATCTACACACTCGACAGAAGTTCACACGACACAGCCGATTCGTCTAACAGTTTTTTATTATTTTTGTATTGCGTTAATGAAACATGTTTACCACAATATATACTACTTAAAGTATTTAACACCCGATATGAAAAATAAACTTCTAATTACAGCTGCAATAACTATTTATACATTTTACAATATAATATGTTTAAGATATTTTTATACGTGATTGGAATCATTATATAATATGCACGTCGCATAATCTAAGCACTGTTTCAATCAATTTCTAAATTTCGCTAAAACATGGCGTAAATTTCAATTTTTAATTATAGCATTATTTAAACGTCATTTTGACAATGACATTTACATGCTCTATGACATATTGTTTTTTTCAGCCAGTGCGTTAATTATCTATGGTTTTTTGGGTTATCTGTCACCCTTTCACAATCATGTAATGGTCGCATTCGTAAATATACATCATAAGTAACTTTTTCGTAGGCACTCATACATTTAGCCTCTTTGCAAGTAAAACTTGATTATATCAGACAGTTTCTAACACTGCTTAGAATGGATGTAGAGCCTTGCTTCGTTCACTATAAAGATTACGTATCTTCAATAAAGTTTTACTTTTAGAAATATTGTATCGCGTGTCGCTATATAAAACAAGTCCTAAAATAAATATTTATAGATTATATTTAAATATTTTTCCATATTAAGTGTATAAAGTAAGTACCAAAATGGTAATTGAAAGCTCATTATTTTAATATCTCGGCGTCTGGTGCGAACGTAGTAGCCATTAAAGCGGCTTTCGAATATAATCTTTAAAATGGAAAATTTCAGGTAGCATAGATCCTGAGTCATTCATTCATTAGTTCATTTTAATTCTTCTATAAAATATTATATGAGCCGCTACTCTCTAAGCTGCCGTTTTGAAAGTATAATTCAGTTATTATAAAAAAAACTTTGATAGTTAGTTACCTACAACTAAAATATACTGAAAGAGCTGCTTTAAGTATGAATAAAATACCAAAAAAACATAAATAAAATAGGGAATAAGATATAACAACACGCGGTTCAACAGTAAAATAGTAATAGATAGATAGACTATAAGGCGTATGTGCAAGGCAAGGCTCTAGTTTAGACGAGCATGTCTCATCGTCAGTTGGCGTAGTGGTCGAACGAGCCGAGGTATTCCAACGCGGCGCGATAGCAGAATTCGTACTGGTCCTAGAAAAAAAAAATTGTATTAGTAAAATTATATACTTGTATTTCTCGAGGTTGACCTTTTACGCGATAGTTGTGGGTTGATCCTCATGAGGGCAGATGTTTAAAATATTTTCAATTCTTCTGTGTGCCAGACAAAGTAAGGCTTTAATTCATGCTATTCGAAAGTTGAGCGATGCGTACACAGAGTGTCTTATCACTAGGTTCCCTCTGTGTGTATGCGGGATACAACAGGGGCTTCGACCAGAAGGAATCCAAGTCAATGTCTTACACCGCAACGTAATAAATATATATTTAATAGTTTTTTATGTTACATATACAGGTCCGTATGGTCACCACCACTCAGTAGGTACATGGTATTTTTAGTAACAGTAAAGTAGAAAATATTATACTCTCAGTCAGGTAAATACCTCGGGAGAAAGAAAATAATTCATTTCCTCGAGTGGGAATCGAACCCAGAATTTGTCACGTTTACTGTTGTGATATAATTATGTATATTTATGTATAATATACTTCTGCAAACATGTAAAGATTGTCTCAGAGATAATGCTTTTTAGCGTCAAGTTTGCCATTTTTGTAATTTTGTGCAAAAATTAACATATATATAAGTAAGTAAAATCGTCATAAAATAAATCCACTTTCATTAAAACTTAGAAAGCACAACTTTTCATAGTATTTTTTTAATTAAATGAAGGTCACGCTCAAAAGAAAGTAGGTAGCTTCACCTTTTTATTTTATTTAATAACAGTACTGTTTTTACACCTTCAAAGAAACTACGAGCTTGACGCCTATTTTATAATTTCATTACATTTAAATAGTACGAGTAAACTCGACATTAATTTTTATATTCTAGTTCTTAATTAAGTTAATGTATAAAGTCCTTCAAGTACCTAGGTATTGTCTGAGTTGTATATTTTAAAATGTTTGAAAGGCTAATGTCATAGAGAATAAATGAAAAATATTAAAAAATCCCTAACGTTAAAAACTACTAAAAAAATATTCATATACTGGAATGGAGCTGATTTTCTTCAAACACTTAAACATGTCTAAGAAAACTCTCTATAAAGTAAAATTTCAAACAAAAAACTAGATCAAAATCGGTTCATCCGTTTGGGAGGTACGATGCCACAGACAGTACATGCATACACAGATACGTCAAACTTATAACACCCCTATTTGCATAGGAGGTTAAAAACAAAACGTGGTCCACAATAAATTTTAAAAGGAAATATATAAACGTTCATTTAATCGATCATTCACTATCATTGATAGAATCTACCAATTTATAAGATAGGTACTAACAAACAAACAAAAGCCCTTATACACCGTAAGCCAATTCCATTAAAAATAATTACTTAGTCGATACGCAAAATTTACAACCTAAGTGGGCGCGGAAAATTCCCCGCGGAAAGTGTATTCAGACCTTCACGAGTTAATTTAGATTTAGCTACCAATTTTCGCGCTTCATTTATTGATTGAAAATTGATCAGCAAGCTTAAACTTTTAAATAAATTATGCGCATATAATAAATATGACCGTATATATTTATAATTAATATAATATAATATTAAATTTTTAATAAAAAAAAAATAAGCTTAGCTATATTAATTCAAACCGTTCCGTTTGGGCATCATAAAATTCTATCATGATCATAATAAATGAGCTTGATTAAAAAAGGTATCTCTAAAAAAGTGCTGGCTGAACATAGAATATTCATAAAAAAAAAAGTTTAGTTGCAAACAACCGACGGAAAATAGGCGAAAATTAAAATTAATGCACTCTAAGTCGTGCCTCGTCGCTAAGCGCATTGAATTTAATTAAAAAGCGCGGTCATTTCAGGGAGGCACTCAAAAATGTAGAAATAGAATGTGCGATTTTTTTTTCATTTTATTATTTTTTGTTAGGAGCCCGTTTTTACCGGTACATTTTTGGTGAGGGCACTCAGCACGTGGATGTTAGAGGTTTATTTCAAGAATACGGACGTCACAGAATTTATTGTTGTCATGCTTTTAAATGACCTGCTTTGCGTTATTTTAATTTTAAACTGAATAATTTTCTCTTTATTTGTCTCTCACGCGGACCAAATGTCATAAGTGTTAAAATTATTTATATAAGTTTAAAATACACCTATGCATATACAGACACGTATATTTGTCTGTGGCATCGTAGGTAGCTTATAAATAAATTAATTAAGTCATTTTTTAAGGAAACCTCGTCTTATCGAGTACGTTGATATACCTATATGTTTTTTTTTTAAATTTAGTCTCAATATGAGCAGGATTGTGCGCATTGTTAATTTTTTTCTACAATAGTATAGCAATTGGTAACTATGTAATTGTGAAACTTCTACACTCCGATAATAGTGAAAATATACCAAAAATAGTTTACCTAATATTAAAAACGAAGGAAAATGTTATAATCAAAAAGTAAACAATCAATGACGTATAACAGACTATTTGCAGAAATCTTATTCGATATCAACTTTATGTAGTTATTAAATTTCTATATTTAGAACATTTGAGAATCAAATATTCGTATTGAAAAAAAACTTATAATATCATTAAAATTATTGTGACATAAAAATAACTTTTAGTTTTACGTATTTAAATAAAAGTATTTTTGTTCGAACTAAAAATCTAATCTATAAATATCTATTAGAAAAGAATAGCCACGAATAGATATTTAAGCATCGTCACAAGTTTTGAATTATAATTATTAACTAATGGAATACTAATATATATAACAGTGTATGTTCGTTCGTATACAACACGCAACTACATCTTTCGTTTTATAAAACGAATACGAAGAAGTATCTATAAATCTTATGCTATTAGTGGAAATACGTCTAGATGTGGACCTGGCCTCTGGTGGTCTGACTAAGACTATTTCTTAACATAAAACACAAAGCTAAGATTTAAACCCGCACTGACCTCGGTTTGTACCATGGCGGGGCGCTGCGTGCGCAGCGTGCGCACGGTCTGGAACACGTCCACGACGCCCTCGTACTGCATGCGCTCCAGCACCGTCGACAGCGTGATGAATACGCCCGTGCGGCCCACCCCCGCACTATATCATGGAAACATATTGTTAATGTAGGCAGAAGGAACGTAGTGTGAGGACCTTCCGTCCTCCACTTTTCATAGTAAACTCGAGACATTTAGTGTGGAGGGGCGGAAGTCAAGTCAGTCTTGAACCCTCAACCATCGCATTTACTGTGCCACCACAGCCACTTATTAGTATTTATCATGTTATTAATTTAAGGCCGTAGTGGCACAGAGAATAAGCGTCTGATTACAAATACGATGGCTGTGAGTTCAATATCCACTGGGAATTAAATATTTTTATTTCGTGTCTCTGGTAAATTAATACTCTACTTCTTTACTATTCCTTTTTTTAATTAAGGGAAATAAATGTACTCGTATTATATTTGTAGAGATATGTCTCAATTGTGTCACAAGGGGGTTACTTAATTTTTTAAATACCTATTAAGAGAAAAGATATAAAATTGCCCTTAAAATAAATATATTTTATAAAGATATGCGAGCATATCCCCGAAAATAATCTGCAACAACAAACTCACATGTAATCGAATGAACTAAAACAGATATATGATATGACATGATATGATAGCATCATAACATAATTTATCATGAGTGAATGTGACCGGCATATTTTTTTATAGATTTGCTTTAAATAACAATAGTGTTGCATTGTCAGACAGAAGTTACAATCGTCTAATACAATACATATATATATATATAAAGTTACAATAAGGTCTAGTGTCAGTCCTAGTTGAAGCTATAAATTACCTGCAATGTACAGTAATGGGTCCATCCTGTCCAAACTGCTCCTTGGTCTTGTGAACTTGTCCCAAAAAGTCAATGAATCCCTCCCCGCTCTTGGGCACGCCCTGCTCCGGCCAGTCCGTGAACTGGAACTGGCGCACCGTCCGTGAGGCGCCGTCGCGGGCGTCTGTTACCTACAAAAATTTATATTATTTATTTCCTTAGCTTCATGCTGTATCCCGCACTTAATCCAAAATATTGTTGACAAAGGTGAAATTATCCCTAACAGAGATTTCTTCCAGTCAACCTATTGATGTGAGAAAATGTTAACATTTTGCAGGCCTTGAAGTGCAAGAGCTAATAAATAATTGTATAGGAAAATATAAAATATTTTGGCGACATAATAAAATACGAATAAAGTAATTATTACCTTGAATTCTCTCAAGATATACTGAGGCATGTTATATTCAGCGATGGGATCGACAACAAAGCATTGATAGCGGACCGAACGATCCGAAGGCCAGTATTGATGACACTTTTCCTGAAAACACGATTGCAATTAAAACACGGTCTTAATTAAGATTAACTTGACAAATATTTCATTCTATACTTACTCTTCCCATTTCCTTCAGCTTGGTTAACATAACTATTATTGTGGAGTTATGTTCCCACAACATTCGCCAGAAATCGTCAGTTGTGTCAGGCAGTGGGCCCTGAGTGGCGATGTACGCCGCGCGGTATCTATACCCGTCCACAAACGATGCGTTGATATAATCTGATCCATCTCGCGGCGTTAAACACACTCGGGTCGATTCATAAGGCAATATATGCACCAGTCTGTTCTTATGTTTGTTGCACGGTAAGCTGGCAGACACGAAACGACTGGAATCAGCCTTCATATTGGCCAGCTTCTTGAATTCCAACTCCATGCCTGTTATATTCTCGATTGTATCAATACGCATTAGTTTCTGTATGTGGGGGTGTAGATTGCGCGCGGGAACTTCGGTGTCGCCACAGATCACGGCTTCGAGCAGGGCGTCGTGGATAAAGATGTATTGGTCTTCGGTCTGCACCATGTAATTACGTTGAGCTCGTAAGCAAGTCACGTGACCGTAGATGTCTACAGTTCGTTCATGTCGAGCTCTCTCAAGCATCGAATCTATGACGATAAAGCAACCAGTTCGTCCGACTCCGGCCGAACAATGTACTACTAGTGGACCGGCATCAGGTGGATTCAATGCACGAACTCTTCGAAGGAATTGTAGGAAAGGAGCCGGATGATCTGGTACTCCATGGTCAGGCCAAGCCGTAAATTGAAGTTGTTTTATTTCACGACGTTCAGCGCCGCCGTTTCTGGTTACTTGGAATGTTCGAATACAATAAGTGGCAAGCTCTTGAACTTCTGTGATGGTAACGGTCATCATGCCGTAAGACTCGCTTCCTCTACTTGGCCAGTACTGATCACATTTGATTCGTGTCCTCTCTTCTAATTTCGTCATCATGACTATAGTAGACGTTCGTAGTTCCCAGCACATTCTCCAGAAATCAGCGAACGTTTCTTGTAGAGGTCCTTGAGTTGCGACGTAGGCATTATGTTTACGATATCCATCGCAGTAATTAGCGTTTATGTAATCGCTTCCTAGTATACCATCGATGGGTTGCAAAATGACACGACTATGGTCGTATGCTATCACGTTAGCATAACGATTCTTGGGTTTATTTACTTCCATGTTAGAATGATCCCAGGTGAATTGTTGACCAGGTTCTATACTTTCGTATTCTTGGGAGAACTTGAGATTATCGCTCGCTTTCAACCTATCTATGTGTTCTGCGAGCTCAGATATTGGGATAGGTGGATGCGAAATCATAGCTGGTGTTTGGAAGTTTAACCGTCTCATTTCAACCGGATCTGAAGGTGCCCCGAAACCTATATCAGCCGACATAAGAGGTCGGGTAACTGCTGCTTGATCAGGTGTTTTACAAGGCTGTCTTCTCCTTTTAATGATGAATAAAAATATAAAACACAATGATAGCATTAACGCTGCTATGATAGGTCCAACAATCCACAACATGCCTGCTTCTTTTCTGTTTTCCTCTATCGTGATTTCGGGATCACCATTAATATCTTTCGGATCTGGTCTACTTGGTTCTTCACCAGGTGGAGCTTCTCGCATATCTAACGATAAGTATTCCGAGAATGGACTTGATGTATACAAATGTTTTTGAGGAGTGTCCACGACAGCTCTAACGAACACTCTGTATTTTTTGTTAAGATTCAATTTTCTGTTTAGAAAACCTTCATACATTTCGTCATTACCCAGATGGAATGTATAAAGAATATTTCTTTGTAAAAATTTAGCAGCTATGTAGGGAGCATTTTCGTCATCTGTTCGTGCATTATTTTTTATTAAATCGTCTGTCAAAAACTGGTCGGGATTTTTATGATTATGTGATTTATCATCGGGAACTACAACTAGATAATAATGTGAAATAGGCCCGTATTCTTCGGAAGCCTGAGGTAGAATAACGAGTATTTCATTTTCAACAACACCGTAAAAGTCCGGCTTAACCATTGGCTTAGGAGCAGCCATTTGTGTGGTTACAAAAATTGTAGTAGGCGGTCTATAGGAATTATCATTAGGTATGGCACTTATATTAACATTATACGTAGTGAATGGCGATAAATCGTTTATAGAGTATGAATTTCTATCGTGTTTAACTATTATTTCTCTTTTAGGAATTTCTTGAGTTTGCGTCATTCCGAGTGAATCGACGAATTCTTTAATAGCATTGTATGATATCTTATAGCTAACTGGGTTTAAGCGTAACGGGGGAGACCATGATAACGTCATGGAGTGGGTGGATACATCTTGAGCTCTAAGATGTAAAGGCACTTCTTCAGGCTTCACTTTCACATTAACCTTTTCTGATAACCTTCCCAAACCTTCCGCAGTTTTAGCTGCAACGGCAATCGTATATTCTGCAAATTTATCTAAGTTTTCTAAATTCGCAGAATGTGTAACGTGAACGTTGATTTGCTGCCATTCGTCCAAATCATCAACCGGAGTCATAGTGTAAAATATGACGTAGCCTATAATCTTTTTGCGTGAAGGTACTGTTTCCCACCAAACTTCTACTCCTGACTCTGACGTAGCAACGGCTTTGACTGCCATGGGAGCTCTACCGATGTCCCTTTCAGTGTGAGCTGTGATATCTTTGCTGTAAGGGCCAGGCCCTTGGTCAGTGTAAGCCCTAACTCTGAACACATAATGAGCATCTTCTTCTAATCCAGTAAACACGGCTTTCGTTAGTTCCGTAGTCTTATTAACGTGAGAAGATTGATCGCCTCTTTTATAAAATTGGACGTTATATTTCTTTATTTGGCCACTACGATCAGCTCTAACGGGAGGTTCCCAGGTTACACTAAGTATATCAGGTGTTTGGAAGTGATATGTAACATTCGCCGGCGGCCCTTTAGGAGCACCTTCAGGTGTAATCCAATATTTGATGGCCTCTTGGCCAATACCAATTTCATTTCTTCCAGCGACCCTTGCCTCGTATTGTACTCCTCTTTCTAAATCATTAATTTTGTACGAATTTACTTTCGTTCCGGGAAAATTAACTTCTTCGAGTGGTTGATCTTTGATGCCATATCTTAATCTGTACCCAAGTAATTCACCATAGGTTTGAGTTGGCTTTGCCCATTCAATTTCTATAGATACTATGGGGTCCCGCTCCAAAATCCTACAAATGATGTATAGATAAGTATTTGCATATAATATCATATAATCTTATAGAAATATATGCAACATGTTAAAATTTTATGCTAAAACTTCATTATAATAATTTAATTATAGTTATAACTTACTTCAAATTAACCGTTGGTCGATTTGGCACTCCACCAGGTGTTTTTACGGATACTGGAGGGCTTCTATCTCCGTCACCTTTCCTTGTGAGAGCCGCCACTTGAACACTGTAGCGGGTGTCCGGTTGAAGTCCGGACACATTGAGCTCGAGTGTCGTGTCGTCCATCACGTTGAAACGCATCGGGTCGTTAAGTAGACCCTTACCCTAACAAGTTGTAGTTTCGAAATAGATTATCCAAACATTTATTTGTAAAATTATCAAGTCAAATTAAAAGTACTACTAGAATAATTTATTAAAACAAGTTTGAGTAATTTTGGCTATATATTTTTTTCTGTTTTTCTGTTTATGTAAGCCCATATAGGAAAGTAGACTGAGAGACTCTAGTATTAAGACACTCTGTTCTCCACATTTCTACCGAAATGGAGACATTGCATTTAGAACTTAATGCCACGTTTTGCTTCATCAAAATAATCATTTATTCTAGTGGATAATGGAGATCGCGCCGTTACCACCTTGTTCACAGTCTTACGCTGTCTTAATGCAATACGGTGACATATAAGATAGTTATATATGTGCAAAAAAAGTATTTTTTCTTACCTCTTCTCTAAGTTCTTGTACGTGTACGTGATAGCCTCTAATAATCCCGTTTTTCTCTTTTTCTTGTGGCGGTTTCCACGTAACGTGAATGGATGTAGAGTTGATTGCGGTTACTTTGACATCTTGAGGCTCACCAGGCACTGTACACAGAAAAAAAGTTACGAATCTGAGCCAAACCTATTCTCGCATCGACCTAAATGCCCTATCAGCATCTAAGGGAGCGTGCTAGAAATCTACCTTAAGCTCAACGTTTAAAGGACTAAGTTCGAAAGCTTCGAAGGCTCATCGGTAAGCATTGCGAAATTGTATTTCAAAATGTGCGGTCGGTAATTCCCGTCGGCTGCTGATAGAGTATTTAGGTCGCGACGCTTAACGCCGCTCAGCATCTCGATCGGGCATTTGAATACCAACACACACTGATCAAATTAACTTTTACGCCCTTTCACATCACCATAACCAATTAAAATCCATTACCTTCCAATCCACATCAGTAAAGATCAACTAAAATCGTCAAGCGTTACAAAGAGTTAACATTTAGTAAGTCATCTAAAACAGATATCCAAAAGCGGCGTGTCTATATCTATAAATATAATTAGGTTCACATTCTGCAAGGGAACACACATAAGTTAAGATTTAGTGCTACACGTTCAATTAGTAAAAGAGCACACCAAATCTTATAAATATAAAACTCAAACAAAATTATTCTATATAACATCCAACTTTATCCGCTTGCAGTTTGTTATCAAGAGATCATTAGATCACAGTGCTAGGAAGAACAAACTACTTAAAGCATAGGCACAAGCACAACGCACGTAAATACAAGCACTAAAGTAATTTATACTCACTCTTAATAGCTGTACGGGTTACCAGCAGCCCATACAAAGTCAGTGACGAGAGAAAAAAGAGAAAAACGCATTCAAATACATTTAAGACAAATTGTGCGAACATTGCAGGGCGAACGGAACTACTAAGTGAGAGATTACGAGTAGAACGCTTGTCGGCAAATAGGGGGTATTCTTATTTCACATCCTCGTGTATTTTGAGCTCTTTTGGAGGCGCATTTAGGTTAAGCCGCTTGGGACGTTGACGCTGGTCTACGATGTATGCATCGCCTTTTTCTGCTCACGTCTTTTGCTCACAAATGGCAATTAATTTAAATTTCATCAAAATTGTAAAAATTGACAGTTAATTGAACCCGATGAATATAAGTAATGAGATATTAATGACTATTAATTAATCTAGAGATATGAATTATTTTGATATGAATCTCAGTGAAGTCAGAATAAGATGAAGCACTTTAGACCGTTTCTTAGAGCCCCTTTGCGCCAGTTCACTCACACGCACATGTATTGATTAAGGCGACGGCGCCGATCTGTGTATGTGTGCTTCATCAGTGTAGTCTTGTCTCATAGAGCGCCACCCGCTTCTGTGTGTGTCCATTGTACCTTGTGTTGCTATCCACAGTGATGTCTGTGAAGGTGTCAGTGTCATTGTCCTGGCTGTATATCTTCTACAACTGTTCAGTATAAAATTAGAGATTAATCTATGTATCTCTAGCCGAACTGTATCGTAGCGTTCCCTTCCGTTCATTCCTCGACAACGGCAATAGCGTACGTTAGGCGTATTATGTATGTCACAATATATTCTAGTGTGCATGCACGACGATAGTTTGACAGAGTATACAGAAGATAGAGGAAGAGAGAAACGTCTACTGGCGAGAAGTTGTAGCGTAACAGTAAGTGAGATAGACAGATAGAGGGAAAGTAGAAATAGCGCGCAATAGAGTAGTCTAGACTGAGCGGAGCAGTTGGGATTGTATGCGTACTTGCGGAACTGATCCTTCGGATGCATTTGGGTGTGACCTCAGGATCAAAGTCAGTTTTATCCGCTGTTTCCCGCTAATAGTAAAGTCAGACAGTATTGAGTATAGAATAGTTGTGAGTAGTATAGTAGCATGCGCGCGTGTCGTGTGGGACGGTATTGGTATTCAAATGCGGCGCTCGGGCCGTGGTGCGTGTTGGGCTGAATGACCAGGTTTATAGAGCAAAACAGATTTTTTATTTGCAATATAGAAGCCTTGTAGTTAGAAGAATTATGAGTATTAAATTAGCTCGAGTGCTTAGTTGTTTAAATTTATTCATTTAAGTGACGATATTATTTAAATTTTACATTTTTTTATATAATGGCTTGTACATTGCAATACTTGTAGTTCATATTTTGTTGGTCATTTCTTGAATGCCACGCACTCGCTCTCTCACCTTGTGTCGTCGCTAGTGGTGCTGAGTGCTCCTAAAAGTGCTATACTTGCTTCACACAATGTGTTATATATAATACTAGATTGTAATAAATAAATCAATAAACACTGTGCTCCACAAGAGACCTATCAGGTGCCCAGTGAAATTAAATGAAAATAGTGCTGTGTCGTCAAAGAAAGCATGCATAATTGTGTATATTGCTAAATACTTAACAACTGTGCGTTAAAATTATATATAACGGTGCCGTCGACACAATTAAGGTGCAATATAACTTTGCATTTCAGTGAGTGCCATCTTTAGCAGTAGGTAAGTAACGTATCATTACATGTGACAAGTGAGTGGAAATATATTATATTCCGATTAAAACGTAAATATACAGTGAACCAAATGTTTGATATCATATATAATTATATTATAATATAATACATTAAAAATCATCGGCAAGCATATTAAAAGATGGTTACGAGAATTAACCTCCTTGATTAGTCCTGCTATATGCTCATGAGGAAGAAACAAAAGAAAAAATGATATTAGTAACGTTGGTATTAGCATCTATTCAGAAATTTAGATACGGTCTTATTTATTTGCGGTACTGTCATTTATTAAAAGGGTCCCACCACCAATTCAGAATGAACAAACATTTGCATATCAAGATTATAACGGCGGCAATGGAAATAATTTGCGACTATTTTGAGGTGCAAAATTGCTTACAATTATTTAGGTAAATTCATGAAGCGAGCTAAATTATATCCATTCTGCCGGCGTTGAACCAATAAAATCACATCATAAAATTATCCAATATTGTCTGTATAATTCAGTAAAATTGAATCATTTATCAAACACCGATATGGACGATTTTATAAAATACCCTTTACCCTCCACAGTGGTCACCTTAACATAACAATTGATTCATTAAAATGAGAAATATTTCATGGTATTAATGTCAATAATAAAAGAACTGTCAGCGGATCGGCGTCGCTATAATTGTTCCGCGCCGATAAGTTCTCATCGTTCCGCCGACATCGATCCTCTGACAGTTCAATGTAAAAATTATTATATTTTCGTGAATCAATAATAACCCAATTTTATATTAGCAATGTTTAATTTATCTTTAAAATATTTGTTCCAATTAATATGCTTTTAGTCTAGCAAAAAACTTTAAACAGAAAGCTTATGTTTCGTTTATCAATTCTATTAAATAAATGATAAACTGACAATAAAATTGAGTCGTTATAAGACATAGCAGGTATTGTATAGACACGTACCGTCTTCGTGGGTGCGCACGGTGACGGGGTAGGAGGCGGGCCCGTCGCCCACGCTGGTGCCGGCCAGCACCCACACGCGGTACTCGGTCCAACGGCGCAGCTCGTCCAGCACGAAGCTGGTCTGGTTGAGGCGGACGACGGTGGCCTCCGAGTCGCCGCGGCCCGCCTCCACGCACAGCAGCTTGTAGTAGGCGATGCGGCCTCCCGCCTGCTCGGCCGGCGGCGGCGCCCACGAGACGCGCACCGCCGTCGGCGAGACCGCCGTCGCTGACACGTTCATGGGCGGAGCGCCGGGAACTACACAGGCTCAATTATGAACAAACGACCAAACCCAGACCCACACCCACTCACCGCGGGACCGACCCTAGCGACGCAATCACTGAATGCCGTTTGGTAAACGAAAAGAATGGTGCTCTCAAATCAAAATGTAAAAATAACAAATACAAAATTAAACGAGGAGAATCCCCAAAATAATATTAAAGCATGCACAAATTTTCTATGAAGAATCCGCTCGCCCACATATCTCTACGTCTGATTCTGTTACTCCTGTCGGAAGAAAATTGCGATCATTAAGGTGTATTAACGACACGAACGACGTATAAGCGTTCACATTCGTATTCTTTTATACGTGAGGATAGATCGCCCATAATGTTTGAATGTTGTTCGTGTCGTTGTGTAAATAGTTAAAACGAAATGTATGCGAGGCGACGCCCCGGATATAAAACATACGAACGACATAAAGCTACTAGGCGTCTCGGTACAGCGCACGCATAAATGTTTAAGTGAATGCGTACACGTTACCGATCGTCCATTTACAATTACAAAACACATATTATTGTGATATAAAACTTGGTGCTTGTGCTGAATATTACTGGCAGCGTGCCGGGCAAGTGCTTTTATGTGAATATATTACATTACGAATTACCTGGAAAACCCACACGTTCACACAATACTTTCTTACATCAACCTTAATCAGGACTAGATTCTATTGCGTTTAATACCGAATAAATTGGCTGTTTGTACTAACAATCTCATCTACTAAACAAGACATTAATAAAATCTCTCCCGATTTCTCCACTCTCTCAAGACCATACACAACTCCACCACAGTTTACGACCTCGTAACATACCATATTGTTTAGTTCGAACTGCGATAGGCGGGGTGGTGGCGCCTTCGCCGCGCTGGGAGCGAGCCGCGAGCCAGATGTAGTACAGCGTGTTCGGGTACAGGCCGTTTAAGGTGTACGTCTCCGTTATTGGTATGCGTCTGGATGTCATCACAAATTTAATTCAGACATATCATAAAGTAAATAAAAAGAGTTTTGATATTATGAAAAACGGATTTTCTTTGTTTAGTTTCACACTGTATTTTGGCTAGTAGTAGGGCTGTTTAATCGTTCTCCACTCTCCGCCCAATTTTCGAGATATTGTGTGATGTGTGCCAAAATTCAAGTCCAAGTGGGGATCGAAGCCACAACCGGCTCGTTTTCAGCTAGAAACTTAAATTATAAGAAATATCACATTGTAATAACCTTAAAGTACGCAACGTTAAACAGCGTCAAAGATTAAGATAAACGAAACAACATAAAAAAAGTCTAGACAACGCAAAAACTTTAAACAAAAATGAATTATCTACATGAATAAATAAATATAAATAGGTCATCAAATCTTACTTTCTGTGATGTTGCTTAGCGTAGGTGTCGTTCCAATACAGTTCGTATGACACGATGTTGTCACCGGCGTGCGTGGGTCTTCTCCATGAGAGAGTGACCGAGGTCTCTCCGGCTTCTACTGCCACTAAGTTTGAGGGTTGTGATGGTACACCTGGAGGCAAATGAATTGACGTAAAAAAAATATATTTAACTATTATGAAGTGTGAATTATTCTTTTATATTAATATACAGATTACAGATATTGAATTGTTTTAACCATGATTAATGTATGTAGTTTAAAAAACATAAAAAAGCTTAAAAAAATATAAAAAATAAGAACAATCGTGGCACAGAGGCAGAAGCGAGCGTCTGAAAACGCGACAGGTGTCGGTTCAATCTCCACTCGTGAAAACCAATATTTAATTCTTTCATTCACCCTCATTCTGGCCCTGTCTTGGTTTTGATTCTTTCGTACGAGGGAAAGCACAACGTTGAGTTCCGCAATCCCTCGAGAATTCAGATTCAAAAAGTGAAACAATATTGGAATGTTGCATAAAAACTAATAAAACATGAAGGTTATTGGTGAAAATATTTTTAAACATAGAATATTATATTTGCGGGTTAAAGGAGTTAATTATTGTATGTTATTTCACGAAAGCGCTATTCGTGCTCTATCTAGTTTTTATCTGGAGCTACGGCCGGGCTGCGTGGCCGAATAGAAATAATTAAGAATTGTGTATGACACATTCTAAGTTACGCAGTTACACAACGTAATTTAACGCCGAGTCTTGTCCAAAGAATAACTAAGAAGAAAACGTAATAATTTCTCCATTATAATATCACTTTAAACACAAACAAACACAAACATAGGAAACGTCAAATTATATGTCAAACGATGACAGTAATTAGCCGTGCTGCGGTCGTGCAGGCATACATCATACTAGTACTTGACCCGAATATAGCGCGGGTCCATAATGCCTGGTGCCTGGTGCATTGTGTATTTATTTTAATTAGCTATTATAACAGAAAGGCATTATGACAGTATATTTACTTATGTTCAATTAATTTTGTGTTGTTATTGAGTTGAATTATTTGTTCTTATTTTGTAGTGCTGTTTTTTATTTTAAGGTCTAATTAATTTGTCGGATTGTACGAGTCTTTAAAATGGACATCACAATTTGTTTTTTGAACAATTTTCGTATATTTTTGATACAAATACCTATAAAACTACAAGATCTCAATTTTAGTATACGTTTATAGATAATAAAGTTTTCAACATTGAATAGGCACGTCAGTTGATATGCCTTCTTATTTACATTTAAAACTAGGCTGAGACAAATGTTACTATACCTTCCGACCTTTTCTTAAAACTAAAACGCCCCTAAATACAATTGTTTTAGGCATATGCACAAAATCGTGTCGGGGAAGTGTCTGGTTATAGAAACGAACGGTTCCCTACTCGAAGCAAAATATTCCTCATATTAAAATTACTACAATAATATATAATTTCCCTTACCTTGCTGTGTCTTAACCTGAACGGGCGCAGATATGGGGCCGGGGCCGACCGACGTGTACGCTCGCACGCGTATCGTGTACACCGTGTGCGGCGTCAGCTCGCTGATGGTTGTCAGGTGGTTGTTGTCCATCTGTATGGGGAAAATATGTTATTAAATACTATTTAAGGGCAGTTTGAATATGAAGTTGTGATACTCCAGGGATAGAATAATATTTACGCAGACGGGACTCAAACCTGCGTCCTTTGGAAACCGCCCAAGCGACCTAACCACTAAGTCATATACAGTTGTTATAACTTATTTATGTTATTAATATTACTGTAATGACAGTCTATACAGTTTTTATTACATTGAAATGGGTATTATTTTTTCTTGTAATATAGAATTTATTTCGCAAATTCCTCAAATAAAATAATATTAAAAATAAATAATACTATATTTATTTGTATTTAAAATTTAAATAGCGCAGTCGTTACTGCCTTACCATCTGAGAATGCCAAGACTGTAACGGTTGTGATGGATCTGAAGTGTAGTAAATTTTGTATCCCTGAAACAAAAGTAACGTTATAACTTTTTTTACAGTTTATTTCCTTCTCTAAGTTAATGCATCTACAAATATTGAAAAATAGTTTATGAAAATTAATAAAATAGAAAAGAAAGTAATTTGAATAAGTATTAATAAATTTTTAATATAATCTTTGTTAAAAATTAAAGAGATATTTATTACTAGGAAAAGGAATAGGAGGATATATATAACCAGGAAGAAGGGACAAAACAAGGGAACTTATAGTATTGTATACACATAATAGTATTTATATGAATATATAACTTACAGTTACTTGACCATTTGGCGTTTCAGGCTCATCCCACTGTATGACCATGGTGCTTGAGCTCAGCGGACGAACTTGGACGTTACGAGGGGCTGAACCAGGTTCTAAAGAAAAAAAAAGAACTTATAATACTTTACGTCCATTCTCTCTCTCTCTCTCTCTCTCTCTCTCTGTTTTCTCTTCTTTGTTTAAAATTAATCAATTTTTTATACATCTAATTTTACAACTTGCTTTATAGTGAGTCACGTAAAACGACGTGGAACACGCCGCAATAAAAACTGTAAACGTGTGTGCATAAGGAAATAAAAAAAGAACAATCACACTAAAAAACCAAAACCGAAGAATCGAACTGTTATTGTAGCTGTGAAACAATTTTTCAAAGCTCGAAACCATATTTGTTTCTAAGTAACCATAGTTCAATAAAAATAAACTATGAAACTCTGTATTCTTTATTTAACAAAAATTCAAATACACAATTTCAAAATTTATGGCTGAAATAAAATTTGCAAAAGTTGAAAATATTACATATAGCCTAATTGGCTTCGACGGCGCAACACCCAAGAGGTTGCAGCTTTCGTTCCCGCTGCGTCGGAATTTTCATAATGTATATTTACAATGCAAAATAAAATATGAAATGAACACTATATTCACATTTTAATAAGATTTTTATATTTCTTAGAACATTTTAAAGTGCATTTAATAGCGATTCGCGCTGACTTCAGGTCTTCATATTTCTTAGAATATTTTATACGATAATACGTTAAATTATAGACTGTATAATTTTGTATGAAAATATATTTTCAACCTATTTGTCGCTGAAAACAGAGAATTTTTTATTATAACATGAAATATAACGAGTGATTTATCACTATATTCTCTTTATTCATTTCGTAAAATATGAAAAGATTACCCACACACATCTAATGGAAACTCCATATTTACAAGAACCAATCCAAATATTGTTAGGAATCCCTGTAAACTCAGAGCAGAGATGGTCTAGTGTTTATATTCCTGGAGACTAAACCAAGGATTAAGGCATTAAAGTTTGCCTTACCACGAGGTTTACTCTTGACTGTGTGTAGAACAGAATGGATACTCCTCAAAATGTCCAATGTAAATGTCTTAAGACACGTTCAATTCATTGTTTGCGAACAATGAAAAATAGTATTTTAATATAAATTTTCTATTATCTTTTAGAATAATTATTTATTAATAGAATCAATGAAATTCATCAAAATATATTTATTTTGAGAATCAATATGTTTTATGACTTAATATTATGAATGAAGTCTTTAATTTTATGCAATTTTTGGGAAGTGCATTGTCTATATAGACTGAAAAACTAAAACATACCGGGAAGTCCAATGAGTACATTGGACTCACATTACATGGACTCAATTATACCAAATATTTAATGTCTTAGTCTTTAATTTACCTTAAAGATATTAAATGTGGTCACTTACAAAATTTTTCATAGAGATTTGGCTTTTATTTTCTTTTAAATCACTCTACATAGCAAATATAGAAAGTCGAACCCTTACATACATAATGGGTCTGTGTGTTAGATAAGCTATTGTCAAATTAACTATCCTATTCAACAATGCTTCGGAAAGCCCGAAACGATGACGACGACGACGAGCAGATGGTAAATCTGCATCTACAAACACATGAGCCTCTAATTGAATTGAGCATAAGTTAAATCAAGGCCTCTCCCAGGGTGCGCCAAAGCTCCCGATCCTCCGCCTTCCGCATCCAGTCGAAGCCAGCAACCAACAGGTCGTCGGTCCATCGAGCTGCATGACGCCCTACGCTACGCCCGTCCTCGGTCTCCACTCAAGGAGATTAATAAACTTAAACTAAAAATTAAACTAACTAACTTAAACTTCTAAATATATTTAGAAGTTTAACTTTCGAACTAAGAAGTGAGATTATTGTGATGGATTTTCTTATTTTGTTTTACATTCATACATAAAAGTATAAAACACCACAGCTAGCTACCGTAGCCGTATTTCAGTAGCAAAATCAACAACTTTATTAATTAGTATAATATGTTGATTATTAAATTATAAGATATTTCATATTGCTTATCCATCACGAATATTTCACACATTACGAATGTAAAATAAATACAAAACTACTATACGAACTAAAATATAAATTAATACAGCTTTTTGTTTGCTGGAAAATTTAATTTGACGACGGTTAAATTATAGGAGACCATGTATTTGAAGTTTAAAGCCTCGCATTGTTAGCATAATTACTAAAGTTGGCTTGTTATTTATTATAACAATCGAATGAAGGTTAATTTATAACATGGCGGCGCTGCGTGTTAAATAAAACAATATGTTATATCTAGAGTTTCATGACTTTATTTCATACTAGTAACTACATGTAACTACATTTCGTGGAATATGTTCAATTAAGTCTAATTTACTATACAATAACATTAGTTTTGATGATTTATTTAGAATATTTTAGACTTGTTTGAAAGCCGAAATATATTATATTATGATACTATAAAAGAATTAACAAATACGCTATATTCTGAAATTATGTTTCGTACCTCAAAGGGTAAAAATGGAACCCTTATAGGATCACATTGTTGTCCATCTCTGCGTTTGTCAAGACTATTTATCTTAAGATTGCGTTGAGGTATCAAGCACGCTAAGTAAATATTCATGTCTATGGTTCCTTAAAGCACAGAAAATCAAGCGTCCAGATCAACGCAATCAAAAGATATGAAGATTAATGCATCGCTTTGGCTGTATTTTGTATGAAAATTTCTCGCGTAGTTGAAGGGTAATCTACCCATAAGGACATACATCTATGAAATTTGGTACGACGTGAGAATTTATATCAAAAATAAAGGAAAAATCTGAAAATTGAAAACTTTTTGGTATTTCAAACGAAATGTAGTTAATTTCATACAAAATGTGTACAGATGCCAAACTTAAGTTTGTCATACTTTTATACATCATACCCGTTGATCCCGTTGACCTACAATCCTGAAATTAAAGGATTCTAATTCTGATTCTGAAATTTGAAAGCCTCGGTGGGTGAGTCCGACTAGCACTAGAGAAACACACAGATCATACACAATATATCTTTGAGATTGTTTTGAAACTGTTCTGTTATTCGATAAAAAAGTAATTCTGCAGCTTGCGACAGTACTTCCCGATAGAACTGCTTTTTAAGCCAGTGGTATATTCTTAGGGACTGATAATACTCTATTTTTTAATTAATTGTTTAAAAGCATTTGGATAAAAGAATACTCGTATGGTAAAAGTCGATAATTTAACAAACTGATGCACAATCACGACGTTATTCTAAACGCAACGAATATTATAATTATACGGTGACACTAAAGCGTAGCTTAACGTACTAACTACGTAAGATGGTGACGATTATCTAGGCATTTGCGCCAACATCTTGCCTGAGCTCACACGGCTTAATGAGATACATTCAAGCCACAAACGTGTAAATATCACATCGAAATAGACTGAGAAATATGACACTTACAGAGGCGGCTAATATGATTGGGTAAGTGAGTGTAGGCGTATGACGTGCTCTGTAGAATTAGAATGTTACTATTATATAGTAATGTATAACAGATCTTATAATATAAACTTCGACAATGATGAAGATGGTATCATAATTTGATAAAATAATGTTATTTCTTCAAATTGAACATAGTACTATAAAGTGAATATATTAATATGCATTTTTAAACAACTCATGTTTTAAAGTTTATTTTAGTTCTCAAAGAGAATTTAAATGCAGAAAGAAACGCTTATTTAAATAGTTCTTTAATACAACAAAAAAAAAAATAGAAGAAAGTAACTTTTGTATTGTAATTTCATAAGAGATTATGCTAATTTTAGAATCGTGGGATTAAATGTAGCATAAAGGGCTACTCTATATGCAATCAATGTAAACATCATATTGTTTCGATCGTCAAAGGCCGTCCATTAATTATTCCATGTATTATACTCGAGAACAAAACACAACAACCTCTACAATATCTTCTTTATTCCGCAGTCAGTTAAAAAAGTTATGACATCATTTGTCATTTATTCCCAACATAAAAAGCAAACACGTAATAAAAATTCTATCCCCATAATTGAAATGGGGCGAGCATAAATAAAATAACCATCGGTTTACGTAGCGCTCATTGTTCAATATTGGGCTGGGAATTTAAAAGGCAGTTATTATAATCATAATAATGCTCGAACATGGCAATATCGAATTAAGTCGGGTCCGTTTCGTCTCAATTAAATAGGTTCCCGAGAACACAATAACAATGAAATATAAAAGGAAGCAAGGTCTTAAAAGTGTTTGTAATCGCGTCTTCTTGACAAGGGAGACGAGACGTCATTCGGAGATCTCCGATGTTTATAATACTTAGCAGCGAAACAATAAAAGTTGGGAAACGGTGTAATATTAAAACGCTATAATCTCGTTGAGACCAGGACTCGGGTCGGCTCAGAACTTTCTTTTATTAGAAACGTAAAGTAAATTCACGATGAAAAAAGCAGTGGGAACAATTTTATTTGCCTTTAGCGACGTTTTCATTACCATCTCATCGGGCGCCATTTTTATTATGTCTGTCTTGTGACACCGCGGGTAATTTAAGTCAAATTTAATATTTTACGATGCTAAATTGGACGCGATAGCTTCTTTGTAAGAAGGAGATGTATTGTATGTTTAATTAAACAGTTAATTAATTTATTAACACTTTAGAAATTCGTCGTTTAGAAGTTAGAAATAAAATTAAAAAAAAAAAAAACTTATTTAAGTATGTATGTTAAACTAAAAAAAATATTACTTTTATTTCTAAGTTCGTGCTCGAATCCTGTTAAATATATCAGCTAGTTAATAAGGTGGAGAAGCAACTATGCGTATTTTTACAACATTAACTTCCTGAGCACGTAGCCATAGATAGCTAAAGTGTTCGAACTAAAAGGTTTAAGTAAATTTTCACTTAAAACACCTACGTGAAACCACAGTTTAAATAGTTTTATATTTAAATCTAGCAAACTTTTATTTTGGAATCAATTACCGAGCAATTATAATACAGTTAGGAAATGTCTGTTTTCATACAGTATGGTTACTAAATTCGGACTTCCAGCTGGAAAAATCTGTACGTATATTCACACTATATTCCGTATACAGCAGGGTAGGCAGAGGCAATCTAGTGTCCAGACACTCTGTTCTCTATTATCCGTTCAATTTTGAGACGTTGATTTCCACGAGTGGCAATCGAACCCATAACAGTCATGTTTACAATGCCGCTGAGCGACGGTGGCTACATGTATGTATTAAATATGTTTATTTCTTGGTTTAAGCAATAGTGAAGAAATAAACATTATATTGGTAGAAAAGAGTAAGTACCTAATAAGTAATGTGGGATATGACCTTCATCGTAAATTAATATAGCATCAAGATTTTATGTTAGCGTTTATGACGGCTCGTCGTATATTATCTATATAAAAACGATATTACCTCTCATATTAATAATAGGTTTAATTTGACAAAAACATAGGTAGATAAGTGTTTTCTCAAGTAACCTTCCAAAGCATAATTATCACAAGTATATTTATAGGGGCCCTTTAAACCTAAACTTAGATTGCAAGTACAACGCGGTAGGTACTTGCATGGAGAATCCATGGAATGCAGAAAGAAGTTTCTTTCCATAATATGAATATTTTAGGAAATACTCCAAATAACTACAGGCCAGTTGTAGCGCAGAGGCTCAAAGTATGACTGTAAATGTGACAGGTTGTGGCTTCGATTCCCACTTGAGGAAAAGATTTATTTAATATTTTCATTTTCTTCTTACTGGTGTCGAGGCAAAGCGCGGCATGGACGCCACTCACATCGCAATTCCTCCAAAATTCTTCTTTAATTGTTGTCTTAACTGCCTACCCTGCTATGTGCGGGGTGCAGCGTGACGCTTAAAAAACTTTAACATTATATGCTTATAATAACATAAGTATGATAGATTTTTTTCGATCTCTAGGTTGTCTAGAAGACCGTCTTCTGCGCATTTTGTACAAATAAACTAAAAAAAAATAACTTTATAAGAGATTTATAATATTCAACTTAGTATAACTAGTGAAAATAACAATTTAGTAATGGATTTCAGTGTAGAGACTAAAATACAGGTATAAAGACGATAGACATGTTATATGGAATTATGTAAATCTTAGTTTTCGTACGTAAGCCGTTGTTTCTGACTCGAGAGTATTATGCTTGCTTGACGACCGCAATATACGAGATTGAATAGGTACTACCATTTTAATATTTCACATATGGCTTAGCTGCTTAGGTAGATTATATTTTTAGAGTAGATATAAATAAATATTATTATGAAATATATTTTTTTGTAAAAGTATATTTCATAATATGATAACTATTCAACACACGGAAATGACGTGAAGAAATCCTTAAAATAAAACTCGTAATAAAAAATCATTACTTACTAGCACCTCCATAAAGTGAATCCACTGGAAGGAAGCATTAAAAATTCAAAATGTTAGTTCAAAGAAACCAAAACAACGTATACATATAACACTCATCACACGGTGCTTTAGCGGAAACTGACGAGACGTGTATCTGTAAGGTATTCGATATAGAAGGGAATGGTGCATGAATAGAAAAATCAAACAAAACAAAAGGCGCACTACCACTAAAATCTATAGAAAAACAAATGAAAAGTGCAAAACAAAAGGAAACCCATCAATAAAATAAGAAACGCGAACTTACAGAAAGCGGCGACGTTCGTTGTTACGCGTGATACGTTCGCATGGAAATATGAAAATAACCTTAGAACTGAACGAGTAAAACAAAACTTACATACTGAATTGAAATAAAAAAAAATGTCGAAACCGCAAGCGAATAATAAATGTAACCAAGCAAATGATAGATGTCGTGAAATGATTTTAGTAAATAGAAGCTGAAGTTATTTTCCTTTTAGTACGTTGAAGATTGTTTTCTTCTTTCTTAGGTAATTGCTTAGCATAATATTTTTTGAAACTGAACAAAATATTTATACTTATAATTTATGTAAATTAATTTAGTAACAATATATTTGCAGTTATTAGTATAAAGAAACATATATAAAATTTAGTCCGAATTTAAAAAGTTGAACCTTCAAATATCAGCCAAATAAATACCAATTTCTATGAATACTAACAATTACATCATCAACAATCAGTAATCCTGAAAAATTATAGAGAAAATATTTAAAAATTAGTATTATAGAAACATGCTCCAGAAAAGAAAGATTAAAATACATAAGAAAAAAAACACTTACCAGTTTCGCCCGTAGTTAACACGGCGGGTGTAGAGGGCGGTCCCCGGCCTATATTGTTGACAGCTATCACGTACATCTCGTACTCGGTGTACGGCGATAGGTTTGTCACCGAGTAGTACTGAGTTATCACGCCGGATATCTCGCTGAATGCCTAAATTTGAAAAATAATTAGCAAATGGATTATAATTAAAATGTCTCTGTTTTTACTGCATTTACTGTAGGCTTAATTATATAGCTTTTAGTGTTACAGGGATTATGTATTATGACTTTTTCAGCTTCACGCTGTATCTCGTATATAGCTGAGTAGGCAGAGGGAACCTAGTGTTTAGACACTCCATTCCCCAGTTTCCGGAACGGCGGCTCAAAGCTAAGCTTTTGCCTTGGTACCAGAGCAAAGAAATTAAAATAATAATGAATTAATTCCGCCAAGTGGTTATTGGAACCTACGACCGTGGCGTTACAGTCACACGTTTATGCCCCTGCACCATGACGGCCCCAAACAACTACAAGTAATTAAAACATTAAAAAAATCTATTGTAAAAATAATAAGAATACTATTTGTAACAGGCATTTTCTTGAATATCTACATAGATATAACTAAGATACAAGTTCAAATTCCGCCACGG
The DNA here is from genome assembly GCA_016802625.1 of Heliconius numata. Classification (NCBI taxonomy): domain Eukaryota; kingdom Metazoa; phylum Arthropoda; class Insecta; order Lepidoptera; family Nymphalidae; genus Heliconius; species Heliconius numata. The sequence goes on along the minus strand of JAEBDU010000002.1, from coordinate 767,098 downwards.
GAAAATTTTGATGCGGTTGTTATAACTTTTGTTGTTAGCAACCTCTATAGGAAAATTTTTACAAAGCTTCGCTACCCAAAGATTACAAAGAATAAGGAATTCTCGGAAAGAAATATCATTTGCCTAATAATATGTATTCTAATATTTTTTCAGTATTATTTACATAAATGCCAATTTTTTTTAATCACGCCGTATGCTGCATATAGTAGGGAAGACAGAGGGAACCTAGTGTTAAGATATACCCTTCGCCACTTTCCAACGAAATTTCGGAAATTCAAATTCAAATTCAAAAAAAAATTTGAAAATATTCATGAATAATCAATTATTCCCTCAACTGGGGATTGAAACCACAATCGTCGTGATACAATCACACGCTGGCGCCCCTGCGCCACGACGGCCTAAAAGTAGCATCGAAAATCTATACAAACTATGCTGTACTATGTGTAAGTTACAAAATTCCGAATCCTATTACACTTAAAAAGCAAAATTATACTTATTTATATAACAGAAAGTAATACAATAAACGTACGTATAATTTTAAATACACGAACTGCCCACAAATGTCCACTAACCTGGTTCGCGTATTTAGGCTTGTACTGGATGACATAATACTGGGGCTCCTCTGGGCCGGTGTACGTCCAAGCTAATCTCACTGTGGTCGCCGTCACCTCTGACGCCCGCACTTCGCTCGGCGGTCCGGGCAGAGCTGAATAAAAACGTTGCTATTAAAATTATACAGCTTCACGCTGTATCCCGCACACAGCAGGGTAGGCAGAGGGAACCTACTGTTAAGTCCCCACTTACCGCCGAATTCTGGAGGCATTGCGTGCTTACTCAAAGGCGCGTTTTGCCTCAACAGTAGAACGAAGAAATGGAAATACAAATTTAAATATCTCATTTCCCCGTGTAGGAATGAAACCCACAACCAGTCGCGTTTAAAGTCACACCTTGTGCCCCTGCGCCACGACTGGTCCCCATTAATAATAACGATTATAAATTCAAATGTCTCGCCCTAATGGACCGTACTCGTGTTTTATATATTAAAATTGAGCTTTCGTTAATTATGATGTGCTGTCGAACCTAAAACTGATTAATTATTAATATTCTGTTTAGTTAAACGCGAACAACTTGTTAATTTATAATAAACACAACCAAAAGTATATTGTAAAAGCTTAAAACTAGAAGCCCAGCCCAGGCCCAAGCGTTTAATCCTTTCCGAATTATTTTGAGAAAATGGGCAAAATGGCAGAATAACAATAATAATTAATCATTAATCAAGCTGACGTTCGTTTGTCTCCGGGGCTTCGCGCAACTCCGGGGGCCCTTTCAATTATGAATTATAACACTAACTCATAATGGATGTCTCCAACTTGGCCCAATTCATCAAATTGATTCGAACAAATCCTGAGCGCGATTAGATTGTGATGTAGCCACTGGTGCTCGTACTATTGGAAAATATCCAAGTGGGTATGGCAGAAAAGTAGTAAAAGGGGAAAATTAAACGAACTCTAAATTAATATCACTAAATTAGTATAAATCCATTAAACAATAAGCGTATTTTATTTAAATTTTAATAAGAAAATAAAATAAAAAATATTTCATGTCAGTAAAAGGTAGAGTAAAGCGTACTAGTAAATTCCTACGTAAAGCTAGCAGACCACTTCTAACTAAGTTCCGCCACTCAACTGTTAGAAGGAGCGTTAATTTATTTCATTAAAGATCATATAACCTTGTGTTAACTATTATAACGTCACTTCTCTTCTCTTTACTTATTTTATAGACATTATTTTATAGCTTCACGCTGTATTCCGCACATACTACGGTATGCAGAGGGAACCTGGGAACCTAGTGTTAAGACTACACTACATTCTTCGTTCAGATTCTTGAGCTCGCGCTTTCCCTCGTTACCAGAGCAACGATCGAAGTATCCCCCGAGTGGAAGAAGTGGAGTGGAGTGAACCCACAAAGGTGTTTACAATCTCATGGTCTCGAAATACATAGTTTCATTTTTTTATACAATCCAAATTTCATAAAGGCAAATTATTAAAAAAAATTGTATGCACATCGAACCCACAACCATTATATTGAATTAGACACATTCTAATCGTGCTACAAGATTTAATTCAACTTAGCCTTAGCCTAAGCCAGTTAGTTTCACTTCTAACGCGTCCTAAGCTTTTGTTTTAAATTTCTTATCAGTCTTATTTACTGCGATTTAAATAATAAAATCAACGATCCATCCAGCTTCGCGTCGGCTCCGGTCTTACCCTAAGCTTATTATCATAAATTAGCATCATTTATTTTTAGAAATGATGAGTAATATGATTCAGTCATTCATTTTTTAGTGACTTTATAGTAAACAGTAGAGTAGAGTAGAGTTTCGTTCGTTAAACACTAAATAAAATTTAAAATAATACGAGTACAGCTTATGTAATATACGAGTCCAAAAATATAAAAAGAAAAGCATAAAGTGAAAGACTTCAATATCATAATCATGCGTTACTTGCAAAATGATTTATCACATTATCTATGTAATATCTCATATAGGATTTGCCTCGTCATATAATCCCTATAATACCTACCAGGCCTTTCGAATTAGAATAGAGCAACAGTTGCTTGGTGTAATGTAGGTATAATGACTTACATATGTGAAGCCTTACGACCAAACCTCTTGAATCAAAATATGTTTGTATAGAAAAATTTTATATAAGACAATTGGAAGATTTTTAAGTGTCCCTTTAAGTCACTTTAAAAATCTTTTTTAGAAAACGTATAAAAATCCTGCTACGTTCAAATTTTAAAAAATAAAAGTAACATTTAAATTTTTTTTTTTACTTTCGCGCAGTATCACGCATATACAAGAATGGTAAGCTGAGAGAACAGCTATCAAGACATTCGATTCTCCGCTCTCGATCTGATTTCAAGACATTATGTCTAACATTGTGTAACATTTTTTTAGCTGCACATACACCCTACTAAGAGGGGAAGAACCTAGTGTTAAAATACTTTACCCCATTTAGTTCCGGCGTAATTCAATGCAGCACTTTTCCCTTACCAGAACGGGGAAATCAATATAATTCATTCCTCCTAGTGAGGGTCTTACATTTTGTTTACTTAGACAAATTGCGGGTTACCAGACTGTAATAAAATAAAGTGAAAACGTCAACAATGCCGCGGGCAATTATCAGGATTCGATAAAATATTAATAAACAATAAATAGCAATTAGGGCTTCACATTTTAATGAGACATAAAGGAACGGACGCTATTATAATGCGAAAATTCTTTGTCCTTAGAATGTACAATAGTACATAAAAGGAATTATTTTAACTTAAAGTTTAGGAAACGGATCGTTCGTTATTTACCGTTTAGATCTTATTAGCCACGTTTAATTGAAACCTGTATAGCAGCAGTGACTATTTCCTTAATTAGATCAAACAAACAGAAAAAAAAGAAAACAAAAAAAACACACCAAATTCATTCTCTTCTCTCCTTAAAAATAAACCTCTAAAGTATTGGTAGGAAATTCAATAAGATGAAATACAATACTTACATTGTACTTTAACTTCAGCGGTGGTCTCGATAACGCCGAGCACGCTCGCCGCTTCGCACGTGTAGTTCGCTGACTCCCTTATGTCTTCCAACTTTAGAGCGTTCAGGCCCAGTGGCGTGTTATCCTCTGGTGTGAGCCATTTCGTTAAGCCTGGAGACATTTTTAATAAGAAAAAGTGTTTAAATAATATTAATGAAATCCGTCGAGTTTCCCAGTTATTGCGTGTTGACTGGCGAAACTCAACGCCGCGCTTTTAACATCCTCACCTTTCCTCCACTTAACAGTCGGCATGGGGGATCCGAAGGCGACGCACTTGAGAGTCAGATTGCCCCCGAGCATCACCTCGGTGCGCGGCGGCGGCGGTATGGAGAACTGGGGCGCCACTCGCCTTACTGCGGACAAAGTTCATATACTTATATATATATAAGTAAGTACTTCTGTTGGTTCAGTAATTTTATCACGAGGCTTATGAGAGGTTGTATCTACGTTACCGCTGTAATTATAATTAAATTGCTGTAAGTTGAAATGTGTTGGGTGAACGTTATTAACTCTAGCTAATGTGCTACCGTTTGACATGTTTGCTTGTTTAATATCGTTTTTATTAATATCATCAATTTAAGAAAAATAATAATGAAAATAGTCATGTCACAGGGTCAAGCGTGCGACTTGAGGAAAGGAAATATTACTATTATTATAGGCAGCAGTAGGCTTAGACAAAAAATCGACTGGGATTCTGTGCCAGCGATACGCTACTCTGGACAACCGATTCCTTTTTGTAGCGAAGTTAGAAATCTGGGTCTTATCATTGATTGTAACATGTCTTGGGCACCACATATCAATGCAATCAGCAAGCGCATGCACTTCTCCTTCCATTCCCTTAGGCGTCTCCAATATTTCCTCCCTCACAAAACAAAAATTATGCTTGCGCAATGTCTTCTCCTTCCAATTCTCGACTACGCTGACGTTTGCTATTTGGATGCGAATGAGGAGTTACTTAACAAATTAGAGCGACTTCAAAATCTCGCCATACGCTTTGTGTTTGGCCTGCGTAAGTATGACCACGTCTCCCAATTTCGTGCTCAACTTAATTGGCTCCCAATCCGTCTTCGCCGTGATATGCACATCCTTACCTTACTTTTTAAGATCCTCAATTACCAAAATTTTCCTAACTACCTACGTTCCCGCTTCAATATTCTCCCCCGTCCTACACGCTCTAGGCGGTCGTGCGTCGTTCCGGCGCTCGAGATACCTATGAGCAGTACCAAATTCTTCCATAAGTCTTTCACTGTGTACGCCGCATCACTTTGGAACCAACTTCCCATCCCTATCCAAAGAAGTCCTTCCTTACTGTCCTTCAAATCCCAGCTAAAAAAACATTTATTTGCTAGTATGAACTAGTACCTAATTTTGTTCAGACAGTTTTTTTTTTCTTGAGCATGACAACCGCACTTCACGTATTTATATATACATGTTTATTTATATATACTAGTATATTGTCATAAATATAGTATATATGTATTATATATAGTTTGTATTTATAAATATAGTGTATATGTATCTATTTATGTATTTGGATATGTATTTACTCTTTTTTGTGATTATTATTTTTTATTTAAATTCTTAGTGATTTTTCTCCTTGATAACTGCACTGTACTCTCTTCCCGCTATTTGACAGTCACCCACTTCCATTGGTTGGCTGGAAGAGATTTCTTCTAGAAATAAGCCCACCTTTGCTAACTAAACTTTTAATTTTGTATTTCCTATGTGTTTTTATGTGCAATAAAGAATATATATATAATATTAGCGCTCTGGTACCGAGGCAAAGCGCGGCGTTAGGTTTCGCCACTCAACACGCCCTTGAAATACTATGTTCCCTCTGGCTATATACGCGGGATACAGAAAGAACCTAAAAAAAAGCCGGATACGACTTGGGATATTCCTTTAAACTGTCCAACCAACGGACTAACCCGTGTATTATATAACCAGTCAGTACAAATAAAAGTAATTATTTTAAATTAATCCCTAACAAAATTTGGCATAAAGATTAAACCCAAAATCAACATGTATTATGTCGTACAATAAAGCATGATTTACACTTAGAAGTTCTCGTTAAACATGCAAATATTCGGGGCCAATTTAGCGAGCTACATGTCGCACTTCCGACGCATTCATATGTCAAACCTTAAGCTACAAGGAATTTAATATTTTGACATTTGAAAGTATTGAAATTGTTTGATTTATTCAGTGTTTTTGTTTTCACGCTGTATCCTGCATATAGCAAGGTAGACAGAGGGAACTTAGTAATTTAATATTATGACACTCCGTTCCCATTAAGACATTCCCGTTCCCTTCTACCCGCCGAATGCTCGAGGCGTTGTTGAGTAGCGGAACTCAATGCTGCGCTTTGCCTCGTCACCAGCGCGAAGAAATGAAAATATAAAGTATTTCATTTCCTCGAGTAGGAATGTTCGATTCCATGACACGTTCAAGTCGCACACTGTTTCTTCTGCGCCACGACTGATCTCATATTCTGTAAATATTTTATAGATATAATGTGATCTTGTTATTTTTTCTTAATATCTCATATATACATAAGTTGGTTAGACTGAGGAAGCCATTATCAAAACACTCCATCCTCCACTTTCCGCCAAATTATTCGCAACATTGCTTGTTGAATTACAGAACTAAACACCACGAATTTAAAATAACATTTAACTAAATTTCCACTACAATGTTATCATTGAATAAAAGGGGACTAAAGTTTGTCGCTATTTATCAGAGACACCTTGCAATATAACACTCGCATTCTCCGTCCAAACACGTGACTCTTATTTTTAACACCTGAATCTCTTAAGCTTCCAGCTTGTAAGTTTTATCTTTAGACGTGCGCTGAATATGCCTTTGCCTTTGTAGGTGAAGCTTTACTTTATAATTTCGCATATTATTATATTTTAGTATTGACCTCTAAAAATTTTGCTATAATTCATTTTCTGTATATTTTTCAGAAAGATGTAAGAAAAACCATTGTTCAAAAACCGTTGTTTTTTTTACTAACACTCAGTCGATCGATAGATTGAATCGAACCCGAAACATATTGCCTTTACAGTTGCACGCCACTGTGCCAAGATTGGCCTCTAAAGAAAGTAAAGAATTTTGTTTGATTAAATTGCTACAAAATAATTGTTTTATAGAATCAGCTGAAACGTTACTTTTGGGATCCTTAAATTAATAATGTTATTAGAATACAAAACTTCAGATCAGATCATTAAATAACTAATTGTTCAGTCCAAGCGGACGAAGCTAGGACCGGGTCACTAGTCAGTAATATTATTACTTCTCTCTAATCTACTAGATTTTTAACTTAGATTGTCTGACTTCCTTAAAGTAAAAATAAATTAACGCTATACAAAAGCAGCTGTAGTCAGTATTCAAATGAGACGCTTACACTGTCACTCAAGAAACTTAATTTACCTTCCCCCTTTTCACCTAAAGCATATAAACGTATAAGAATGCGGGGGACATGCACTATTTCAATCAGAGCCAAGACAAGGAAACCGGTGTAGAAATGGGGAAGTGAGGGAAGTAATTACCATTTATTATTACGTAACCCGGTGCACTCCGGTACCTACTTTGTAAACGCCACAAAATAAGAAAAGATAAAGGTGGAAAAACATTTACTCGCCGCCCATTATGTTAATTACAGTCACGAGCCCTCATTGTCGTGCTTGTTGTGCGCAAACAATTTAGACCCCTATCAAAATGGAATTAGGCCGAAATTGGTTTGCGAATAAACACACTCGTTTCGTGTTACGTTAAAAATGTAGGTAGGTGGTAATTCAAAGCCTCACCGGACCGTGTGAAAGAGAATAGCATGTTGCGAAGACATTTTAGGATGTCACTGCACATATAGTGAATTACTTTATATTTTAAAATTGTAAAAGAAATTAAATTATAGTTAGAGTTGAATCACTCCAAAATACATCGAAAATATGACAAGATTCTGATTAAATTGCATTAGATATCTCTACCAGAAGCATCTCTTAGTACCTAATAATATAAAAAAAGACGTTTAAGTAATAAACAATAATTTATTACCCAATATTATAATTTAATCGACTTTTCTAGTTTAAATTCAATAAATATCAACAATAACTTTCAATATTTATTAGTCTTTGCCAACCTTAGCGGCCATTCTCAAGAGCAAAGCAAAGTGTTTTTTGATAAAATTAGTTTATTTTAATTTTACAACAAATCGCTGTTATACAATATTTACACTGTCGTTTTGAGGAAAATTATTCTTTTGTAGAAACGTTTCCGGCGCGTTCCGCTACTTTGTTTTCGCTTTTAATTAAAATGAGTCCAGACGAGAAATGTTCCGGAGATGCCATTTTCCGTATTAAAAGCGGAATAATTAGGGCCGGTGCAATTGTTTTTTCGTAGATTATTTTATGGGAGCCGTGACAGTGAAAAACACCCTGTTTTAAACAATAAATGACCTTTGTGGTCGGTAATTTATTTTTTGACAAAATATACAGGTGTATTTAAAAAGTGTATACATATTTGCTTTTTTTCACTTTCACGCATGTAGCACGGTAGGCAAAAGGAGCCTAATGTTAACTCCGCTTATTTTCTGTCGAATTCTGGAGGCATTGCGTGTTGAGTGGCAAAATAGGTTTTCAAACTTTTGATTTTCTATTCATTTAGAGCCATCGTGTACGTAAACCGGGAAATCTATGATATTTTAAATATCACCCAAAAAGATTTGAGCCTAAAACGGAATTAGGAATTCATAATATATTAAAAATGAGAAAATTAAGGTTACCAAAACTTCTACGTAATATATGTAATAAATAAATAGAACTTTACATCAAGATGTTCTGATATTATAAAGTTTATAAGACATACAACTTACACAAAAGTATCTCAAGAAGAATATCAAAGTAAAAGTAGTATTGCTATCTCTTTGTATCGTAATATAAATGAACAAATAGCAGAAGTCAGACTTTGACTCGGCCGGGTTCCAGTGAAACGCAAACAGTTTTACCTTAAATAAACTTTCCTGAAGAGGGCAAATATTAGTAAATCTGGGTAATTCTGGGCCGAAGTTAGTTATTCCGTTAATTAGTTATAGCTTCGGGCGAGAATGTTTAAAGTTTGAGAAACATTACGCTAACAATCATGTAAATTATATATTATTGCCTTGTGACTTAAAGTGGGGAACGGAGTGTCTTAACACTAGGTTCCCTCTGTTTACCCTGCTGTGTGCGGGATATAGCGTGAAGCTTATGTAACGTTTGACGTGGTGTTACTTTTTTTGTTTCAGTTTCACGCATATCCCGCATATGGAGGATACGGAGGAGGCAGAGTGTAAATAGTAAGTAGTGACACCCTGTTCCCCATTATCAACCTAATTTTCAAAACTTTGCGTTTTGGCGAAATTCAACACCAGTTTTAGTATTGTTAACAGAGCGAGGAATCGAACATATAACCGTCGTGATTGCAGTCCGACGCTGTACCGCTGCGCAACTATAGATATAGTGTTATCAAATTTTTCATTATACAAAAAAATTTTACAGAGCATTCCTTTAGGTATATTAAATTAATATCAGCCGGTTTTACATACATATAACGTCCAACTAAACATAAGTGTAGCGCGTGTTTTACCTTAAAAACCTATATTCTATACCGATATTTTACCGAAATTTTATTTCCTAAAAAGATTTTCCAAAATTTTATATAGATACATATACAAACATCCCATAAGAAAAGAGCTCGTTCGTACGACGACGAGTTAATATAAGCAAAATATTTCTACAAAAAAAAACTGTTTCATACTTTATTAACCCGATCTTCCTTGGTTTCATAAATCCGTATACCCTTTTATATTCGTACGCGTTTCGTATTTTATTCATATTTAGTAGCGAGAAATTCGTGTTTAGGCCGTGCCTGAAATGGTAATAAGATAACACAACAGATAATACCTGCTCACTGCATTTTGAATTGCGCTGGGATACGTTTGTACCTAAATATTTGTTTGGTATTATTTTTATAGTAGGTACTAGTTTATCTTTGAGGGCATTGTTTATTAAAATTAAGATTTTTTGCTTAATAATATTTGAGGGCGGCCGTGGCACAAGAATGTGAGTGTGAACGTGACAGGTTGTGGGTTCGATCGATTCCCATTCGAATAGTAGGTAGCACTAGGTTCCCAAATTCTCTCTGCTATGTGTGGGATTCAGCATTAAGATTAAAATCCACCTATCTTGATAATAGTAATGTTCGAGTAAAATTTACGCAATGAAAATTAAGAAGAATCATATAACTAGCAACTTTTCGAAACACATAATGAAGCAAAAAATAATAAAAGAACTCCATATGTCACTTAAATATATGTACCTACCCATTTATAATTTTATAGATAGGTATATATAAAATAATCGAGTACAATTTATTAACAGAAAACTAATTCAAAACAAAATAATTTACATAACTTTTCAAGTTCCATATAATTTTTTCGCAAACTACCCGCAAATTTAATCAATTATAACAACGAACAAAAACTGGTACAAACTTCAAGTCTTCAAAATTGACGAGGACCGACGGACGGATAATCTTATTTGTTATAGCGACGATTTAGCGAAGTCGGTCGTAGAAGCCGGCTTACCTTGTGTACTCAGGCCCAGTTGTCGAACTCGTTAATGTCAATAGCCATCAATAACAACACTATGAGCGGTGTTCTGGCGGATGACCAAACTACAGAAAGGCAAACGAAACGTGAATGATGACTTTGCGAGCGTCCACTCATTTGTTTCTATTGTTTTATTGTTTATTAGTGTTATAATTTATATTCGATTAAGTAAATTAATATGATTGTATAAAGAAAGATTGTATATAGAAATATTGTTAACTAAACTGAAAGAGCCCACTTTCAGTTTAGTTAGTACATATCAGACTAATAATCCTCAAAGTTTTAGCTTTGCCAAAATGACGTAGGTATGAGGGCCTTGGGACCTTAGGCTAGGCAGAAAATAGAACTTTAAGCGATCAAATTAGGACAATGTTGAATATACTCAATTCTTTTAATTACGGTAACTCGAAATGAAGGGTAATTAATAATAAGGCACTAATTATAGTAAAACAACAGAATAATACATTTCATATTTCAGTAGGTACTAATTAAGCAGTTCTAAGTACCCAATTATAGGAACACTAGAGACCTAGCAGTCTCTTTACATTCTAATACTACCTAAGTCTCTAAACGTACGGTATACGACGGATAGAGCAGGATAAAATAATAGACCCGTTTAAAATCTACAATTATGATTTCTATTTGCACATTACACTAAAGTATGATTTCAAATCAAAATCTGCTAACATTTGTCTATACAACAATTAATATAAGCCAACCTAATGGAAATATGAACATATTCAATTTATTGTTTATTTAAATCATATATGTACCTGTAATTATAATGTAATTAATTAAGAATTAAACTTAGTTCACAAATTATCAGAAAGTATCAGAATGCTATACATACATAATTTATCAATAACATTGAATACTTAATTAGTTTAGAGTGATTTAAGTTACTTTTTAAAATGACCATATGTGAAAGTCAAAGTCAGTGTTTTAAACTTTTTTTCCCAACTTAATAATTTATAGATTTATAATTATTTATTAGTGACTATATTATCTTTAAAACAAGAGCGAATTTATATATGTAGAGGAAGAGAATTTTATTCGATCACATCAGTCATTATTGTTATTTAAACAATAACGCTTCAAGACCTCTTAATAGTGTGAAATAAACAAACCGACAGAATAATAGGAAAATTTTTAATATTATAAAGAATGCCGTTTGTCTTGCGCGAGTTCAGAGTCCAATATCGCATTTTATAAATACTACCAACTATTATTCTTGAGATACCATGAAGTGGAGCCGGTGTAATAAAACGTGGAAATGTAAGAAGTCATCGGACGTACCTACATACTTTAGCAAATATGAGCTTAGACATATTTTACTTAAATATGTTTTGAGCTGTCAGAGGAACAATGGGTTTATTATAAAATAACGTAGGTTCTATCAATGGGGAAAATACTTATGCAATGATAGTATAAGAGGCCAGTCCTAGCGCAAAAAGCCAGTCCTGGGGCAAAAAATTGTGCTTGTAAACGCGTCTGGTTGTGAGTTCGATTCCCACTTGAAAAATGACTTAAATTGGCAAAGTGCGGCGTTGAGTTCCTCCAGAATTCAGAGGAAAATGAAGAACGGAGAGTCTTAACACTAGGTTCCCTCTGCCTACTCTACCCTGGCGTACGTAGGATATAGCATGACACTTATTTGATTTTATTTTCAATAATATTACTGTAAAATAACGATTCCACTCGTATAAATTATATTAGCATAATTCATTACAATTGCATAAATATGAAAAAAAAACAAACATTTTTAATTTCGAAAATCTTTTAGTTCAGACAGACTAAAATATTAATATTCTGAAAGAAATATATATCATCGTAACCTATCTGAGCTTCCAAAAATATATTCCTTTTATTGATATGAATATCGAGCTGTCAATAGCTATCCTCATGCTAAATTTAATTGCAACGTGTCCACTCCTCTTAACTCTTGACGTATCTATTTTGTTCTGTAACTACCATGCTTCCGACTTTAACAAAAAAAATCAAAAAAGATTTAACCTTATCTTTATTCAATGGATTTTGTTAATAGTGTTATTTTTAGACGTATATTATATTATGTAGATAAATAGCCAGCTATAAAAGTAAGATAAGTCAGCTTCACGCTGTATCCCGCACACAGCGGGATAGGTTTATGTAAAAAAATAAACGTTTACGGAAACAATTCATTTATAAACTAAGTAAAACCTCGTGTACGTACAACTAATATTTAGTTTAAATTAGATTTTTCGCAAATACAATATGTTATTTGCTTTATCTCCATACATAGAAGTGATTAAATTTAAATGTTCAATATTGAAATGCACTGAGACAAGGGAGTACGACTAGACTTAGACAATCGTATCCGATTTGCGCATTGCGGTAGTAGGAAATAGAGGGAAAAGATTATCTGGCATTCTTTACTTTGTTTACTGACCTACTAGATATTCAGCTACGTCTGACGTCGTAGACATTCGTAGCAAGTGCTACACTGTACTTAGAAATCGAGAATCATTTTATAAAGTGATAAAATTAAATTTGGTTTATTTACAATTTTATTATTTATATACTCGTGTAAAAGTAACTTCATAGTAAGATAGCTTGCGTGTACTTAACTTTTTTTTTTAATTTTAATTAATGTAATTTTTTACTGACTAGTTTTGGTGAATGATTTGTCTTTCAGTGATTTTAGTAGAGTGGAAATCGAATTCAGAACCGTTTTTTTTTTTTTTTTTTTTATTTATTTCTATCAAATATCCATACAACTATATATTTACATTGATGAAGGCACTACAAAAAACCACGAAGGTTTGTCTCGAGTACCATAACTCGTCTAAATTATAGATTTAAATAATATTTTTTTAATAATTGATTTAAGCTCCTCTCAGTAAGTTTACTTCTTATTTTAGGGTCTAAATTATTTATTAAGTTAGGAACCATGTATGCCCTGGTGCGCTGTCCATATTTGTTACTAGCTGATAGTGAAATTAATCTGTTTTGTGTGATATTGCGTGTTGCAATTTTATGAGAAATTTTATTTTGAAACTGCAAGTTGAAATAATTTTCTTTTAATATTGTAAAATTAATTTTATCATAAAGGGGAATAACTTGGCAGTATTTAAAAAGAAGGTTTTCATCAGTTGCTGCTTGCAATTTAATTTTTAAAGGGACGATGTTCTTCAATATTCTAACCTGTAGCCGGTATATGTAACTCAGGTATGTTTTGTCCGTTCTGCCGTAACTACTAAGTCCATATGACATAATTGAATCAGCTAATGCGTTATAAAGCATCATCTTAGTTTTATACGTTAATCTATTCTTGACAATAAAAATATTTGCCAAAAATGATCTTAGCTTATCACATACATAATTAATATGTTTATGCCAGTTGAAGTTGTGATCAATAGTTAATCCTAAATATTTACGGGATAGTGCTACTTCAATTGAAGGACAGTCACAGTGGCTACTGGGATTGTGCAAGCAGCAGTGAGTGTGAGCTATAAGACTACAATTCATTTTATTTCGTTACAGTATTTAGACATATATTTAGATTAAACTGATAGTCAATTGAAGCGATATTCAATGGTTATCATCGATTAGTGATTTAATTATTACAGTCACAATCAATAATACACTGCTAATGGAATTTCAATTAGAGGATCGTATGTCACTGAAGTTATAGTATCGACTACATCATTATTGTATAACTATACTAACCGTAGTAAATTACCAGAATTAACGTCTTATAGCAAGTACATATGTAACTTAAAAGTTATTTATTGTACTTGTACATTAAAATTATTTAAAAATTTAAATGATAAAAAATTTTCCATGAGTTAAAGCCATTCCGTCTATTTGATATACATAATTATTTTTGAAATTATTGTTTAAATCTGCAATAAATAACGGTAGGTCATCTGATCAACTTGAATAAAAAAAATGGCAAACTTAATAAAAAAATATATTTTTATTGAAATATATAATGTTTATACGAAAAAGTTGTTTTGGATCGTAAACAAAAAAGCACGAGTTTATAATGTTTTCAATCACTATTTTCTCCTATTTCCAACAAAGTTGTTTATTTTTAATAAATATATTAGAGTTCTGATATCTTTAGAGTTATATAGTAATATTATTGTGTAGTTAAGTTGTGTTAAGATTGTTCTGTTGTTTTAATGTTGGTCGGGATGAAAACTAGGTGATAAGCAAACTTAGGAGACTCACAATGAAGGCTTGGAGGCGTACCGTTTTGAACTTATATAATCCGAATCCCTTCTGTCAAGTTACGGACTAATTCAATAAGACTCCACCGTTTTAAGTTTCCCTATTTCGTTATTCGCTCGCAAGTGCCAGCCGCGACTTTGTATAGATCGTAAAGCGAATCTCTCTCTCGCGGATCTTTTCTATCTAGATAGTTCTAAATATATTGTAGGAGATGAAGTAACAAGATATTATTTGATTTTATTTCAAGTTATATTTATAATATATTTAAATGTACTTTTGAACAGTTCCTTTCTTTATGTTTTATCTTTTCGAAATAACGCATTTGTCTTATATAGCAAAGTTGTTAAAAAGAATGTAGTAATACATCATGCAAGCATTTTAATTATCAAATTAATCTACAGTGGCCTTTTTTAAATTTTATTCTAAGAAATACTTTAAGATTTTTCTTCGCTATAGCGTGGCAAAACAGTTAATAGACCAAAATACATATTTGACAATTATCTAAAAATATTCATTTGGCGAATTGGAAAGAACAACAAACATTATTATTTCAAGCTTCACAAGTATAAAACCTAAATAAACTTTACCTCAATTTGGTTTCACGTTAAAATCCTACAATATATTTCAATTTACCAGCAACCGGAACTGTAACAGCAATTGTGACGTGACATTCTCGTTCGTCGCTTATAGATAGTGGGTTCGATGATTACTGAAGTGAATGAATGAACATGTCCACTTTGTCAGCGCCAATAGCTTTTATATAATGAAATTGGACTTGCCAAAAGCCCGGCGTTGAGTTTTGCCATTCAACACGCAATTTTCACGCACGAAAAATTTCAGCAGAAAGTAGGGAACGGAGTGTCTTAACAGTACGTCTGCCAACCATGCTATAAGGGGGATACACCGTAAAGCTGAATTTTATTTATTTTTTTATAAATTGGACTTGTATTCATAAAAACTTTGAACATTCATCATTTTATTTCCCCCACTAGTCAAAAATAGTCTTAAAGGTAGATAGAAATATTCTGAAAATATTTTTGCTTGTGTCATTTCACCGTTTGTAAAGTATAAAAATTTGTGTCTGTAGAAGTTTCAAGCAAACATTACTTTAAAAATAAAATGACGGTAGTTTCAAACAAACTTTTTGATAATTCCGCAAAAAGCTTTCGTTGAAATTTAGAGATTTCAAATAAACTATACATATTACACTTTACATAGCGAAATACTACAATAAAAGAAAATAATATACATTTTCATTTTATTGTGCACACTGTGTAAAAATTTTACAACGTATTTTCTACATGTAAATAGATCAAACTGAAAATATCGGTTCAAAAACCGCCATTTTATATATTGGCGATAAAAATAATCTGGGAAAAAAAGAGTTTATAACGGAAACGTATAACTTTGGATACTTATTGTTCTCGGCGGACGCTTTTAATTCGAACGTCCCAAACAATTACACGGAGCGGACTCGACAAGTGCACTCTGTAGAACGTATTCAAAGTATTTGCGATATACTATACTATTAATTTTTTTTACGTTTTTAATTAAAGTTCGAAACTGTCACACAATACCTGTTTCTGTATAAATGTGTGAACCTTATTTATTTGTAGTTAATAGTTTTAGCATATTAAAATAATATGCTAGTGATGGCGCAGGGGCACAAGCGTGACTGTGAACGCGACAAGTTGTGGGTTCGATTCCCACTACAGGAAATAAAATAACAATTTTTTTTTTGAGGCAAAGCGCGCTCCGCAACGTTGAGTTTTGCCGCTCAACACGCAATGTCTCCAGAATCCGACGAAAAATGGGAAACGGATAAGACACTCTTAACACTGGATACCTTTGCCTACTTTCCATGTGCGGGATAAAGCGTGAAACTATAAAAAATAATATGTACATATAAAGACATACAGATCGTCTAATTTCAAATTATTTAATAAATATTATTAGCTTTCTTACGTTTTAACATAATTGAAAGTTATTATAAATGTTATAATATATCAACGTCGTATATGCGTTGTACGTATTACACGCCTACGTAACATTAATGTAGAGTATTAGCGCTGCGGATAAAAGCTATTATAGTAATAATAATGATAAGTAAGTAACATGTCGTCGGCTTACAGTGTAAACCTGGCTAAATCCATTTACTGTTTAAATTTTTATATCTTTCAAAAGTATACAAAACAGTATAAAATTGACATTTACATTAACAAAACACAAAACGAGATGTGGGTTCAATTCCCAATCAGGTGAATGAATTTAATATTTTCATTTCCTCCCTCTGGTAACAAGACTAAGCGTAGCGCGGCGAATCACTTGGTTGCCTCTAATTACCTGTGTAAACACGGCGTCAACCAAAAAAAAAAAATTTCACTACACTTCAAGCAGACAAAAAACTACATACAAAAAATCAACACCCACACACAGCACAGCACAGCACGCTAACAAATCGTCGGCACTTAGGCACAATCAGTCACAACAATCTGAAGCGAGATAGTTAGCGGGCCGACGCTATCTCATGCGAATATACTACGAATATTATTCTCACCGCAGCCTACTTTCCCCGCGATAATAAAGCGTTGCAGTGCAAAATAACGACCTCCATATGTAATTTTGAACGCCGCCGTAACAACGGCTGTAGTAGTAAACATATGAGTGTTTGCGGCCAACTGGGTGCCCCCGTTCCGGGTTGCGTGTGGCGGGAGTCGAGTGGACTCGTGTGAGCTTTGGTGCTAATCTATGGGATTGTTTATTGGTGATAAGCTTCTATACATATAATAAAACTGTAATTTATCGCTGTCTGTACATAGAAATATGTGAGAATATCTAATATTAGAGGAACTTATTGGTGTAATGGAACTCAAAACAATGATTTTAAAAATTTATGTCTGTCCGTTTGTGTCTATGCGTTTATTCACGCTAATATCAGAAATGGTTAAGCATATTTAAATGCAGTTTTCACAGTTGCATGATAGCAAACTTCCCTTAACACATGTATAGTGTTTGTTTTATTTCAAACGGTTTATAAGAAATAAAGTCAATTTAAAAATTGGAAAAATTAATAATATATGAATATAAAGTATAAGATAGCTAACATATGAATATTGTCTTTAAAATCATAATGTTATTAGATCACAAAAGTAATTGAGATGAGAAAATAAATAATTGTGTTCTACAAACGGGCGAAGCTGCGAGCGGGTCGTTAATGAAATTAATATCGATATTTGTGTTTTAATAAAATATTGCTCTATTTAAAAGTGTGTACCTACTGTTGTTTCCAGCAAAATATAATTCAATACTATACTGAATCGAGTTATTCATTAAAAGAAGACTAAATAAAATATCAAACTCAAAATTGCAACAATTACATGATACATCGTATGGCCATATGTTCAACAAATACCTCTGCACAATTTCGTAATATGCATACTCATATAAAATATGAACGTACGCACGTAATGCCTCCAAAAATCGGCGGAAAATGGGGAAACGGGAAGTGTCTTCATGGGAATGGAGTGTTCTAACACTAGGCTCCCTTAGCAGAGGGTACTCTGCTTATCCTACTATTTTTGAGAGAGAGAGAGATTTGCATCCCGCAATAACAAGATAGGAGTGAAGCTGAAAAGAAAATCCTACAATAAAATCTACGCAGCCATCTACAGCCATCTACCGCTAACAAAAAGTAAAAATAGAAGAACAAATATTAAAAAATCGTTACAGTGTTTACGTAACAGAAGATTCGTTCTCTTTCTTATTACATGAAATACTCGTCTTTCAGCTATTCCAGAACAGGCTCATTAAATATCTGAGAGTCTCGAAATTAAGTGCTGTTATTTTTTTGTTAATATAATTTTCTTATATATATTATGTTTATCTTACGATTCAGGATACATTTTGCTCATATTCTGATGCTCATTATTAAAAATAAATATTACATATTTATTACATTTTTAAAATGCTATTCCATACTAAGGACAGAAAAATAATTTACTTACCTATTGGTAACCTATAAAATTAAAGACAACTTCCATTTTGATGTATTATTTCGCATCTATCGATTCTACGATTTCCACTTTCAATAATCAACATGTATCAAATATAACAACTCTCATATACTTGCTGCACAACAACCCAAAACACTCGCACTCTAATACCAAAAAAAAACACACAAAACAAAACTTAAAACTACGAACACACGCTGTACTCAAATGAAAATATTTTACCTTTAACGTAGAGGGAAGTGGGCTTAGAGAACTCGGTGCCGATGGCGTTCTCGGCGACACACTCAAACTTCCCTTGATCTTCCTCCTCGCTTTTCACAATCTGCAGCGTGCCTGCAAATAAAGACATTATTGTAGCACCACTAGAGATAACTGAACATTTTTGTTTCACGGCTAAGGAGAAACTTTCGTTCTGAGTAGGTACGCTCGTTGAGTATTCAGGTCACGATGACGAACTAACAAGCTGAGGGCACTACTAATCTATTAAGGGTATCCGACCCAATCAATACATGTTGCTGTTGAGTTAGTTTAGTAACAACACTTAATTAATGCACTTTCCAAATTGATTGTTGTGAGTTCGATTCTGACTCGAGCAGACTCAATAATTCGGCAGAAAGTGGGAAACGAAACTGTCTTAAAGAGGAACCCATTGTCTTGTCACTAGGTTACCAGGTTCCCTATGTCTATCCTGCTATATGCAAAAATATAATTTGAATAGTATATTATGTCCTACCTGCGTTTAATAAAAATTTAAAACAATGTCATGTGTTTTTAGGTTAAATTTCCCAATATATTTTCTATAAATTTGCATATTCGTTTAAATATAAAGTATAAAAACAAAAAGCAAATTGTTGTTTCTGTTAAATTTATAGGTCGCGCTACGGATATTTAACTATCCAGTGATAAATTATTTGGTTTTCATCAATCATACAAAACCAGTAAGTACATGGAACGTTATACGAGCACCTTTCGATTTCAAATTAATTAATATGTTTTTATGAAACATCTTTTAATACAATATTTAAGAGACTCCCTTAAGCAAAACAAGTATCAAGGTTTCCAAAATATCGTACAACCAAAAATTACCACAAACTAAAAACAATTGCACTTAAATTCGAGTTAAGTTTTCCATACGGCATTAAAGTTTGAAACTTATGTGCTGGTAAACGACCACCGTAAGGAAACGATATTTGAATAACATCGCAACTATGCCATATAAATAGTATAATATTCTTTTATTTGTTTTGAAGGCCGTCGTGGCGCGGAGGCACAAGGGTGTGACTGCAACGCGATGGTTGAGGGTTCGATTTCCACTCGAAGGAATGAATTTTTATTTATTAAATTTTAATGTTTTCGCTCTGGTGTCGAGGCAAAGTCCGGCGTTGTGTTCCACTACGTGAAGCTGATTCTTTTTACTCTTTTTTTGGCGTCACGCGGTACCCCGCACACAACAAGATAGGCAGAGGGAACCTAGTATCCGTTCCTCATTGTAGAGGCGTGATGAGTGGTGGTACTCAATCCCGTGCTTTGCCTCGACACCAGAGGGAAGAAATATTAAATATCTCACCTCCTCAAGTGGGAATTGAACTCACAACCTGTCGCGTCAAAATTCAAAATATGTGGCCAATGCACCACGACTGGCCTCGATATTATACCATACTACAAAATTCTTATGTACATTATACATTACTGCGAATTCAATGAAGATCGCGTGACCGTTTAAATCGACTTAACTATATAAAGCTAACAATTATTTAAAGATTTTATGATTTCAGAACGGAAGTCGGCTTAGAATCATTTTATGTTTTTGTTCAAATATTGAAGGCGTTGAATAAAATGCATTTCTTAGTATTAATCAACATTAGCAGTCGTTAGACATTTCCAGTGGAATAAAAGTAAATAGAATTTTGTACCGGAGCTTTCTTTGTTTGAGTATTACCTTCTTTAGATAGAATAATTGTATTGTCTTATATTACAAAAGCAGTAAAATCGGTATTCTTAATCATTTTTAGTACAACCTTTCTATTCTAAGTTTTCTTCAAAAGAAGGTAAAATGTATATTTATATAATAAATCTTTATCTTTTTAGTTACACTATCGATATACATATAAAAATTTTCCTTTTGAACGTCTAATATAATAAATAAGTTCAAAAAAGTAATAAAGCAATTGACTTCATCGAGACGCAGTTTCAATTATTGTTGTGGTAACAAATACCACTCAAATGAAAGTTACAAGGTATTTTTCCGAGGACAGAGTAAGTATGGCTTAGTCCAATTTGCCATTTTAGAATTTATATGAAAACAAGGCATTACTTTAAGAACTAACTAGAAAATTAAATGCCACCAAAAATATTTTCATGTAAAATGCTGTCAATACTATCATACGGTTATAAGGTCGCGTGTAGATATGTATCAAGAACATCTTTTACATAGCTTACTTAATAAATAATATATAACATATTATATACATATGTACATAGCCCAAGTTAAATAACATTTGAGTCAGTTCCCAATTGAATAAGCGTGAAGCACGTATAGTTTTCACCCATTCGATTTAGTATGCGCTTATCGGGCCGGACGTGCGCAAAACTTACCCAAATTGCAAACTGTCAAAGAGGAAAAAGTAGTGAGTTGTAAACAACGTGCTCTCGGTACGTACAAAGGGAATGTAATTACGATGATCGGACGTTAAGAGTTTTGGAATTCGGAATTCTCACTTTTTTAACAATTTTGACAGTTTTTGAAACGTTCGTATCGTGATACGTGTAATGGTATCGTTGAAATATTCTTTGCTATAGTTATATAAAATTTTAGGTTAGCTAAGACAAAACAATTTAAGATTAATATTTATATAGAAGTTACTAAATTTGCTTTGTTATTATGTATTTATATTCTTCCACAATTCTTAGAAAAAGGTATAGAGAATATTAGATGTCGGTTCTTCACTGATTGCCTTCCAAACATTGCGTAAGCTGGCAAATTACACGAAAATTACTTTTACTAAACAAAAATATGTCTTCAGAAAGCGAAACTGATTAAGAATTTACCTTTATTTTATAAACTGTGGTTAAGAATTTGTTTATTATTAATCTATCTTTTTACTATCATATCTATTAATTAAATAGATATTTATAAATAAAGTGATGTGTTTCTTAATTGTTAATAAAATTAAACGTATGTTTACAAAGCGAAAATGTCACAGCAAATGCTAGTTATTTCTTGGATTGTTCTCAAGAACTTCCGTCTAAGTCAGTCGTCGTATATCTTTCTTTATTACTTATATTGAGTTACCACTTATGACAATTAACTGTTTCGTTTGTTTGCTTAACACTGTATTCTGCACATAGCAAGATAAGCAGAGGGAACCTGGGAGCCTAGTGTTATGATACCTCTGTTCCTTCAAATTCTAGAGATAGTGCGTGTAGCAGAGCGAAGAAATGAAAATACTAAATATATAATTTGCTCACGAACTGAACTCACAACTTATCTTATTTAAAGGCACACGCTTGTATCTCTGCGCCACGACTAACCCCTATGTATTAAAACATAATAAAAACAAACATTTACCACGATCCCTCACGTCAGCACCATCAAAGACAACATTCTTAAGACGCAGATCAAGCAACATAAATCAGTCCACGCTATAATCATTTACGTCATTAATTAGGAGTCACCAGCCCCACGAGTGTCCCCGTGAGATCAGCTCGACCACTTAATCAACCGCGTTGGCGTAAAGTAAACCTCCGCCTCCTGCACCTCCGGCTCTCGCCTCCTGTGCCGACCTAAGAGCTAGATTAAGCGGACCGCCGCGGTAAAGCATCTCCAACAATACAATCTTGACCTGTGGATATCTACTGTATTGGTGGATCTTACTTTGTATCCGTATGCACGTCGAGAACTGGGAGAGGCCAGACCCGATTGGTCGTATATAAACCCGGCTATTCCGTTGGACGTTTATGAATAGCTCTTATTTTTCTTTTAATTATACACCCCGCTGTCTGTTGACGCATTTTGTCAATGTAGGGGATGTATATTTAGGGGATTAGGCCGCGTTTGGTCATTATTCACTGTGAATGTAGTTTGGAAAATAACTAACGTTGTTATGAACTGTCAACACAAAATAATATCTTTCATGTGTGAAATAAATAGTAAGCTTGTGATAATTACAGTATATTAATTAACGTACAAAAATGTGACAGACGTATTTGAGGACGGGACGGCCTATATAATAAACTTCACATTTACATACTAAAAGAAGTGTATTTTATTATGATATTGCTTGTTCTTATATTTATTAATTTTAACTGAATAAACTATGTAGACGTTAGTTATTGATGATGCATAAACTTGCATTCTTAGGATATCTCTTATCCCGAGTCATCCCGAAAAACAAAACTAGTTGTAATCATGCTAAAAATTAAATAAAAATAATGGACGAATCCTATTATTAATATCATAAATGTGAAAGTTTATGAAGATAGACGTTTGTTCCACTTTCACGCAAAATAATAATATAGTTTATATAGTTATAGTAATATAGTTTATACACCAGAATGTCATTTGTTGATTTATTCCTAAACAACTAGAATTTTTTAAGGTTCTATAGAATACTATGCTGAAACTAATAGATTTTATTATTTATATAGTAGGTATATAGTACGATAAAATGAAACTGCTCGGGAAGCGGTTAGCAGTAGATTTGGAATATTAGGTTGCTACGTTATTGTGTAACGTCGACAATTTAATTAAGTACAAGTTTAGTTATTTCGTCCAAATTCAATGTTTATGGTGGTCGATAACGAACATTATTTTGTCGTTTAATCATCAAAGCGTATAAAGTATTCACAAATTTATCTCCATGATTATAGAACAAAATATCATCATCTCATCATCTCATCGTGTTCAAATATCATCAAAAAATATCATCATCTCATCGTGTTCAAATAGTCATTATTAGTATAGAAGAAGACTTCGTAAATCGAAAATCATCGCATGCACCCAATATGCTTAAAAGTTACTAAATATCTTGTTCTAAGCAATTTTAAACTAAAACTTTCAAAGAAATGGTTCTAAAGTTTAAGCTTTTACGATAAAGTCAGTTATAATAATATTCATACAGTGGCGAGAATATTAAAAATAACATAAAATATAGTTTTATTTATTTTATAAAACGACAAAATGATGTATAAACATTATTCAGATTGGCAAAGTTACTATATAAATAAAAAGTTTTTCCTTTTATGAAATGAATTAATTAATACAGTGGATCTGTGTTTATTTTCACTTGTTATATTTTTATGAATCTGGTGAGGTATTTGATGCTCTATCAATTACAGAGATATTTTTAATTTCTGTCTAATTTTTATATACATAGTTATATCTAAGTATAATATACATTGTATAGGTATACTTGTTGACCATTTTAATATTACATAGTACATATTATTAAGTCTATTAAATACTGAAATTACTACTTATTTTTATTTTTTTTAGCTTCATGTTGTATTCCGTACATAATAGGGTAGGCAAACGAGACCTGGGAACTTAGTGTTAAGATATTTCATTCCCATTTAGTCACTTCCCTTCCACATTTGCCGCTGAATTCTCAAGGCATTGCGTTTTGGGTGGCGGAACTCAACGCCCTACTTTGCCTCGTTACCAGAGCGAAGAAATGAAAATATTAAACATCTCATTCCCCGAGTGGGAATCGCACCCACTACCATCGTGCTTACAGCTGCACACTTGTGCCCTGTGCCACGACGGCCTCTACTAATAAACTTTACTATATACTTTAAAATATAAGACCTCCGCAATTCCTAGTTACTTTAATTTGACCATGTGGGCAAAGCTGGTAGGAAAACCTAGTATAACATACAGTCAAACACAACCTCTTCAAAAGCATACCTCATATATTCTGCCTTATACATGCTATACATAGCACTGAAATATCTTGTTACGAATTGTCTCTCCTCGTATAAAGCTCGCATTTTCTCAAATGTAGTTTTGTACACTATTTCATCTTAAGTTAATATCGCAAAGGTGTTGTAAAAATATGGTAGTCTCTAGGCGGGACCGAATAAATTTAGGCATTTGTCCACCGCGCTCGGGCTATACGAGAGGGAGAAATTGGATTTATTTTTATAGGTTTTGAGTGTTGTATGTATTTATTGTTTTATATTATATTTATTAAGCTTATTATGTACTCCTACTAAAGCTTTAATTATACTGTAAAGAACATATTATAAAAAATATATATTTTTTTGCGTGAAACTCTTATACGTTTTCTTTGTACATTTAAATAAATATTTAACATTAATAGATATTTTCAAGCGAAGAACAAAATAAAAAAGGCTTAATATCTTTCAAGAGAACAGTTACAAGCGAAGAATAAGCGAAAATAATTTCAAGCGAAACAACGCTAACACCAGCTATGTGGAAGTGGAAGTTCATCCCGAAGACGTCTCGAGGCGCAAACGGAAAAATTTATGGGTATCAATTCTCAGCGAGGGATGATGAATTGAAAAGTAATGCGCGAATAATATGACTACCCTTGAATATTATATGTTCTATCAGACGCGAAGTGGAGGGGAAAAAGATTTTTGTTTAGGAATGAAGGCTTTTACTTTGTTCGAGCACAATATATTATTACGTACATATTTGGAGAAACGATTATCCGAGAAACGACAATCGGGGTACGGAAATATTGCATTGGAATTTTTGTTAAAATAGAATAGATTGTACTATTGAGAAATATTACTAGTCTTATAAAAAGAAACGGTTAAATAACAATTTCACTGTCAAATTTATAAAGGTGTTTCAGAGAAACAGCAAGCCTGTTTCTGAAATTTTGAATTTAAAGCAGACAAAAATATCGAAGTAAAAAGAAGGAAGGCCAATGGATACAATTGGCTCGGTTTGTTTGTGGGTCAAGAGTGCTCTGCTTGCGAGCTGCCATGTCAAAAATAAAAACTTCGATTGCCTGCCTTTAGTGGACGCACAAAAATATTCTCTATTTTCCTGACTTCCAACACTGCTCTCAATTCAATGTAAAGAACCAGACAGTTTTTTGGCTTTTATACGTGTTTCATATATAGAAAAATAATTGTTTCATATGGAGTATATCTGTTAAAACATATACGTTACATTATAATGTAACGTATATGTTTAGGTTTTCTATGTATATATATATTTTTAGCTTTACGCTGCATCCTGCACATAATAGGGTAGGCAGTGGAAACTTGGAAACCTAGTGTTAAGGCACTCCGTTCCCTATTCAGACACTTCCATTCCCCCTATCCGCCGGATACGGGAGATATTGCGTGTTGAGTGGCGGAACTCAATGCCTGTTTACTAGAGCGAAGAAATGAAAACATTAAATATTGTATTTAAAACGAAAATCTATCCCATAACGGTCACGTTTTCGTCCCTGCACCATGATGGCCTCTATAGCACTTAGCACGTAGGTTAAATTTGACCTATCATCCTACCATTCTTTTGTAAATAGCTCCTTTTAACTTAATTTCAATATCAAATTAAAAAAGAAAAACAAATGCAAAACATAAACAACAATAACAAAAGAAAAAGTTGAAAAATCACTGACCGCTAAAATTATAACATAAAGTAAAGGTAAAACGAAATCACCTCGGCACGGCAAATGTGACAAATGATCAAATCGTGAAAGGCATTTACGATAAATATAATACAGGCGAATGCGTCGTGCTTTTATTTTAGTTTCCCACATCCTGTGGCTTACTGTAATCCCTGCGTCCCTCCACGTAACGTCCTTGTTTTATTTGATTACTGGCGAACCCTCTACCCTCTGGGGTAGCGCTTGCGTTTTGGACCGGCCCTGACATGTTTGTGATTATGGCTCTCATTTTTTCGCGTGAAACTGTCATCTTTCTTTGTTAGTATTCGTTGTAGACATGTGAGTGAAGCAAAGACATGGATAAAATTCTTTGTTCTCTAATTTAACGTTTATATAAGTTTAAGATACATTTCATAGCAGAAAAGAATTTAGCCTAACCATTAGATAGATAATATCTAGCTTAGTAGTAGCCTTAAGTAATAAAAAAAAACTCTTTACACGATAGTAAATAAAATATATTTAATTCGAGAATACTTGTATTGTGTAACAGACTAGCTTTGAGTCTCCAGATTACAAATCTTACAAACTCAGTAAAATTATCAAAACATACAAAATAAACGTTAACAACTATAGTTATTAAGTGTTTCACACAATAATCAAATGAAATAGCACCATCACAACTCAAAACCACAAGAAACCCTCAGATTTAGTGTGCATAGTGCTTATAACTAGTAAACTTTACAAAGACTTAGAAAAACCTTCTCGCTGGAAGTGACAGGGGCGTGTCCGAGGACATACGATCTCAATCAGAACCGTCCACGCCCCCCCACAGTTATTGTTGTACGAGTTAAGACCCGCTTTTTGCTAGAACAACAGACGACCACACCGTCTCATTCAAACTTGGAGGGACCCGGCATTTGTATGCAAATGAATTGTAATCTCCCTCCGTAGGCCGCAATCACGACTCCACATCTACCTACATTCGGGACGAATAAAACATGTTAGCGTGGCTGGATATGATCAACATACATACTTTATGTCTTTATTTTTAGCAATCACTTTTATATAAGAAAATTCAAATTGCGTATATTTTTTTGGGCAGACATCGGAAAGTAACCAAAAGGTCTTTGTTTGTGATTTATACGAGTATAGTATACTGTATAATTTAGATAAGTTGGACAAGTTTGAGTTTACCTTGGAGCCGTTGAGTTCCTGAGAATTCGGCTCAAGGTTAGGAACGGATTGTCTTTGCATTAATTTTAATTCCGAGTTGCCCTGCTACGGAATACGTACGGAATATATAAAAAAAACAAATAAAGAAATAATATAATAGTACAACATTTACCATTAGATACACATGTTAAACAACTGACTCTTCCATTTACCATACATCACCACCACCCGTATTACGGCCGTCCAAGTTCACTTGTTAATTTAGCCACGCGAAAGATCATAAAACCTCTGTCTTTGTTCCGCATATAATTTACACGCGTCGCGTTATAACTGACTGTAAAACAACAATTCCCTATAAAAGTGTTATAGCAGTTATTGCGGGCGAGGGTCCCACCCTGGTTGAGCGCTTAATTCTAGGTCGTTATGAGTTTAATTTAATAATACGGATGAAGTATTGTTATGATTTATTAAAGAATTGCCATTAAAAGGTACATAGCTATTTTTAAGATTTTTAGGGTTTTGTACCTCAAAAGGTAAAATAATAAAAACGGAACCCTTATAGGATCACATTGTTGTCCATCTGTCAAGACCTTTCCTTTTATTTTGCAAGACAGAACTTGGCATGAAGTAAAAATAATGAAATAAAGGAAAAAATCCGAAGAGTATAAAATCATTACAAAGTTATATTTCTAGTTTATTTCAAAGAAAATGAGTGCATATATAATAACTGTCCACAAACTTCAGTTTGTCAACTTTTATAAGTTGTGCATCTCGTTGACCGACAATTGGTACCGAAGCCACGGTCGGCGAATCCGTCTCCCACTTGACCGGTTTTATTAAAGTGTTATACCAGTCTTAGGAAAAAATAATACTATTTTATAAAACGTACGTATAAAAAAATAAAAAAAAATTCTATTCAATTTTTTATATGATAAAATATAGTATAATTCAATTTTTTATATGGCTCTTTGACCAAGCTTTCGGACCACTAAGTCATACCTTCTTATAAAGCTACGTTCAATGAGTTTTCTTGACTTGATAAAAAGGGAATCTCTGCTATGTTGAATGTTTAGTTAGCTTACTTTTAAATTCTCCTTTTATTTATGAAATAAAACAGTTTAAAATAGTTGTAAATTTAAACAATTTATCTTTGCAAAAAGACATTACTTCGTGTTTGTCAAAAGCCGACGATTTAGAGAGCCACATTTATTATTAACCAAACGTCTCTATATTCTCAAAGGCTTTACCAAACAGCTGAGCATACCAAAATATTACGTATTTTGTCATGGTTTACTTGTATAATGCCAAAGTAATTCTAATGAAATCAAAGAGAGCACCTGATCACGACGGCCTCGGGAAAGACACAAACGATTTGTCAATCTTTCTAATTTATTGATAAGACTCGTAATTCCTCCAATTTGAGGGAACATTAAATCCAAATCTATCTTTGATCGTCTCAGAGTTTTCGGACTAATAGGCCGTAACGTGAATTCTTCAATCTAATACAATACATTAATAAAGTGCTATGAAATATTGGAGACCGAAGAAATAATCCACTCGAATAAATTAAAATTAATGAGATTAAAAGAGCCCAAGGCAACTCTGTGGGCCTGCTCTAACTGAATTTAAATTACTTTTACCTCTTGCGAAGTGCATAATAGTATTAAAATTGAATTTATTACTGTTCCCACGAATATGGGGATTTTCGAAGCCTTCAGCTAGGTGTGGCGGAAATTACTAGAAAAGTGTGTGACTCGAGTAAATATTCCTCAATATGAGTAAAGGTTTACAAATTTACATAAAATGTTTATATGTCACAATAATTTGCAGGAAATAATTAACGGGTTTATCATTTGACATTGTAGTTTATTTTGTTTTAAAAGTAACTAACTACAAAAATATATTCGTTTTACATATACAAAAATACATATATATTAGTACTAAAAAATATAAAACGTATATGCCAACTTTAACACCCATAACATGATTCGCCCCACACAAGTAGAACAGCAAGATCGCATTTCGTGCTCATTTCCCGCAAAATTGATATAATTAATATTTCGTCGTCTCCGTCTTATCAAATCGCGAGTAGGAAAAGCAGACGAACTTTCATTAAGAGTCGCAAAATTAAATTCGTCCCGACGGCATTTTTTATACCTCATCACACTAATTAAACGTAATTAATTGATGGCGTTGATCAAACAAGTTGAAATTTAATAAAGAAAATTTTCTCCGAGAACTCTACAGTATTTCGGTCAACGAGAATGCAAGCTGTCACTTAACTTTAGATTAGAAATGAGTTCCACTTGATTGAGTGGAAAAAGCTCATTATCTATCGCGCCGTGTGCCGCGATGCAGTGTTAGATCAAATGTTATTTTAGTGCTAGTTCAATAGGTGGCATCATGAAACACATTGTGCCTATGAATATTGACCGAGGCTATATGTATGTATGGCTATAGTTTCGTATCTCAAATGTATTAAGATTTTTGTTATTTACATAAAATTTTTATAAAACAAAATCTATAAAATACATATTCGTACATTTTATTAAAAATACCTTTAATATCACTATATATGACTATATTTTTAACATTTTATATATCAGCTCTTTGTATTTCTAAATTTGTAAGATTAGATGGTACTCGTTGCGGTACGTACGTGTTACTTGGATGAGCAAAATTCTTATTACAAAGAAAATAGATTTTTCTTGGTGAAAATTTTGTAATACAGTTTTGAGAAGATAATATAATATACTATAATATTTATTTGCGGATTTTCTTTAAAAATATATTAGTCATGTTAAATTGCTTTTTAACGTAATATTAACCATGTTTATTTGATTTGGAATGTACTCGTACATAATGAAAGAATATTAAAGAGATTTGAAACCCTAAAAAAGACAGATATTTGTAATTATATATTTTTTAGATAAATGCAATATTTGGTGATAAAATTATACATAATGTAAAAACACTTACCATGCATTTTATCATTGAGCAGTGCGTATCGCGGATTTGAAGCCACATCGAGAGGTAGAGAGTTCCAAAGCCAGCGGACTTTAGGCGTCGGGCTCCCGCTGGCTTGACACGGCAACGTCGCTGTGTGACCGACTTCCACTACCATTGTTGACGAAGGCGGCGAAATGGTCGGAAACCCGGGTGGCACTTTGTCAGCTACAATAAAGACAAAAATTACAAAATTAAAAATTAGAACTTAACTTTATCCAAATAATTTAATATATGAGTAAACGCTGATGTGAGTTCGATTCCCACTCGAGAAACTTTAATATTTAATATTTTTATTTCCTCGCTCTGGCAACGAGCCGAGGTGTTGGCGAATACCGCGACTCAACCTGCAACGCCTACAAATTAGGCGGAAAGTGAGGTTCTCTCTGCCGGCCCTGCCGGCTTACGAGTATATGCAATACAGCACGAATTGAAAAAAAAATATTGAAAGCAAAACACATATTTCGTAAATTTTTAATAAGTAATAGAAATTAAAATGCATATTTTAATATAAGTACGCAAAATCGACACCGAAACAATAGAACTCGGAGAGGGATTTGCAAGACAATCCTTCGACTTGAGAATTGCGGAAATATCTCCCCAAATCTTAAAACGCGGGTAAAATGAAGATAGTGAAACGTTAATTCCCCAAATGAAATTCCCCCTCGGCCGAACTGAACGAAATTTGATTAAGCAACAAAACTGACGTTATTTCCAGAGTTTCAACCAGCCAAGTTATATATTACGCGTAAGATTTGGGCGGATCAGAACTAAGTTTGGGCCGGAACAAAATTTGTTGGGCTCTATCTATTCTTAATATACTACTTTATATTTATGGATCTGGGGGGAATAATAGATCCTAATAATGTTATGATATTGTTTATTTTCGAAATTTAATGACATATATCTTTTAAAATTAATACAGATATTTAACATAACAATAATTGAAAATATATTCCAGAAAAAAATCAAAGACCTATAAGTATCGATAATCTTAGCAAGGTGTTAAACAAAGAACAGTATGCAAAAAAGGAAAAAAATATATGAATATAAAATAATTCAGGTAGAATAGCATATACATACATATTCATGTATAATACATTAAAGTATCTACATTTGACTGCTCCTTAGTAATTACAACATAAATAAAATCTCATTTGGGGTAATTTTTTCGTTAACCGTCCGAAGAACCTAATACTCTGAATTAACATTACAGAATTAGCTGTTTCAGGAGAAATGGGCGACCGTGATAATGCACTCTACGCATAACGAAATAACGTCCACTTTTGTAAGAAAGAAATGTTTAATGGGGTAATAACGTGTAGGTCGGTCTGATCCTAGCTATTGTCGGGTTTCATTGGTAGTCGTTAACATCAGGACGCAGAATACACTTACATATATACAAATACGTATATTTATATATGTAAAGTGTAACGTATATGTGTATATTAAATAGATGAATACATAGTACAAACTCATCTATTAAGAGGCCCGTTGGGGCGCAGCGGCACAAGCGACTGTAAACGCGCCTGGTGGTTCGATCCCCACTCGAGGAAGTGAAATATTCATTATTTAGGCTATCATGGCTCAGTGGGACAGTCTTCGGGTTAATGATTATAATTAAATTATTTTCATATGTTAAAGTTTATTGTAGACAAAACGACGACTTTGCGTTCCGTCACTTGACACAAACTTTTCTTCATTCGGACAAAGTAT
This sequence comes from Heliconius numata, assembly GCA_016802625.1. Lineage (NCBI taxonomy): Eukaryota > Metazoa > Arthropoda > Insecta > Lepidoptera > Nymphalidae > Heliconius > Heliconius numata. The sequence goes on along the minus strand of JAEBDU010000002.1, from coordinate 735,150 downwards.
GAAGCTGATTTTTTTGTTACAAACATAGCGCTATAGTGTTAAGATGGTATGTAGTAGTCGTGAAATGTAACAAAATGTCACGTGAAAAATTTATATTTAAAATTCATCACGCGCATGACGGTAAAAGAAAACATTGTAAGAAATCCAGCACGTCTGAGAGAAAATTCTAAGATACCTTACACGCCATCCCGTAAATGTAGGAAGAGGGTGTTAGTTTTATACGTTTATCATTGTATTTTATAAGTAATGTCCAAAACAATAAATGTAGTTTAATATGTGTGTAATTAGCACACGTATGTGATTGCGTAGGTTGTAGTTTCAAGTCTCGTGGTGATGTAATATTTAATATTTTCATTTTCGCGCTCTGGTAGCGAAGTGAAGCCCGCCGTTGAGTTCCGCCACTCAATACACCACAAACATCTCAAGAAACTGACAGAAAGTGAGGAATGGTGTGTGTTAATGAAGAACGGAGTGTACAATACACAAGGTTCCCATGGTTGCCTGCCATGCTATGTGCGGGATACAAAGCTAAAAAATAAATTACATATATCAAAATATTAAAAACTACATATGTTTATGTACTTTTCAAAATACTTTAATTCTTACTCACGCTTTAACCCGCATAGCAGGTAAGAACCCAGTGTCAAAACACTCCACTTCCACACAAACATCACATATCATCAAACAAAACATTATCATCCATCCTCTTCTTGGTCCTTAATAAAAATAATGCACGATAATGTTATTCTAGCTTGTGCACACGTCGTTGTCATGGCAACCAGTACGATAACCAGGTTAAACCGATGTATTACGCGATGCTGCTGTAAAGTACGAAACGTGACTTTGTTATGAAGATTTCATATATTATCTCACCTGTGGTGCATAAGATATATTCGTCATCTTCCGCTCTTACGCATTTTCAATAATATTTACAATAAAAGTATTATGGAAACTGTATTTTTATGTTTGTTGAGAAAAATGTGATGATAATGTCCTATAAAATTTTAAATAGATTTAATTTTTTGCATTGTTTTATTTGATTTGAAATGCTTACAAGTGTATATTTCTAAAAACATGTTTTTATAACAACTTCAAGCATCTGTCGCAAAACACAATATAAGTAGGGCTAAAAATATATAGTACGTTTTCAAACAGCTTTTCAATCGCAATAGATAGTACGGCCTGATATATAATGTATGAGCATCGTATACTATGCCTTATAAAGTGAAGAAAAGTACTTCTGCAGAGCAGTACTTAAATATTCACAACCCACAACTTTAAATGTGCTTACATTTAGAAAAAAATATTATTAAAAGCTATATCACGAATGCTCTAAGGTTAGAGTAGAGGTCACTGTAGGCTAACTATTGTTATTATATTATAGGGTAGAAAAAGTGAACCTAGTATTATTAATTTACATTTGCATATTCTGCCTAATTTTCGAGATATTGTATGTTGAGTTTTCTCGAAAGGGTTAAAAAAAAACAATTTTAACTTCAATACTTACTCAACTATTACGTCATTTCTAAACATTACCACTCCAGTATATCGCTCTATCAGTATATCCGACAAAATGACGGTCACCGCGGAGGATTATTGAATTCATTCCTCTTGATGTCGGACTGCCTTTTACTGGGTTTGAGAGAGCTTTTTATAGTTTAATATGTTTTGGACGATTGCTACTGAATCTTTTATTATGGAGCTGGGGTCAATTTAACATTATATGTTAGAGTAAAACCAATGTAACATTTCAAGTTTCAAGTCGTATATAGTGAATTAAACATGGTTGATGGAACAATAATTGATATAATTATGTATTTGTTCGACTGCTATTTAGAAATAAAAAGACATATTATATCCGTAATATATATTATTTTAAAAAATTTTATTAATTTTTATGAATTTCATTATTAAATATTTTTTATCACATTAGGTTCTCTCTACAAACCTTATTATATGCCGTTTACAAAACGAAACAATGAAGCTAAAGATAAATAATAGTAATAATGTCTTTTTGTGTTGTTTAAATAAAGTGAGATGTCTAGTGTCGCTATTTAACATATCGTATCTAAAATAAGACCTAAGGTAAAAAACTAAATAAACGTTATTCCGTCACTAAAGGTTGCCGGAACAAAAAGCTGAACATATTTTGATGGTACTCTACAAGAATCTTAAGCGATCCGTCCCAACGTTACAGTCATAGATAAATTTATATGGGCAGTTAATATAACGAGCGGTACAATATATTACAATTTGCGGCCAGTCTGGGCGCAGACTGCGTAATTAATATCAAGTTAGCGGCGAAATTTATAACTCTTATGAAATTGTACGATTATGCACCTTATCATTTTGTAATAAAGCTTATATTAGTATAGTAATTTAAGGTCTAAATCTGCTGTCAAAAATCTATTTTCCACCCTTATTGCCATATGGAGAGAGATTCATTTTCAATGAACGTTATTATGAGATCGCTGAAACACTGAAAATGCACGCGGAATGGAATTTTATCGAGTAAGTATGAACTTTCATATAATTCTTATTTGCATTTTATACTTTTAAAACATTGAAGCATTGTTGTGAATGCTTTTTTTTACAATGATAGTTTTGGAGAAGTTTTTGATTGCAATTATATTTATGAACTTTTACGTTCTTTTAGGTACTGTGGTGCCCGTGCACCACAAATGGCCTCAATTCTCCTTCTCAATCATCAAGATATTCGAAGAAATTAATACACTCCTAACATCTATAAACAAAAAAAAGTTTGACATTAACGTAATGTGAACAATTATAACTCGGTGAAGTCGCGTAGACCGTTAAGAAATTGAAAAATTATCCTCTTTGAAGATGAAAACTGTTTCTAGAAGGAGACTGTTTCTGAAAATAAAAAAAATGTCACAACTTTAAAGTATAATAAAAATATTAACTAATTAACTGACGAAAGGAGGAATGTGACAAATTTTTATTTTGCCTATAAAATAATATAAATAGAGTCCTAACATAGACAAAATAAAAGCAAATCGTAAGTTAAACAAAGTTTGGCCTATTTAATTTTCATGAAATCTGCATTTCGATTGGTCTATATACTCGTATGTAGATGGAGCTCGGCGACGGTGAATTGGAATACGAAGCGAGACACTGCGTTTGACATCAAATAATTTCCATTCGATTCGAGAATACTGTGTCAAATATTGAGTGCCTATCAGTTAAACTTTTAAACCTCTAAAACTTACCCTAAGCTTTGAGCTTTATAAACTTGCATAATATGCAAGTTTCGGCTTTTACGTAATTGTTTTGAGACTTCTAAAAATAACATTAAGAATAATGAGAGCGCGTTTACTACTTTTCTTCATAATAGTAAGAACATCTAAAAATAACATTAAGAATAATGAGAGCGCGTTTACTACGCGTTACTAGAGCAAAAAAAAATGAAAACATTCTATATTTCACGTCACTATTGGCCTCAAGCCTTTAAATCTTATAAAATATTCCTGCTGTGTGCGGGATACAGCGTGAAGTTAAAAAGAGAAAAACAGCTCTAAGGGTAGAGTACTACGATAACGTAGTAATAATACAAAAAAATATTTCAATCAAACGTGTTAATAGATATTCGTGACAGGGCACAGTAATGGGCTATCTATAATATTTACAGTATAAAATATTCTCTAAATGACTTGTTATACAGTATCGCGACTGAAATCTTTCAGTAATTAAATCACACTATGTAATTATGATATTTACAGGCGGAAAAATACCTAATAGTTTATTTTTGATGTAAAAACGACTCTGTAAAAACAGAGTTAACGCATATATTATGTTATGTTTAGATTTACTTTAAGGAATACGTAGAAATAATTTTGTTATACCAGCAATGGGACAAGGAAAAATAATAAATTTAAATTAATAGTAGTAGAAATTAAATAGATTTTTTAACTTGTTTGAATCCGCGCCTTTTGTATCAAGTGTATAAGAATTTCAATGTAGAATGTTTGGTGGAACAGCATTTTTAGCAACTTTAAATGTTAAAAATATGTTTTACCAGCCTAACGATTTTGCCCAATATGAGCAGGGAAAATGTTAATGTATCAATATCAAAGCATTAATTATAACACTATATTTTCGTTCTTAGTTAGATTAATTAATCGTAATACGTAAAATTATTTTATACTTGTAATATAATCGTTACATTTTATTTTCAAATCGAATAAATGTATCAAGATAATATCTAGTAAGTTATTGTCTAAAGAAAAATACTGTAACTTAAAGATAACAGGTCTTCAACAAGCTAAGGTTCATTCATATTTATGAATATCAATTATATTTCGATTTAAATAACTGAGGTTGTGATTTAAACAATTGTCTGTAAACGCGGCAATTGTGGTTTCGATTCCCGCTCTATTGGCAAGATGAAGGGCAGTGTTGAGTTTCGTTGAGAACAAATCCCAAGCAATGTCTGAATAATCGGCCGAATAGTGGGGAACGGAGTGTCTTAAGACTAGTCTCCTGCCCTATGCTATATGCTTGAAAATAATTTGCTATCGTAATGAAGTTAGGATGTATTTGACTAGATACACAGTAGTTGTAGGTTCAAACGCGAGTAAATGTTTCTTTAAACTATTTTTATTCTACACTATTAACAACACGTTAACAACAGTGTTCAATTATTCCGCTCTTAAAATAAACTTAAGAGCATATCAGAAATTAAGTTATATCAAAATGCTTTAACATTTTCAGCTCAATCAATCATTCTATTACTAAAGAATTAAATATAAAACGTTTGCCGTTTAGAAATATAATAAATAATCCCAGCTGGCACAATAGTTAAGTAATTAAATGGATAATAGCGGAACAGAATAAGACGAAGAACTAAGAACTGCAGGCTGTAGATAGTAAAAGAAAAGAAAACGGCAACATCTTTGTGGTGGACCGCAGTATGTAGTTTCATTTGGAGAGTAATGTTAACATTTTTATCAATGTATCTTTCAGGTTTTACTTTTATTAAAAGTAGATGAATGAATGATGAATAAATAGACCATTAAGAGGATATATGGTACAACTTGGTTACATTCTAAAATTCAAAGTGTGGAATAGCATAACACCTTAATAAAATGTTAAAAAAAATTAACTAACTTAATAGTTAAATAGACTCGTATATCCCCTAAGTTGGTTATAAATATTCAAGGCAATTCAAGGTAACTCTCCTTGGAGGGTATCGATTACGATTGAACAAAGTTCGGTATGAAATTTAAATTAAACAGTTTACTACAGGAAGAAACTGTTTAATTAATTCAAATAATTATTGTACTTACTAAAATGTTTGTTGGAAGTTGTTTGAACCAATATCATAATGTATATTGTTCATTTGAGACTAGTCAGAAACGGTTAGTAATTCCATTTTTTAGCTTCGCGCTGGTCTCCCACCATATTTTTATATTGTAGCCAAATTATACAAAATCTTCACATAAGTATGTACGAGTATATGTTATTCTGATATATAAACTACATTATTGTAAAGGTACATCTAAATATGTTCAGTAGTTTTTGCATGAAAGTGAAACAAACACCCATTGGTATAAACTTTTACATTTATAATATTAGTAGGAAAGGATTCATATATTATTCAAATAGCAAAAGCGTACCGTGAAGTTACAACAGAAATGAATCGACGCGACGTTCGACTACACATAATTTAATTTCTCGAACGTATCAAGTGCGTTCCTCTTTAATTAAAATTTCAAAATAATTTTATGGTAATTATCTCACTTTTCGACTTCCATTGTTAGCGGCACATTACTTATTAACCGGAATTATTTACGGTTCCTTCTGGTTTAATTAACCTCGATAATAATGGGTTCGACAGTGTTATTTGTGAATGTTTTCAAATTATTTTTACATAGGCAAGTTGTGAGGCAAGATGTGGCGCACATTCGTGTGAATATAAATGCGACAGATTGTGCGATTTCTTCACTGTGGTAACAAAGCAAAGCGCGGCGTTGAGTTTCGCTATTTAGCACGCAATGCCTCCTGAAATGAGTGGAAAGTGGCTGGTATGGGTTTATACCCATTTTTGCCGCTGCTTTGCGTTCTTATGAACGGAGTGTCTCGACACTAGGTTACCAAATTCCCTCTTCCTGCAGTGTTATGTGCAGGACGCCAGAATAATTAAGTAAGCGCTAAGTTATTATATCACACATCTTAATATTATTCCAGTCTTTATACAATATAATACAATCCTAAAAAACCGAAACTTTGGTGGATGAGTCTGACGCTCACTTAATCGGTTTTTTTAAATTCTACTTTGTATTCACTTTGTTAAAATAAATATCACAATACCTCCCACTCACACTTAATCCCAAACAAACATCATAAAACAAAATCTTTCTTTCTTCATCACAAAAACAATGCTACCCTCACAAAATTGCATACAAGTAAGAAAACGTCATTAATATACGAGTAACAGCGTTTTGCATTATGTAACAATAAATTACCTTCTCGTTTCGCTCCCTTAGCCTTATAAATTAAACAACGCGCTAACATGTTGCTCTGAGTTGTAAACACCAACGGGCTAAAGGGGCTAATATAAAGAACGATACGTCCATTACAGTCACTAAGGTGGGGAGTGCCTGACTTCTACAGTGTTAGCTTGAGAACCTGCCATACTGGTTACTATGTGATTTATATAAACAGACTGATTAAAGTTTTTTATTAATATTGACTTAGTTTGCGATTTCATCAGTTTTAATGTCAAAATTGAATGCAAAAAGGATGGAGAACTAAAAATAGCGTAGCATTGACTAACGTCACTTAACACGCAATGCCTCCAGAATTCTTCGGAATAAAAGGGAACGAGTACCTTAACATTAAGTTCTGTTTATGAAGGTATAAAAAAACTAAAATTACTTGTTTTTGTAAACACAATAAATAATTTAATTTATTTTGCTAGGCAAAAGCCTGTTAATAATAAAAATTCAAACAGAATGTTTAATTTTCTATAATCATGTAGACTCGCTCTGACTACGCGGAGATCCATAACATGTTGGAAAGTAATTATTCATAAACATTTTGGTTCGGAGTAAATTGGGAAATAATTGTGGCAACATAAATTCTGTTTTCCGCGGAAACTATATAATTTTCCGAGATACAATATAACCTGGCTTACTCTGGCGTTCATATGATACTATAGCGATCATTAAGTAAAATTAGCAATTTCCATGTAAAATATAAAAAAAAATAGGAGAGGCTAGATGTGGCGCAGTTGCATAAAGTGCGACCGTAAACGCGATTGGTTGTGGATTCGATCCCTACTCTAAGATATGAAATATTTATTAAAATTTATATTTTCAATTACTCGCTCTGGTGTAGAGGCAAAGTCAAGGAAGTTCAATTCCGCCACTCAACACGCAATGCCTTCAGAATTCGACAGAAAGTGGCGAACGGAGTGTCTTAACACTAGGTTCGTTCTGTCTACCCTGCTGTGTGCAGTATACAGTGTGGAGGTGAAACGTGCGAGTAAAAGACAGGCAACAGACAAAACATAAGGTCCCAAAATTATTTTCGCACATTATACTTAGAGGTCACCCACCTCTGAGGTAGCCAGAAGAAATACCAACAATAACCGTCAAGACGTGAAGAGCTATCCGAGGGCTCTCGTCTCGGGATTATATTATGATGAACACACGTGCTTAGTGAGTCAAGTGACACTAGAGTGACAGTGTCAAGAAAATATATTACGTGTTTCCTCGGCGACATGTGTATGACGCTTGTCACTCTGGCTGCGGTTAGAGAGATTTGGACATCAAGAGTAATGTGAAAGATGGCAAAGCCCGTTATTCCTACTTTTATTATTCTTAGGGGCACATGCGTTTGACTGTAAGCACGGAGGGTTGTGGCTTCGATTCCCACTCAAGGAAATTAAATATAATTATATTTTCATTTCATCGCTTTGGTATCGAGGCAAAGCGCGGCGGCTTTAAGCGGGGGACAATAAAATGGAGAACAAAACATCTTAACACTAGTTTCCTCTGCCTACCCTGCATATAGCAAGGTGGAATACAGCGTGAAGTTGAAAAAAACCTTTTCATAATGTTTTACGCAAGAAGAACACAGTGAAAGATACAAAAACATTTTAAAAGCATGCATTGCATTTCCCCGACAAATATTTGAAGCTTTTCATTAGGAAAATAACAATATAAAGCCCCAATAAGAAAAATAATAACTAATTTATAACAGGATAAAATTAAATCGAAAAAGTTTAATTTATAAAGCCTTTAATCATAACATATTTATATGGGACGTACTCGTATAGTAGACAAAGACCACGCGTACGAGACCTATGTTGGAGTAACTAATGAATTTTCCGCGGTTTCCTGAAGATTACCTTGTGTAGCTCACAATAGTCACAGTAATGTTGAAATCCTTTTGTATTTTCCTTATTTATTATCTTAATATTAATTAAGTAGGCTTTGTGGTTTCTTTACGGTAGTTAATTAGGCAAAAGCGAATGTGTCGGGCTCCTTAAGAATTCGTTTGGGCGTGTTATAATGGTTTTTTTCACTTCACGCAATTCCGCACATAGCAGGTAGAGAGAACTTAGTTTTTACCACCAGGGAACCTAATATTAAGACACTCTGTTCTCATTAAGACTACTTCGTTCCCCACTCTTCACCTAATTCTGGAGGTGATGGTGTTGAGTGGCGGGATTCAACGATTTTGCGTTTTGCATCGTTACTATATCAGAAATTAAAACATTAAATATTTCCTTTTCATTCGAACCCACAAACTCTCGTGTTTACAGTCACACGCTTCTAACGCGGCGCCGCAACTGGTTTCATTTATATTGTACTTTATAGTATTTCAAAAATTAATTTTTTTTTAATATACATTTTAACAAAAATCTTATGTGCATTAATTTCTTTTCACTGAAAAAATACAATAAGAAGTAGTATCCAATGCTAACTATAGTTCAATACACAAGTGAACGGTAAAAAAGGTATAAGCAAAGAAGTAATTAACAAAGTTTTAGACTTTAATAACCTCACTCACATCGAAACCACAAAACTAATATAAATCAACCAACACTTTACTATAATATACATACTTTTTAAGCCACGTTAAGTTATTAAGATTAAAACAGCGTTCAATTAAAAAACCAATCAGTATGTGCCAAGTTTGTTGTGTGATGTAATGAATGGGTAACTTTATTTTTGTTCCTGATTTGTGCGGAAATAACATTGGCATCGTCATACCGCCATTTTGTCGAGAAGCATAAAAGGCATAACTCAATTCAGTGGAACGACATCAATATCTCTTCATTGTCTTTGTACGACAGAAATTGGATAATGTAGAGACTTTTCTTATACTTCTTATACCCACCCAGGAATGAAATGTTTTATATTTGTTTATTGTATTACATACTTTATGCTTTAGAGGGTAAGATGTTTGTGTACGGGGAGGCGTGTGTATAGAACACATTCGTTTTTTTTTATCGAATTTGCCCTAATAATATTGACAAATGCAATGATACATTGTAGATGTATTGGTTTTGTTTACTTCTCGCAATCCTGACGTTTGCATACTTCGATATTCTCATTTTTTTTTCTTTTAGATATTATCTATTAAAATATAATAATAAATATAAAATAAAATTTTCAAATATTATTACTTAAAAAACCGCTTGTAAAACGCTAATTGTTTATTTTATACAAGCAATATTATTTTTCGCCTAGCAATAACTTGTGTTATAAATATAAACTTTATTATCACTACGGCATCGAGGCATTTACTTATAATGTTTGCATTAATTCATATAACACAACCATGTAGCGAACTGTTGGCCTCAGGGGCTTTGTATTATCTCGTATGGAAATGAATATGTGCTCACACCCGCCCGAGGTAAGTATAGGTTTGATAAGAAACATAATACTTTGAAACTCTACTTTATCAGTAATTCCACTTTACCCCTAAAAAAATTGAGCAAAAAATGTAAAAATATACAATGTGATGTGGAAATAGCTATGCCATGTTATTTATCACTGGTATAATAACTATTATAAATTTATACATAATATTTTTTTTCAGCTTCATACTATATTCTGCGTGTAGCAGGGTAGGCAAAGGCCACGTATTGCCTCAATACTAGAGCAAAGAAATATAAATATTAAATATTTAATTTCATCGAGTGGGAATCGAACCCACATCTTACCGCGATTATATTTAAACGTTTGATCCCCTGCACCGCGATTGGCCTCAACATAATAACAAACTATTCAAATATCAGCAAAAATCTCTTTGATATATAAATCTGTCTTTGAATCCTATATTGTGACAACAAATACAAAAATGAGTTAAAACACATGTAATTTGAGTAAAAGCAGGAAAATGTGCTTGTTTTTATTTGATTTAGAGATAAGAGCGGTTACGGCGGCTCAGATATTGAGCTCGGAAGACCTCTGAGAGCGTTGGTGTGTCGGCAAACAGGCTTACCACTCCCTTCCATTTGCCAACGGAATATAGAAAAACATTAATACGCAAAAAATCGGTTATCCAACATAGAAAAAACACAAGCGCATACCGTTACCATATTTGTGGGGGAAAATAGATTCTGTTATATCAGTGTTTGTTGTCTTTTCATTTCAATGATACAAAATATTTGAGTTACGTGCGGCGGTGGATTAGGAGCGGCAGGCGTTTATACCTTGTTTTAATGTACTGTGTATTCGGTACATATTTACTTTTATCTAATGCATGTTGAGTTTCAGCACGATTCATATAAAATATCAATATAGATTAAAAAATAATGTAGTGGTTCTGTATGTCTTTTTACTATATTAACACCTGATATTTGTTTTATTATAAAAACAACACAGAATATTAATATCTTAAATACAGCTGTCTCAATATAAGTTAAGCATAAACTTATATACATATATGTAAAATCGTTAAGTATGTGTCGTTGTCAAGTTATCGTTCGTATCATAATATCGTCAAGAAATATACCTACAATATTACAAAAAATTTTATTCCAAAACTTATAAAGCGCAAAACTTTATATTCATAGCTAATTTTAAACACATAAACTTCAGTCGCTTTATAACTTTGTTAAAAAAATAGTGAAATGTATGGCGCTATGAGGGCATAATTGCAAACAATTTTGTTGAAAATTAAAACCATTTTTAAAATGTTTCACTGTTCAGTAAATGTCTGTTTCCCTTGAGATAGTGCTAACTAGCGCCGGAAGACATTTTGTTTCAAAGCAATTGTACTACTCTCTACGTTTTGAACAAAAGAACCAATCTAAAATTTCTTAATTCTATTTTTTCTATGAAAACTTTAGCGATTGTTCCTACAAATGTAATATTTTATTATAGGGTATTTGCAATGTCTACTTATATATGTTGAACAATCAATGTATAAAGATTTAGTTGCATAATTTAGTTTGTGTACTATAAAAAATGTAAAATCCTTCTTTCACCACCTCTCTGTAGGTATTTAGGGAAATGATTTCTTGTGATGAGGAACACCTCTAATCTCCCTAAGAAACCTAAACGCAAAATTTCAGCGCTCTACGTCGCATAATTTCGACTATGCATTGATTGTCTGTTAAAATGTCTTTATTTAGACATAAATCAATTATTTCTGTTTTACATTAGGAATAGGGATTTTTACCCAAATTTTAAGCTAGCGAAATATTTTCTATATTTTTTATCACTGAAAAGTATTATATGGTGTACTAAAGTAATTTTTTCAAAACATTTTTTTTCTAATATATGTGTATAAAATCGTGCTATAACAATTCTATGACAATAATTCCAGTACAAACGTACGCTGTGTTTGCTTTCTAAAGCCTCAATCGGATGACAGTGAGCTCTCGACGCGCAGCAGATTTGCAAAATGCATTTTATATTCAATCATTTATATTTTTGTTTGTTTGTTCTGAGAAGTGTTGTAAATTTCATAATAGTTTGAAAAGGTTTTATATCGATATAAAAACATATAGATATAGAAAAAAATATATATTGAAAAAAAAAATAGTCATAGTGATATTATCGTGGCTCAGCGGCATGCATGAGTCTGTAAACGCAAAGTTTTTGGGTTCGATATCCGCATAGGGAAATGAAAAAATAATTATTTCCATTACCTCGCACTGGTAATGAGGCAATGCGGCGACGTTGACTTCCAGTACTCAATACGCAATGCCTCAAAAATTCGGTGGAAAGTGAGGAACCGAATTGTCTTAATGGGAAACGAAGTGTCTTAACACTAGGTTCTGTCTGCTAACCCTGCTAAGTGCGGGAAATTGCGTATACATATATAGATATATCAATTTACCATCAATATAGATTGCAACCGACAACCCCCGCACACACTAAGAGACTCTCAGTTGAAGTATACGAGTATAGTTATTTCGGGAAATCGACGTAAGTACATAGCTGTGTATACTCTACCAATACAATAAACTTAGTTCACCCGAGAGATCCGACTTCCTTGGAAATGTTAGACAATAGTTTCAGAGACATTGTAATAAATTATTCACACTGACGTTATTAAGAATTCAATATCTTTATAAATAGTGTTCACGCAGAAATGTCTGATTTTCTTTATAAATATATAATTACTACGAAATAATAACTATGATTGATTTGTTCGGATGTCTATTATTTAGAATTACGTTTATTGCTTTGATTCCCAAATAGATATTTGTATATTCTTTGTCCGGGTTTTTATCTTCATTTGTTTTTCGTTCATATAACGGCGTACATGTATTCTGAGTCAAAATATAAATCTTAGTCTTTTAATATTTCTCATTATTTATATATAAATAAAAGATTCTGCATCTTCTTTTCTTATTATTTTTGTTTAACATTGATTTCTTATTATATATAAATTTTATTTATTTGAATTAAAAATAAAGAACAAATAGAGGTCACTCACTTCACTTGGGCTATACTATATTCCGATGCAATTACAAAACAATATCATATAAAATGTATGTATAAGAGCACTAGGGACGTTAGATCCACCTAAGTAGATTTATGAATACATAAACACGATAAGAGCTATGTCCTAGCTATATAATGGTATCTAAAATGGCTTTATATACTACTTACCTACTTTAAAATTATATTAATGCAAGATATATGATTTGTTTGTAAGATATATATAGGTAATATAATAGAAAGGTTTCAAACTTTTAAGGTTCTGTATTTCTTATATCCAAGAATTGCATCGAAATTTAGGCTTCAACTATTATCTAATAAAAACAAATATGGGTTTTGCAATACTACAAATTAAATATACAAAATAATGATAATTTATTCTTAGATTAGTATAGAACAGTGAAAATTTTCGAAAATGTTAAAAAAATCTTTCACTTCTCTAATATAAGTTTTGAGGCATTTGAGTTGTCACGTGCTGTTTAGAGTTTCGTACCTCAAAAAGTAAATTACTAGTCCTTTTTAAATATGTCACAAATATTTTATTACATAAGAAAATCGTTTTAAATTGTAAGACGCTCGCGACGCGTCGGCAGCTGCGTCCTTGTTAAAGGGTGAATGTTGAACGCCGTTCGCGCCTTGTTTTTTTTTAACCCATTAACGTAAATTGGATTGGATTGGTTGACTTCAATCTCACGTTTCGCTTTCACGAAAAATTCGATAAGACTCACAATTTTCTTTTTAGTAATTTTCAAGTAAGTGTAAGTGACGCGACCTTACCGTTGTAAGGATTTTCGCGAATTCTAAAGAAGGTGAATTCTGAAGACGAGGAGCACAATTTTAATGCGTTTACGAAGCAAGCTCAATTAAAAATATTTTTAATATTTTTATATAGACCTTCAAACCTTGTCCCTCACACAGCAGGACAGGCAGAGAGCCTACTCCTGAGACCTTGCGTGCTATGTGGTATAACTCTGGGCATCGAAATCACAATTATTTCTTATAGGTTTCTTAGAGTTAACAGAGAGACCCTGGGAACATAGTTATAAGACATGCTGTTCCCCATTTTTGGCCAAATTCTTGAGGCATTGCGTGTTAAGTGGCGAAACACAACGCTGTACTATGTCTCTATACCAGAGCGAGGAAATGAAAATATTAAAAATATCATTCCCCTATTACGAAGGTCATTTTCTTCCTACTAAATATAATATAATAAAATATATAAAAACATTAACAATTATACACCATTAAATTAACCAAAAACATAGAAAACCCACTGTTCAAATCTATCATTCCCGTCGTTATAATTTTAAGAGATTAATTAACGTTCATACATAACGTTGAGTACGGAGCGTAATTCATTTCGTTTTATATTTCTCATTAACTGTTTGATAATAATACTTAACGTACAATGGATAATACAGATTTAATCATAAATTAATATGGTCGGCCATGCGTTACAATTTATTTGTAATTGAAATTATTATAGCTATTTACTGTTGTTTGATGTAATTGAGTATGGTTATGTAGAAAGGAGAAGGAGGTGATGTATCACTAGATTCTGTTTACTGCAAACCATTGTGTTATAGTAGGAAGAAAGCCATAATAACATGACCGTAGGCGTGATACGAGGGCTCGTAGTGCAGGTGCACAAGCTTGCGATTGTAAACGAGACGGTTGTGAGTTCGGTCCCCATTGGCGGGAATGAATTATTTAAAATTTTTATTTTTTTCGCTTCGGAAACAGGGGAGACCGCAGCGTTGATTCTAGCAATTTAATTCTTCTACTTTCTCACGAAGTCGGCGGAAACTGGGTAAACGGAAATGGCCAAAGAGTGTCCTAACACTAGGTTCTCACGTTCTCCCTCTGCCTAACCTGCTATATGAAGATTATGTAATGTCAATATGAACATGTGTCACATATGTCAAAATTGAACCTTAATAAGAGCCGAAAGCGGGGAACTGAGTCACTTACACTATCAAGATAAAACTATGTTCAGTTTCATCAAAACATAAGACTATTTGATAAAAATATTACCCCTTAATTAGCCAGTTAATTTATATATGCCGTTAGTTGTGCGAAACGTTAATTAGTACGAGAGAAAAAAGCAGATGACTTTATGAGAGACTTATAAGTAAGTAGATATGCGAGTTATTATGACTTTATAACGTCGACTGTTGGAACGCTCCTGGTTGAAAGTGCAGATGCGTGTTCATTTTTTTCTTTATTAAGTTATTTTTAAGTAGTTTTTGTAGAAAAATATTTATTTTCGCAAACGAATAAAAAAATTGAGAGTAGCGTAATAAGTATGAAATAACAATTAAAAATGTTGAAAAAATATTTTTTTAAGTAATTCAAATTTACATATAAGTATATTTCTCCGTTCTCGTTAAGACTCTTCCTTCCCACTTACCAACGAATTCTTGAAGCATTGCTTGTTAAGTTGCGGAACTCAATGTCACGCTTTGCCGAGGAAAATGAAAATATTGCATCTGTCGACCAATTATCACAAATTATAATATAACCTACACGTCTAAGTATCCTAGCAAAATAAATTAAATATTTCACCAGAATCACGTTATTGTTTTAAATAAAAAATAGCCCATTCACACAAAACCACAGCAGTGGCAAGTTAAAATATTTATTTTCATTGAATAAATCGTCACTTTAAATTCAAATGCAAGTGGTACATTTATTCAGTTATTTTCAATTCACATTTTGTATTCAATTTAAGAGATGATGTTGCGCATGCAATCGGAAAGCAATTTTGTGGCGGTCATATTTTATATACACGTAAATTGGGTTTATTGTGGAACGTGACGTACTTTCGAAAGGACGAATGTAGAAATATTCTTTATCTCGGCGTGCACCACATTGTTTAAATTTTAAAAATGTCGCGGCTCGTCGGGACTCGTAAAATTGCCGATTCAAATGTGAAATAAGATGTATGGAATATACAAAGAATAATTATGATGAATGAATTCAACTGAGTTTGAGATTTAATTTTCGAGATATTCCGTATAGTGTGGCGGAATTTAACATCGCGCGTTCTTGTTGTTACTAGAAAGAGGAAATTTCTACTTATTCTCTGTAGTGGAAATCAAGCCAACAATCGCTGCGTTTACAGTGAGCGGCTGCGACGATAATACTTTAATACAATCACAATTTATACACAATACAATCACGATATTTTTCAAACAGAACTTAATTATTACACTGTTCTTCAAATTCCGCTTATTCTAAAGACATTGTGTTCAGAACATCTTAATTCTGCTATTTAGGGAACCAGATACGGAGGATCCCGTTGAAACACGAACTAACCTGAGAAGCGTTAGAATCCATAGATGCATCCCGTAAATGCATGTGTAGCCATAACATACAAATAATTGTTCCTATTATGAACAGTGTATTCAGTATATATGTAGATTTTCTGAAGATCTCTAAGAAGCTTAGTCTAGAGTAAGCTACTCTTGCGTCCATTAACATTCCTATGTCAATAGTTAAGGCTTTCTAGGTTTTAGTTGATACTCGTATGGGATTATAGAGGAGAGAATAGAGAGAGAATTAATCTAGGTAAATATATCAAACAATACATTTCAAAACTTGAATAAGAAATGAAATATATAACGTCAGTCAAAAATATCCGAGATCAAAGAAAGTTTCGTATAAAAATCCGACGGTTTCAGAACTGGGCTCTCTATATTTTGCATATGGGAGAGTTGTTGAAGTATGTTAAGAGATGCAACTTTAAAAGTTTGCTCCGAACGGGATCGATAACTTTCTTGTTCGTACAGTTTGCTCGCTACAAAGGCTGCGAGCGAGTGTGTTACTACAGTACTGTTGACTTGATCTTTTATATGGAAATCGCTTGCAACGCTAGGGAGTGAAGTGTCTAAATATTTGCTTACACTCTTTTTCCATAACAATATTTTTCCCATTTTTAACTTAAGTGTCTTTTGTTTGCGTTCGGCCAAATAACTTTATTGTACGTACGTTGTTTAGGGATGCTGTAAGAAAGATTTTAAATAAAAAATGCTCTAGAAGTCTAGACAGTTATATAAAAAACAGAGGGTTTATAAAAAATCTAATATTAACGACTTTGATTGTCTATTTATAAAATCTATTTATTTCGTTTGTGTAATATTATACTTCAGAGCGTTATAGAATAAATACAAAGTGTAAACAAGTATACCTAGCCAATCAATATTGAGCATTCATTCCTATAGTAAAAGAGAATGAATGATATATCACTATAGTGCTTGAAGACTATTCAGTGAGTAGCATGAAGTATTATCTTTTCCCAGCTCAGGCAAGACATAACGCAGGG
Source organism: Heliconius numata (assembly GCA_016802625.1). Classification (NCBI taxonomy): domain Eukaryota; kingdom Metazoa; phylum Arthropoda; class Insecta; order Lepidoptera; family Nymphalidae; genus Heliconius; species Heliconius numata. The sequence continues at coordinate 717,894 of JAEBDU010000002.1, read as the reverse complement.
TTAAGTATCGATACAATAAGGGAAGTCTTTAATTAGGCTGAAAATTAGAAAATAAAATGTCTTCGCGCTTCGCTTTTTTAAATAAGTTATGTTAAGAATTTTTGCTATCTAATACTTACATTTACTTGTATAAATCCACATAAAAACAAACAAACATAATAAAATATTAAAATAATATCTTTTGTCATATAATACCTACTCGGACTTCATAAATGCAGGTAAATCTCCAAGTAGTAGAGTAAGAGAGGAGCTTAAGTAGAAAAATTTTAATCGCAAGCTTTTAAGCCGTCTATAAAGCGATCAAATTAGACTCGGAGCCAGCCAGCAGCTGGACTTACACTATCTCATAGTCTCCCAGAGACTCATAAGACCAAATTTACTGCCATTACCCGCAAAAGCTTCTCGAAAAAATATGGTGCCGTTTGAGCTAACGTAAGGACTTAGTGAGATATGAATGGCACAATGTTGAGGCTGGGGCGGAGTTGTATTGAAAATAATACGATGCTTACATTATAAAGCATAGAATCAAATTATATAGACATTGAAGCCAGTCGTGGCGCAAGGCACAAGCGTGTGATTGTATACGCGAAAGGTTGTGAGTTCAATTGCCACTCGAGGAAGTAAAATATTTAATATTTTTAATGGGCAGAAAGTGGGGAGCGGAGTATTTAAACACAAAGCTCCCTCTGTTTACACTGCTACAGCGTGAGGCTGATTATTAATAGATAAATATCTAAACGAAAAAACAATATCAATAAAAAAACTTGTTAAAAAACCCGAACAAAACCTATCAATACTTACGTCTACGAAAGGGCACATAAAGAACACTATCTAGCAAATAGAAATAGCAAAATCCAGTCAACTTTAGCACTACCACACCACAGCCACTATTTTAGCGTGGACTGCGGAATAATGTCGGTAGATATGAAACGTTGTAAAATTGAATTTACTTTTGGTCCACTTTGGCTCACACCGAAAGGGGGAGGGGAGGGGGGGGGAAGGTAGAGTAGGTTTTGTTTCAAGTGGCCGCATTTATTCTCCCGGTGTCCGAGTCCTCTTTAATTATGGATAATTTATATTCAGATTAAAGCCAGGTGGGCGGGGCGTGGCGTCTACGGCTCTCTATTATACCGTACGTGACTCCAATATGCAGTTATTGGGATTTATGCGGGCTTCGGCTGGAATAGTTCGGCAGAAGTGTTTATTTGTATTCCGCTCCACACTTATAATGAGATTAATTAATGACATTCGGATAATATGTTTTTGTTAAGCGCGGCATTGAGTTCTGCCACTCAACACGCAATGCCTTGCAAATTCGGCAGTAAGTAGGGAACATAGTGTTAAAACACTCCGTTCCTTACTTGCCGCCGTACTGTTTTACATAACTCTATCATTAGCCAATTTGGATTTTGATCAGCATTGAATTCAATTTATAAAATCATCATGAAGATGATTTCTTTCTAGTATAATAAGTAGATATACATTATTTAGCTTTTTTTAAAGACGTCAATTGACAATCTTTGCATCATATATTCGTTTTTTTACAGTAAGAACACGAAAATTATGTAATATACTTTTATCAGATAGGAAGTGTTTATAAATACTGCAGTAATTTCACTAAATAAGAAAGAGCAATCAATTTAAAAAGGCCGTCCTTGTATTTAAACTCTTTTTTAGATTTCTAGAGATCCGATAAGAAAAATGTATTCTGAGATCGTATTTCTGGATTTAAAAGCTCGCATGATAATGTAGCCTTCGGGTGAAAATGGCTGAGCTAAAATCGGGTGCGCATTAAAAGTTTTCTAGTAAACCCATAGTTTTCAATTTATTAAGTATTCTGAGGTAAGTGAAGTTGCAAGCGGGCTTGCTTCTCTGTGAAGAATGCTACACAATCTTTTAAACTTTAAAATTTTAAGCTTTAAATGGTCAAATTAAAGGCCGTCGTGGTGCTGGGACACAAAATGTGACTGTAAACGAGATGTTATGGGTTTTGATTCTTACTCGAGGGAATTATTTATTATTTATTAATAATATTTTCATTTCTTCTATCAAGGCAAAAGTGCGGCAATGAATTCCGCCATTCAACTCGCAATGCCTCGACAATTCTCCGGAAAGCGGGGAACGGATTGTGTTAACATTAGGTTCCTTACTTGCTATATGTGGGATGCAACTTGAAGTTGTAATGGTCAAATTATTTCTACCTGACTGACCAAGTTGTTCCTGTTACTGTGCATTTTTATAAACATTAGGTAATGTGACACTGCATTTGAAAGATTTTTTATAGTGCTGCACTTGAAGTATCCATTCGAAATTATAGCACAATTAATAATGTCTTCTTAAATAATAAAAAAAAAACTAAATACGGAGATATGTTCCTTCACACGCAATACCTCCCAAATAGGAATTAACTTTCACATACACATATTTGCAATGGAATTAAAAAAAGAAGTTAAATTCAGTTTGCTTAATCCCAGTTTAAGCAAAAATACTAAGCTACTACAAAGTTCAACTTAATAGTAGTAGGTACTAGCACGGATTTACCCTACTTAAAAAAAATCTTATTTACCACTATAGTATACCACTGCATAGTGTGTACTGAGCATCTAACAGCCTAGTTATTAGGTCACGTAGATTACCTGCTCCAGTTCGGTCGCCTTCGATATAATTAGAGGCGGTAAATATCATGCTTGGAATTCCAAAATCGATATTAATCACGTATAATAATATGAATTTCCTATTTGCTGTTACAGAGCAGATTGTAGGTTGTTGTTATAAATACTTTAGCAATAATTTATGTATTTTATGCATTACTTAACGTGATAAATATAATGAAATCTTTTACATAGATTTAACACCAGAGAAACCTAAAGATGTAACATTCGGTAGCCATTGCGTAGCGGGTGGACGTTAAAACCACATTAAGATCGAAGATTTTTTTCTATCATAAAGTTCAAAGCACTAACGTTTAGGTCTGTATTATATTTTTGTTAAAAAAGAAGTGAAGAATCTCTACCGAAAAACACGAAAAAAGAACTTTAATATATTTTTAATCATATTTTTATTTTTATTTGTAAATTACAAAGTAAATTTCCTATTGTATAATGTCATATAATTAAGCCAATCAAGTCAACTGACACTCCACTTAACCCATATTCTGTTTAACGCCTCTTGATCCAACCAATCGAAGTTGTAGTGTAAAACTTATGAGATCGAAACTTAGTTTCCAACTCAAAGGCAAAGAGAAAATTTAATTTTAACAATATGCGCAGTATACGTATTGGAGTAAATAAAATTTACATATTACATTACTATGACATTTATTTACCACGAAATAATATTGTATGGGATGAAGAATTTTGCAAGATTTAAAATTATAATTTATAAAATGTCGACAAATAATAATTCATTTCACCCGAGTGAGAATCAAACACACGACCGTCTGTCCGTATACAGAGACACGCTTGTCGCCACTGTTTTTATAATAAGTAATTGAAATATACAATATTCTATATAAATATTTGAATAACAACTCTTACATAAAATAATACTACCTATATGAGAAATAAACAGCAAATTATATTCGTGAGAACAAAACTGTAATTATTAATAAACTAAAATTAGGTAGGCACACCCAACTTAAGCAACAGCATATGCGTGTGTCGTACAAAATCGATAAATTAAGTTAAACCCGTGTTACTTAACCGAAGAATTTAATAGAAACACTACAATATAACACAAGTAGGTTACTCACAATCAATGCTGTGAGTGAGTCTCAAGCTCTACAAAGGTTTAAACTCAATTTGCTCCCTTTAACCGTAACATGCTGTAATGTAATTTTGAAGAAATAAACTACTCGTTGTATTCCTTGTTTATAAGAAAACGATTGGAAATCTTAGTAGGTACATGTGTGTTTCTTTAAGTGAGTGAAAGTAATTGTGTTGTTTTTTTAGCTTTACCATATATAATGCATAATATAGCAGGGTTGGTATAGGGAAGTGTTAAGACAATCCATTTCCCAAGCCAATTTTCATTTTTCGTTTCATTTTCATCCATTTTCGTGTCATTGCGTTTTAAGTGTCGGACCTCGGAATTCAACTCCGCGCTTTATTTAGTTACCAAAGCGAGGAAAAGAAAATTAATCCCCCGAATCGAACTAACATCCTCAAACACTGAGTCATGACGGTCATGTTTATAAGTTAAAAAACAATAATGTGATAAAATTACGAAGTTTTATTGTTTTTTTCTTATTCTACCAGAGATCAGAACAGAACATATATTTTGAGGCAAACAACAAACAAACTTACATCCTTAAAATCACATACACATATAAAATTATATCAATTTTGTATTCTCTATTAGTCAATAATCTTTGAAAATCGACATTGAATTCTCACCACCCAAATGCCCAATGTCAGACATAACTACATATTTGATTAATATATCGGTTATGCCTGCCTTATAACACAAGTTACACATCTTGATTGCTGTTTAGACATCTGGTTCAACAGGCTCTAACTTTCAATTACAATTGTCGCCGTTGCCGAGCGAGTAGTGTTTGATAGTACGGTATTTGTATGTAATAACATTTCTGTGTTAAACTTGTGTAACGCTGATTAGGTGTACGAATTAAATACTTCGTTCGTTACGGATTCAAATCTTACGTTTTTATTTTTAAGTAAAAGTCACATTATTAATTTTAAGGATACTTATTTTTATTTTTTCAGGTTGTCACTGTATTCAGCATATAGCGATAGCATGCAGAGGATTTAAGACACTCCGTTTTCCAGTTACAGCTAAATTTATAGAGGCATTGAAATACAGGTTTACAATCAAGGACCGACTTTACACTTGTAAAAACTGGTGTACATAATCACAATACAATCTCCTTAATTAAAGCTTAGGTAAGAGAGACAAGGGAAGAAGAACTTTTAAGAATATAGTATCGATGATACTGGAGGAAGCTCAGTAAAACGTGTGAGAACTCCGGGAAGGAGAACATGAATAAAGAGATCGATGACAGTGGACGGCGCGAAAGAGGTATGCAAAGTCCGTAGCTTTTGGCGCTCCGTACTCATGTTAAAGCGTGGAAAAAAAGTAAAGTTAAATTTAAATAAAGATACAAATAGCCCAGAGTTTATTTCGGTTGGCATATTTATTTATTGCCGATATTTATCCTTTGATTTTGGCCATATTTTACTGCTGTGTAAAATGTAACGTGCATTTTTAAATAGTTCTATTTATTTTTTTAAGCTCAATAAGATATTTTAAATATATTTAGTAAAATAAAGAAAATTATTTAAATTAAGTAATGCCTCAACAAAAATAACTGTAAAATCATTCCTACAAGTATATAAAGGTCAAACAAAAGGTATAAAGTAAATACATGTATAAAACAATAGAATTCAATAGCTTGAAGGTAGTAACTATATTACTTTCTAAGTTTCCAAGAAAAACAAACTGAATCTAATGTAACTTCAAAGGTATGTGAAATATACCTTTCAAGTTATAATAAAATGATAGAATGGAAGTGAGAACATTGTTCTGTTGTATTAGACAAGTTATGCATGGATTTTATACAGAATTTCATTAAAACATTTATATGTAATATAAAATCCTGCCGCCAATCCTTTTCGTAGCAAAGATATACCATTATGATTTCCATTAAATGTTAATGTAGAAATTATAATTGAGAAATGATATTTGGCATTAGGTACCATTATAAAATTAATATTCATGTATGTAGTTTCACGCTCACACGTAGCAGGATGGGCAGAGAGATCCTGGGAAACTAGTATTGAGACACTCCTTTCCAGATATTTACGTCTATTTTCTACCGAATTTCGAAATTTTCGAGGCATTGCATTTTTAGCGGTGGAAATCAACGCTGCGCTTTCCTCATCAGAGCGAAGAAATTAAAATATTAAACATTACATTCTACCGGGTGAGAATCGAACCCACAACCGTCGCGTTCACAGTCACACCCTTGCACCTAAAATTATAAGATATTGAGATATTCATATCACTAATTAAATTTCAATAAATAAACAAAAACTTGGTCTCACGACCAATTCAAATAAAACTCAACTTGTAAGCACAAACAGACACATATAATCACTAATATACTCCACGAAACAATAAACTCATTAAACACCAGAAGCTCCAAAAACGAACCAACAAACGGCATAACCGAGTAGCTTCGCAATTAACCTCTTAAATTTCTTGCGTTCCCGAGATACACCGCAGTGGCAGCAACAATCGTAATTTCACTACAATGTATGCAAGCAGTGTGTCGCCAGCAGCTAAATTATGACATAATTATAGCGATTTAATCGTTCTACAGTCACGAAGGTTCCGTCTTCGTACTTTAATGTAATTATTTACTTTGTTAGCCGATCTGTACTGGTTTTGATATTTTAATGTCTTTGAGATGTAACCGGGTGTGGTTTTATTTAAATTTAAATTTTTTTTATTTAATTTTTAATAAATTATAAGCGGCTTTGAGTACCATAAATATAGAACACTACCATATGCCCATTTCTATCGTTTACTTGAATTTATTTAACTGTATTTATATACATACCTCAGTCATAAAGATAAAGAAAGAATAAACATTACAAATACACGTCTAAATAAACTCCTATAAAACAATATGCGATGGTTACTTAGAAAATTGTCGTAGCATTTTCTTCATATCATTCCTTGCAATTTAGGAGTGTCGTTATCGGTTACACGTCGTCCGAGATTGGTTTTAACGCTTATTTATTGAAAGGCTGTCTCCTTTCAAATTACTGTAGGGATCACGGTGTCACCACGGCTTGTTTTATGCGGTCAATGGTCGTTACTTTTATTCAGTGCACTTAAGTGTACTTCCCTTGCGAGGGTCTTGTTTCTTGACATATTGATTTTGTGGAAGTAGCTCTCTAGATGAAGCTATTATCGCACGGATTTCTGATTTAGTGACGTGCTATGGTTGCAGGTGTTTATATTCAAATTAATTTCTCCGAATTTTTTTATTTATTAATATTTTTTTGTTCCGACAACATGTGCAAATAAAAGTTTGTATTTATTCTATATCTATATATTTTTACTTTTCGGACATTTTCCTTTATTTGTATTGTAAGTTCTCATTTCGTGCCAAATTTCATGACTCCCGACGGTCCACGGGAAGTACATTATAGGTTTTAATTACGTGAATTTCATACAAAATGCAGCAAAATCGATGTGCATAAATGCTCGCATTCATTGAATATTTGATATTAATTTCAGTTAGATAGCTCCAATTTGCAGATAAATTCAATAGCCGGACAAACCGACAACAAAGTGGTCCTATAAGTGAGTCTTTTTTCTTTTTGAGGAACGGAACCCTAAAAAAGCAGTTCTAGTTAGGGTTGCCGATACGATTATATTTTCTACGCGATGAATCGACGCTGACGAAGCTTCGTCAGATAAGAGTTGATAACTAAGTTACTTGTACACATACGAGAGAAATATGTGATTTGTGATACTAATTTGGCGCTTTGTGTTCACTTTATGAAACATGCATTGCGAATACTGTGTATTTTACAAATTATACTTGTATTATAGAAATATGTATGTGTATTTATTGAAAAATATGTTTAATTTCTCCTTATTTAAATTGAGAGCGTGGATAGTGTTATTATTAGTTAATTAAACTTAAATAATTTTATCCGCATAAACACATATAACTCTAACATGACTATTATTTTTACATTTTATTAGGTTCACGCTATATCCCGTAAATAGCAGGGTAGGCAGAGTATACCTAGTGTTAAGACTCTCCGTTCCCATTAATAAACCGTTTCCATCCGTTTTCCATTTTCCGCTGAATTCTGGATGTATTGCATACGTTTACAGACGCACGCTTGTGCCCCTGCGCAACCACTGGCCACATATTATAGTTTATAAATAATTAAAAACTATTCATATAATATTCACTTAAACGTCTGACGTTTAAGTTATACTTACTTTAACGCTTCAAAAAGCTATAAACAACAACAAAAATCCATACAAAACCTACCTTCAAACACGGTCAGCGTGGCCACGGCGGTCACCGCGTCACCCACTCCGTTCTCCGCCACGCATTCGTAGGTCGCGTCGTCGCGTTGCGCCCGCACCGGTTCGATACGCAGAACTGCTCCGTTCGCGTTGGGCCCGGCCGCCGAGTCCATGCCTGACACTTGGTACCTTGACTGCATGCCTATGAAAAATAAATGAAGTTTTTTAACATTAACTTATATTTATTAATAATCGCAATTAATAAACTGGTTGTCTGCAAAGTAGACGACTTTGCACGGACGGTAATTTTAAATTATGCAGCTTAATTACAAGTAACAATGTGAAGGCTTACGCCGATCGTGCCACTCTATCGTTTGTACCGCGCTCTCGCTTGCACGCTCGGCTTGGGCGGAACGTTACAATGAATCATGCCTTTTCTTGCGTACGATGTTATCACGCAAATAAAGATATTGAAAGCCATAGGCTTTTAAGAAATAAAGTGGTTATTTAACAAGTAAATAAGCGATGTAAATAATAAAAGCGCGATTTTGCGAAATTTTTATGAAAGCATCTATCCTTTACGTAGACACAGAAGCTATACACGTGGCTCACTGCCAAATTGTACAGATTGGAAGAGTTAACCCCATTAAAATGTAATCTCTTAAGTCTTCTTGAACTTTTAAAATAATAAAACACGTATTTATTTATTTTTTCACCTACCATTTTTTCACACCAAATAAAAAAAATACAATAATTTTAAAAAGAACAGTCTATAGGTCCGTGGTGAATAACAAAATGAATAAAACAGCTTAAACTAAATAAAATGTGAACAGGAAATATAAAAAAATACTATTATTTCTTTGTCTATACCGAAACACATTTATAAAAATAAAAGTAAAAAAAAGAAACAAAAAAACTAAGGCAAAAAAGTATAGTAAAAAAATGCTCAATATGTTTTTGGGGTCAAAGTGAATCGAGAGCGGGTCGCTGGTATTATTATAATTTTATAATATCATAAATATGAATTTAACATTATCCACGTTCACTGGATAGCCATGAATTTTGTATGGCAAATTTATTGCTTTACGCACTGCCTTTAAACGAAGACAGTGTGGATATAAAGACTTCGAACTCTTTCTTTACTTCAAAAATATTCAGCAAAATGGTGTTGATCATCATATTTTGTAAAATAACCTACATACCCAAATAACTGTTCATAGGCATTTTGTTCAATACTGTAGTGCTAAGACACTCCGTTCTCCCCTCTCCGCCCTAATTTTAAGCCTTGCGTGTTAAGTGGTGGAACGCAATGGCTCTACCAGACCGAAGACATTAAAATAATTCATTTTCCTGTGTGGGGACAGAATCTACAAAATCGTGTTTGCAATAAGTTACAACACTCCACCATGGAGAAAAGTAAAATATTTTATTTACATAATAAATATTAAGATTCACATAAATCAAATCAAAATCAAATAAGTTTCGCCATATCCCTCACACAGCAAAGTACGCAGAGAGCACATAGTGTTAAGACACTCCGTTCCCCACTACATTTACATAAGTAAGTATTTTATTAGTGAGTAAAATTGTACGATGTAAAATTATTTGGTGTATTGAAACGAATATAATATCATATGCGCAGTATAATAACATGTATTCAGATTAATTAACTATCTAATTGATTAGCTCCCCTTTGATTATTGCCTAATTGATTAATACTAATGGTTACTATCGCGTACAGTGAAATGATGGTCGTTGAGAGTCGATAGAGAACTTCATTTACAACAAACTAATTAATGTAATTGGAAAATATAATAGCTGCTAGTCTGCATATAAATCAAAAATTAATATGTAGATTAAATATATATTTAATAATATGTAAAAATATTTGTCGTTAATATATCAGCAAGTTACACGCAATGCCTCCAGAATTCGGTTTAAAATGGGGAACCGAGTGTATTTAGGGAGCGGGATACAGCGTGACGCTAAAAAAACATTGGAATGCGACGAGTGTCATTCTAAATGTCATAAGTTTAAGTTTCTATAAGTATTTTCTGACGTGAATGCTTTTTATTTTGTATTAGTAATTTTACATGTATACACATTTTGTATAATATTTATAGTAAACTATCTCACACTAGAACGAAATCAATATGAACCGCGGCACATTTTTAAGCTAGCCCAACACATTTTAAAATAATGACAATAACTGAGCTGCCAAAAAGGTTCCATTTCAAGCTGTATATGCTTTTCTATTTTCATTTAGTTCAGTATTTCATTTGGTTGTGAATAAAAATTAAGCTATAAGTGAATCCACTAACCAACATACCTATACGTGGTTGTTGAATAAACGATGAAACACTAACGTCGTTCTAATTTTATGCAAGTTTCGAACCGATATCAGAAATAGAGTTTCCATTTTATTTTAGTTTTAAATCTAAAAGCTAATAAATAAAACTAATTGACCCGTGAACATTTTACATTTCAATTTAGTTTTACTACATGTTAGTTGTATTAATTTCACGCTAACATCAAACATTCAACATGTGCATTTAAAAATGAATAATTTTATTTGTATACTAACTATGAAATTATTGTTATTGTTACATATATCAATTTTAACAGGGGTAACTAGGGAAAGATAGTGTTATACCGGTAACTTATCAACCTACCCTACTATAGGGGAAAAAGCTGCAAAATATAATAATAAGAATCATCACAGATGCTTTCTAGGTACAGTTATGAACTATATGCAAACGGGTACACTTCCGTCTTACCTACTTGGTCCGATTTAGGAGAAGTGTAAAGACAAATTATAAGAATATAGAATAAACACAAAACAGAGAAAAGAGAAACTTAACTAAAAAAAAGGTTTTTCTATTACATTACAAAATTTCAACAGTAATAAACACAATGCAATTTTCTAACATCAAAAATTAAATTGAAGCACTATTTCCCATGAATAATAATTTTTATTCGACATTTATTAAATCTTATAACACCAGATATAATGTCCGCGATTCATTGCAGAGCGTAGTTTGCATTTTCCAACAAGAAATGGTAAAAAAGACCAGGAATCGTGCAGCTCCTTGTTCCCTTATAAATAGGATGAATAAAGTTGAAGTTCCACCGTAGAAATAGTAAAAGTTTGTTGGCGCGATACAAACTGGTGTAGGACAGAGCTAAATCGCCACTCGTAGTAAGTGCCACAGAAATGTATTTCAACAACAAGTGAGAATAATCGTTGTCTTTCTACAATCTCTCCTTTAGAAGATAATGCTTTACACTTGGCTTGCCGTATTGTTCTTTGTTCGGGGACGGCGGACGCAGTTGTACGAAACAGATGTGCAATTTTATATAAAATTTTGATATTTTATATAATCTACATGTAATTCCTTCGTAATAACCGTACAAACTAAAATGTAGCGAAATGTGAACGTATAATTTAATGTAGTGTAGCGCTTGGACTTTTTATACAAGGACCTCAAGTTCAAAGATTGCTATAGGTACATATCATATTTTATGTTTCGAATATAAATTAAAGTTTCTCTAGAGACGGAGTTTTTTTGTCTCTTTTCTTATATCTTTTGAAGGATAAGTATATATGTACTAAGTATATGTGTATATGCACATAATTATGAATCATATTATTATTATCATATTGCATTGTCACCAGTGTTTCAAAGTAACACGTTCAAAGTTTCCGTTACAAAAAGTGTCAAAAGGATAAGGGTTTATAAATAATATAATACATAATGTTCCAAGAAAATTTAGGCAGTAGCGTACGTCACACATGCATACGTACATAAGTCATGGTAGTAATAATTATAAAAGCTATTAAGGCGAGTAGTTTTATTTATTGCTCCATTTAAGTCATACGTGGTATTCCTTAGATTAATTATCACAGTCCTAATATATATTGCTCGAGATCTTATTGTTGTTTCTTATCTCAAATATCTTAGGTTTGTTTGTTATATATAAATAATTAGAACATTCATGAAATTACAAAGATAAACGTTTATAATATTTAATATTTTAAAAAGTTTATAATATTTAATATTTTCATTTCTTTGATCTGGCTTCGAGGCAAAACGCGACGTTGAGTTCTGACGCAATGCCTCCAGAATTCGACGGAAAGTGCGGAATGGAAGTGTCTTAATGAGAACGGAATGTTAATAAGACACTTGGTTCCCAGGTTCCCTCTGCCACCCAGCTATGTACGTCCCCCACTTTCCACAGAATTTTCGAGGCGTATTGAGTGGCGGAACTCAACGCCGTGTCTCATATATAAACACTGATACATCGTATCGACTAGTCATTATACAAAATAACCTATTAACATGCATAATGCATGTACGTGCTTGGCCAATATACAATCTCATTAGAGCATCCGCCACATCCTTGCACGACGTACTCGTACCTACTAGTTTTATACGAACCGCTTTTTACTTCACCCCAGAGTCGAGGCAACAATTTATTTAACCAACATAACCAGGATTTATTCATTCCGACGATAAAAATATGTTAATTTCCAGGCATAATGCATATTCTGGAGTTCCATTTTATTTCAACGGTTATTATCTTGCTTCGGGAATAAAAACAAAGGTTCCGTTCTGTGTACTTAATAAAACTTTTCATTCCGCTTTGAGAAATCGTTTAATATTATTTAAACAATAGAAGGACTTACCTAAATGTTAGAGCTTCTTCCTTTTTTAAATGAAATAGAGGTATTTTTAGGCTAGTTTTTTTTATAAAATAATATTTTTTGTACAATAATAAGGAAAAAAAGGCTATTTCTAGAATAGCTTATTCTTATTCTCAAATTTATCGTTCTTTGAGTGTTAGAAATTAAGAAAAATTTAGTTTTACTATACTCGGTTTAACTTTTAACTATATAATCTTCCGAATTAGATTAACTGAAAGTCTATGTAGTAACAGTAGCAGTAATCATATGAAGTAGGGATGGACGTTTAACAGTATTTTAATATATACATATCTCTAATATGCATATTCCATTCATATTCCCATAGAACCATGAAAAACATAAACTAACGAATATAACGTAACAAGAAGAAGGTATTAATAAAGGCGAAGAAATAATATGGGGTATATGGAACAAACAGAATTATTGGAAAACAATATTAAACATAATAATTATGTTTGTAAGAATTGGAGGAAGTTCGGAGCCATCTGGTGTGTATGGGATAGAGCAACGTTCGAGTAGGTATATGTTTATTTTATACATATATTAATTTTTTTACCGTATAGATGTAATAAGCTTTTTATTTCTTAATTAAGAAAATTGAAATTTCTTGGTTCTCCTTACATAAGCAGTGAAGATGATAATGAAATAAAAAAATAAATCCTGAGCTATCAAGTAAAAAACAATAAAAACATAACAGCAGGTTCTTTGATTTGCGTAATTTTACACATATTGTTAACTTTCATTAACAGAAAGATATAAATCCATTGAAATTTATTAGTATCAGTAATATTTCTATAAATATTTTAAAATATGTGCCCAATGTAAGACATACTTCGGCATAGTCAATAATACGTATGGACAAAGTTATGATAAGGAGAGATCTAATAAATCTTCATAAAGTTTACGTCAATTCGTATGAGAAAACTTTTAGAATATTCGAAAGAATCATGTGTACATATCTATACCTACATGTTTAGATAATAATTATATTGATTTATGAAGAATGAAAAGAATAATTTTTGATATATAATGAATATATGTTGTAATTCTAAAGTAAATCGCATATCGAATGATTTTATAAATGGCAATTTAGTTTTGTGTCAACTTATATCCTTTTTGACAAATGAAAAATTGGTATTACGATTGAGGAATTCTAAATTAGACGTATATGTAAAAGTGTGTTTCTATATTTAGAATTACATGTCAGTAAAGTATGATATAATATACAAAATTTTTATTTATTCATAAATAGAAGCCACCGATGGTCTAAGATAAATAAAAATAAATGTGTAAGTAACCTGTTTACTTTATTTCATTTTAACACATATGTAGGTGCACACAGGAACAATATCCTTAAATTCAACCTTAATTTGATTATATTGCTTATTTCACGTAGCAGCGTTAACGCAACTCGCAACGCTAGTGCGGAAGTCTCTCAAAGGTCTACTCAGGCCTAATAATTAATTCATAGAATTTCCACTCCGCGGCTCTCATATAAATCTTCCCTCCCATTCGTATCACTATCCGAATGTTTTCCTGTCACACTTATCTGAGTCAGAGTCACGATTTGATAGATGATGGCGACGACAGATAACAAATGTACCTACATATGTGGACGAATATAAATAAAAATAAAAACTGAAAAATTGAACTTGGAACTACTTACTACTACTCTAAAAAAATATATTCAAAAACAATTAAAAAATGTCATTTCGTATAAAAAAGTACCTACGATATAGGTATTTATATTAGCCCTACAAATAAATTTAAATTATAATATTTCAATAGCCATGGTTTATGCCATTCTTATTAAAAAAAACGTATATAGACGCACAAATCCAGATCAGGATACTAAACCAAAAAAAATATATGATAAAGCTGATAAAACTTGGAATGCGAGGTGTGATCGTGATCCTCATTCTTTCCGCCGCCGTCCTCTGGATATGATTGATAACGTAACATATTTCACGGCGGGCGTTGAAACTATTTAGAGGGGGCATGAATGGCTTTATGGGTAGGGTTCCTCGCGTGCGCGGCCGCGGCTATACGTTTTTCCAGCTCATTGCTCCGGGCTTATAGACGTCATTACCGGTTCACATATTTATGGTCTAAAAATCCATTTTTACATTTCAATCACGAACAAAATGGCCGGGATCAATGGGCTGTGTTTTTTTGTTGGCCATTTGACATATGTGCCTTAGCCACGTAGCTATTGCATATTTTATCATTTAGGGTAGCTTGTAACTCAGTTTCGTTCGTGTATAAAATTGCCTTTTTTTTCTTATATTTGGAATTCCTTCCGAATTTGAGACATTGTGTACAAGCGCAAATCAAAACTTCGTTTTTTTCCATAGTGTTGAATGAAGGTAAATAATAAATATAATCATTCTCCTTAGTGAAGATCATGATCTACGATTGGTCTACAATGTTCTTATTTTAAAACTTTACTTACTAGAAACACGTTTTCCGTTCTTCCGCCACTGAATGTTAGGTATGGGGTCGCCCCTCGCTGCGCAGTAGAAGGCGGCGATTCCGTTTGCACGTACTTGCAGGTTGCGTGGCCGGATCGTGATCTCGGGCGGATCTGTGTACAGAAAAAAATAATAATTAGTCACTCATAAGGAATCATTAAAGTTCACTCTCTAAAAATCTTTCATAATTGTAGAATAAACAATAAATTATCTTTATTATCACTTTACTCATAAACGCTTCATGTTTAAATAGGTACATTTTTAGATCCCTTCTTAGGATTAATCTCTTAACCACGGGTACTTGTTACCACAAAGTCCATTTAGACTCAATTTTCTACTATGAATAAATTAAGAATTTCTCAAGACCCTCCCTAACAAAATTATTTGAGCCGTAAACGAATTTCGAGTAGGTACCTACTTCAGTACCTCATACATACTATACTTTCCTCACAGTTTGCAAAATCTTTAAAATTCTTACTCGAGAACTCATCTTGCGAGGTGTAGTAAACTCGAACGGAACTTCGAATGAGGAACGGTAGAAATTTAACGACAGAATTGTTTTCATGTATTACGACTGAAAGCGCTGCACTCTGCGCTACGTCATTACTTATAGTGAAATTAATTATCTCGAAAAAACATTTACAGAGGCACGAAACAATTATAGTCGCGAAGACACGTGAATTTTCGACTCCCGGAGCGAATCCCGGCGCCAAGCGAACCAGAACAAAACTGTCTATTGGGACTCCAGATAGAACATTGGACGCGAGCCGCGAGGGGCGTTTGACTCCTGAACTAGAAAATGAAATCCCATTTAGTTCTCTATACGTATCCGAAACTCCCCGGGGCGGCGATCGCCAATCAAAGTGACATTAATAAACGAACGCCCGATCCCTATTTTTGGAGGATCCGCCACACACGGATAAAATATTCATGTCCGGCCACCGCAGAGACTGTTGCGGGATTAGAAATATTAAAAAAAATTGGATCAACTTTGAGCTCGCATACAAAACAATCATATAGCTACATAACGGTCCCCCGGCTCGAATGAAACGCCATTTATATTGGTGGCGACGTCACGGCGCGGACTTAACGACTGCTACTCGAGGGCCAATTACAAGTCGTTGATAGCGATCTCGTTAACCATTCGGATTGTCAGAGTTCAAACATGTGCTTTTATACGAGGAGCGAGGCAACATACACGTTTGACAGATTATGTTGATTCCTCAACGGACGAGGATGAGGGCGAGGTGAATGGTCACGTATTATATGTTGACGCGGGATTGAAACTGGCGTCAGGACGTGCCGACACACGAATACAAAAAAGTTTGTTATTTTTTACGTCATTCGCGCCAACCAAGCTAGATTAAATTACGCGGAGGCTAGACGTCGCTGTTTTCGAAATTAAATTGGTTCATGGATTCCGCACTTCGCTCGACGCTCCTGAAGCATGAGTCGGCACTTTCCCCCTGTTTACTTCTTATTGACTCACCGAAAAATTCAAAATTGAATTTAGCATACATATGTTTTAGCGTAAGAGTGTATGTACTGATAACATAAAACACTTACTTGGCTCGTTTCACGAATAATATATTTTTTACTTTATACGAATATTAGAAAGCGAGGCATAAGTTAATAACGAAACGGTAGAAATATTGAACTATGCTAAGGCCCCCATAACAGAGCAGTAAGGGGTCAGTGGGTCAGTTTGTGGCTATTATCTTGCCACTTTTTTCTTAAAGCCAAATAGGTCGGTAATTGCCTTAACGATTATAGCCTTTCCGCAGCGACTCCTAACTTCTTATCTGCGTGTTGCCTTAGAACGAGAAAACAACGTTAAAAAATGGTATGTTGGACTTTGAATCCGCTTTAAACTTTAGCAGCCATGGCTTTTAGTAGTAAAACGTTCAAATCTACATAATTTATATTTCAGTTGCAGTACTTTATTCTTCTTTTACTGTACTTCGTTAAAACTTTTTAAAAATGTATATATAAATCAAATAATTTTAACCACGTAATAATGAACCAGGTACTTAACTCTCTCATTTGAAAATAAAAATTTATGAGTACGATTACATGTCAATCAAATATTAACAACCATTTTGAAAAGCTAATTAATAATATAGCGGATAAGTCATATGTAAGTATAAAATATTACAACAGGTATATTTAAATATTAGTAACGTTGCATGAGCTTGTAAAACAACTTAATTACATTTGTATATTGCGCCAAAACCATTTAGTAACTAGGGGTATGAAAGCATAAAAACAAACATTCATATAAAACAGTTATTTATCAAAATTTCAAAGCAATTAGTGAAGAGCTGTCGGAGATTTACGCGTACGCTGAAAACTATTTTTACGTTTTTATTTATACAGATGTTAGCCAGATTGACACGCCAGCGTATAGACTGGTTCAATTTATTGCACATATACTTTTCCCACTGTGTGTTCGTAAGCGACTTATGGGAACGATCCCTCCATTTTTAGTGGATTAAAAGGAACACAGTTAGTTAAGTAAGTTACCATAAAAATGTAGTGACTACTCTATCTATATTTAATTGCTATACATAACATAAAAAATCAAAATACCCACAATATTAATACCTTCCAATCTACCCACATAAAACGTCAACATCAATAGCTATTGAATTCAATAATTACGTACAGTATGGTAATTAAACGTACATACGTCCACATAATATAATTATATAAACCGTATTAATTTCAGTTGTTTAGTGCGGTAATAATAATTATTAGGGGCTAGTTAGGTCTGTCAATGCGACATTATCGACGTTACACAGCGGCTATCGCAACATCGCGACACGCGCACAGTTGTGGGCACGTCGACAGAATTTATGACAATAATCTCGGGCTCGGTTAGGTTCGGGTCAAATAGAAATTGGCTACAATTTATTATATTCCAGGTATTAAATTGACGTTGCATTTGCATATTTCAAAGCGCCACCTGGTCGCAACTTTAATGTTTCCATCATAGTAATGAAATTAAAAAGCTAACTAGCTAGCTTTTTTTTTCATATTATTGATATATATATCTGTATTGCAATTCCAGTTTTATTACAAAAAATATCAGACATTTTTTTTCAATCAATTCACCAATCTATCAAAAATATATGAAACACGTATAAATAATAAAATCAAATATAATTTTCATACAAAAAATCAAATAATTACAACTTCATTAAACGATTACAATCAAAGTCTAGGGTGAGGGGTACACTGTATAAAGGGTACATTAATTCAGTCCCTCGTAACTTCTGATTACAACCTCGCCAAAGATGACAGTGCGTCGTCGTTAATCAATTTTACATCGCGATATTAGGATGTATTATTACCGCTTTATTAATAATAGGTGTTTGACATTAATGAATGAATCATAATTTTCACTGAATATTAGCATTTGTCAAATTCAGACTAACAAGATTTATATGAGGGATTTGAATTATTTAACATTAATTGTGATCTATCGGCATATAATTTAATTGGTAAGTATAGTTAATAATGTATTATTAAAATATAATGAGTACAACGTGGTTGTTAGTTCGATTCCACTATAGAGGTAACAGAAAACTCAAATCAGCAAGAGATTTCAACAACGAGTAACGTTTTCGAAAAGTCCTTTAATTAAAAAACAATGTACATATCGAAATATTTAAGTTTATGAGTAAAGTGATTTATCTATCAACTTCTTATAGGTTAATTGAAAATATGTATTATTATCTCAGCTTCCCTCGTTGGTTTCAAAATTTAAAATACACATCGCGTAGAGCCGTCAGAGCAAATCTGGAACACTGAAACAAAACACTTGTTATAGAACTTACGTGTGAGGTATCGTATAAATATATTGGATGTATCGTTGACGGGAGGTATTCCTAACAGTGGTGGTTCTGTCACAGTGGGTGTATCCAGAGGCGGCAGTGTTTCTTCAGTTCCTTCGTCTGTTTGTAAATTTTATGGTTTTTTTTTATATATAGATCGATTGGTTGTCGTATTTTTTGTTTTTATTGAACTTATTCTACTTACATTGTAGATATATGTTATCTTATATTAATTTAAAATATACGTTGTGTATAATATTTAATGTAGAATTTCAATATTATCATAAATAATTTGGTAGGGAATAAGATAAATATTATACAAACGTAGAAGCTGCTTACTAACTAACATATTAGATATTTATATTATCTTATTTACATATTACAAATACACAATATTAATACATCTTTTATCTTTTAGTAAATTAGGAAAAATAATTATCCTTATACAAAATATTTTAAAATAAATATTATTAACCTTTAAGTATGGACGTCGGGTCTGACGGACCAGACAGTTCAACGAATTCTACAAATCGGCCACTTCTCGGTGACCTCCGCCACTGAGTCTCTCAGTACCTTTAGTATTAGTGACCAAATGAATGTAGATAGCAGTGGTTGTGTCTCTGGGTTCAAAACACGTGAGTATTTAACTTTCTAAACGCGGCCTGGGTCTGTCAGACCCGACGTCCATGTTTCCCATACATGAATGATTTCAAAACGCCATATATTTTTATAATATTACAAAATATACTTTAATATTTTAATTGTATTATTTGTATTCAAATGCTTTTATTGTTATATATCATATATTATTTTGCATTGTTTGTTATATATTTTAGTAATATAAATATTATTTACCTAAAAAAGATTCAATTTTTTTAGTTTTTATGATAAAATGGAAAAAAATGATCGACCTAGCACGTCAGGGA
This sequence comes from Heliconius numata, assembly GCA_016802625.1. Classification (NCBI taxonomy): domain Eukaryota; kingdom Metazoa; phylum Arthropoda; class Insecta; order Lepidoptera; family Nymphalidae; genus Heliconius; species Heliconius numata. Next base: position 697,940 of record JAEBDU010000002.1, on the reverse strand, counting down.
CAAAAATATCGGTACTTTATAATCAACATCAAACAAAAGAATTGGACGACGACATTTTATAAAGAAAAAGCAGTTTATCAAATAAAAAGACGCGTTTCGTATACTAAACTACTCTAAGAATTGAAAATGACTTTGACTCGCGTTTCGCGATCTGATCTATCATTTATTGAACATGAAGCTAAAAAAATAGTTTTGGATTCTTGAAAAACATGTACACTTTGCCCCCAAAAGATATATAGAAAGACAACACATACTTATGTTGACTGCAATCGTCCTGTTAGCCAACAATGTTGAAAGCCATTGTGTATAGATGTTCAATTGTACCTTATCTTGAGGTGTTGTCAAAATTTTTATTTTATACCATAAGATTTAATTTCTGTATTTTTTTTAATTGTTAGACTTTATATTTTGTTAAAAAAATATTTATTTTATTATCTGTCTTTTTTTTATAGTATTATTTTCTTAAGAATCATCCCATGTGGCCAAAGACTGAAATTGTGACTTTAAGTTACTTAAATCGTTGTGATGCGTAAAGTTTAATAAAAAGCGATTTTATTTATATTGATTTTGTTTGATTTGAGACTATTCATGTAAACTAAAACATAAAATTGTCTTCTTCCTTTAAAAAACAGACGGAATATGACCAATAAATCCACTGGTCTGACAGACCCGACGTCCATATGTGTGTTATAAAAAAATCACGTCCATAGTTAAAGGTTAATGTAATATTAAAATTTAGCAAATATTAATCAACGATACTGAAGGAAAAGGTTGTATACAAAGTTTGATGAGGGTAAAAAACAAGGGTATGCTACCATATAGACTTGGTTCTTTCTATATCAAAGCAGAAAAAAAATAATGTAACGCCTAACATTCCCATCTTTATATTCATTTCTCCGCATACAAAACACATAAATAAGAAATCATAAATCAGCCTATTGTTGAGGTCGAGAAAAACCGAGTTCTCGATACCGTATCGATACAATAAATAAACATCGGAACATCGATTATTGAGAGATTTATATCTCGGTGTGAAGTGCTTGATCATTATTCATACTTCCATTGTACATAAGAATGCTTCCCTGAGGTTATCGACGGCGTAGAAAAATGTTCGTACCGCACAAGTGGTGTTAATCTTAGGCTATTCACTTTTATTATGTGCCGACTATTTGAACTCGGAGGAAATATTATAATGGAAACTTTTCAACAGAAAAATAACTCATTTTTAAAGTAATTTTAACACACTACGGTAGGCAAAGGGAACCTAGTGCTAGGTCACTATATTCCAGATTTTCCGCCTAATTCTGGAGACATTGCGTATTGAGTGGCGGAACTCAACGCCGCGCTTTGTCTCATCACCAGAGCGAAGAAAATGGAAATATTAAATATATCATGTCCCCACGTGGGATTCGAACCCAGACACTGTCGCGTTTGCAGTCACACTTTGTGCCTTTGGACCACAGCTGACCTCATTTATTATCCGTTTTAAAAATAATATAAAAAATCAATAAACTTCAAGAGAGTTTAAGAAGATTTTACGTCTTTTTAAGTATTCTATTCAGTTAATTTAACTCGATTCTCAACAATGTAATAATATTGTAGAGTCGAATGAGCAAAGTACTGACTTCGTTCTGTTGACTAATAAAACTACTTTTGTTTCTCGTAACGGCTTCTATTGGTATTAGCGAAACGTCTTGTGTAATGATAAAATGAATGATGCTCTTTTAAGATTTAGTTGACAAAATTTGTTATAAACTTTATAATGTTGCGTATGTACAAACGGACGTAAATTATACTAAAAGTCAGCGAACCTACTGGAAATTATTAATTATTATATTGAAAATTTATTTAACTAAAAGCCTTAAAACGTTTACTCATTTCAAATAAATATTTTTGTCGTTTGTAAACTCAGATATTATTATACTTTATAAACAGGACGACAACCGAAATAATTAAACATTAAGCTTCAATACGGTAAGTCATTTATAAGGAAAATTCCTTAGAAAATAAAAAGCCAAGATAAGTTGGAGGTCGTAATCATAACTCAGCAAAGGTTACATTTTACCGTCTAAACACTTCCACGAAAGTAACTAATGAATAGCGAAGAAAAAGTGTGGTACATACTCTCAGACTTTAGGATTGCCTTTCCGTAACATTGAATCTTGAATTTTATATTAATATAAAAAACGGTTAAGTGCGAGTCGGACTCGCTCACCGAGGCTTCCGTAAGAATTTCAGGACGGTAGGTCAACGGGAAGTACAACTTATAAAAGTTTATAAATTTTAGTCTCGGGTGTATGCACTCATTTTGAATGATCCGAATATTTGTTGTTTACTTCTATTGTAAGTGCTTACTTCGTGCCAAATTTTATAACTGTATATCTACGAAAAGTACTCTACAGGTTTTGATTATGCGGCGAATTTTAAACTAAATCATTGTATTTTTGTTCGCGTTGACTTAGAAGCTTGATATGGTCTTGTCAAACGGACAGACTGACAATAAGACGATCCTATTAGAGTTCCGTTTTTATCTTTTCATGTACAGAAAAATGTATATACGTAAAAGTAAGAAAATATTTTTATTTTCATATCGCTTCATATATTTAATATTTATTTATTCACGCGAAGTGTCGGTATTTCACGAGTGTATGTAGCACGGGCGAGCATAAAGAAAAAAAGGACGAACAATAGGAGGCAAACAAAAGCGGACGCCTTAAAGAACATCTGGGCGCCAGTGAAAAACGTCGAGAAGAACGAAAAATGTTACCACATTGAAAATGAAGTGTAACAATAGTTACGTTTGTTTAAACAGTTTATTTTTTTACCACTTTATAAAGTGACAGACGATAGCTTTTTCAATTACACATAAGACATCTTTAAAATATATTATCTTTTCAGTTTCACGTTGTATCCTATCCTAGCATGTGTAGTCCTATTATTATTTTAACTAAGCATATGTATGAATCACAATAAACAACGATATACTCAACTACAAATCTGTACTTCCTTTATCTATCTACATATCAACACGGCAACCTACTACATAATATTCAAAGGTGGCCTCTATTCTATAAATAAGAGGGAAAAAATATAAAACAAAACCTTAGCAAACACCATCCAGCCGAACGTAAGAATTTCCATACATACAAGAAAACGGCGCATAAATCAGAAACATCGTATGAAACTAATAGAACCTCCTCGGGGACCATTAAACACGAGCCAGGCCTTCATTGAGTCAATTTCCGGGATCTTCGATATTGTGCGAATTTTTTCATGGCAATTCCGATATAAATGGAATCGATATAAGTGGAAATCGATTGTTCGTTATAAAACATAGCTTTCATTTAGAATATTTATTTAAATAAAATTATTTGTATATCTAATATTTAGTAGCTTGTTTATTAGGAATAATATAAGTATCAATCGATTGCATATGAAATACAGGTAAATTATGATTTAGTGAACTTTTCCTAAATTCTCAAAACACTACAACTTAGACTAAAATAATAAAATTAGAATATAGAAGCAAAATACGATATAATATCAAGACTAGTAAAGCTGTTTTGAGCGTTCTAGAGGTTTTATTACGAGAGTGGTATCGATAAAAACACGATGTAAGCGATGCTTTTAGTGGAGTGCACTTTGATGCCAGTATTCAAATACTTTATAAAATTTCACACAAGCTACACTAGCTTGGCAGTAACATCAAATAGTCAAAGAGAGATATTAGGTTAAAAATATCGAGCAAAATCATATATTTTGAACAACTTTTATTTAATATTTAAGTGGGAAAAATTTTAGTGTTCGCATATCAAATGAATCTGTAGAAATAGATTGAAATATAAACATTACTTACTATATAACACAATTTCTTTAATAACTTACTAACTTACTAAATAAACTGGCATACTTACTTTGATAGTTAAAATTATACTTAACATTACTTAACCTAAAACTACATGTTTTTTAACAAAGAAATCCATTCAAAATGCTAGGATATTTTTATTCGACAGTTGAAATTACAATCATTTGTTTTGATTCACGAAAGAATTCAACAGGAATACGGTTAGAGTTCATTAGTGCGTAGAAGAGACGGGAGATATAATAGTGAAATTTCTTAATATTCTTTTCAGTTTAATATTTTAATTAAAGAATTATCACCAATACATTTCTAGAATACACTTCGAAGACAGCACTGGCAGAATCATCTTCGTTAGTTATAACTCTGCTCTGCTCTGCAACGCGAGACATCCCCGTTCAGTAATTCCATGGAATAAGTTTCTCTCTAATAAAAAATAAAACATGTTGAATGGATTTTATTATAATATAATAAAGACTTAAATACTTATCTAATACAGTATCTAACTTATTATACTTAAACGTAATACAGTAAAAACACGTTTAGAACAACTGACGACGTGGCATGGCTTTGAAATATTTCATATAGTAAATATGTATATTTCTTCGATTTCGTCATAAGTTTATGTTAACTACTATACATTATTATTATAATAGTAGGAGTTATATGGCAAAGTACTGAAACTGACACTTCCACCTTAAAGGGCTTAAGTAAAAACATAATAAAAATAATAAAACTTCATATTTGATTACTGAAAATAATAAAATTAATACAATGGAATTAAACAATACCTATAATAAAGAGAAAATGAGAGATCTTTCTTCGGAAAAAATAAAAAAAAAAAACAGCAAGTGATAAACAAAAACAAAACAAATATATTTATACAGTCACGAAAGACAGTTTACAGCGATAATAAAAGGGCGCTCTGGCGTTGAATATGAAAAAGTATATATTTGATACGAGGCTTCTACACTGTTTGCCTTTATAAGTGAAACATGTCAAAAAAGTTCTACGAGATTTTTGTGAATTTGTTCCTTATACATAACCGTCATTCATATACACTGGTGACTCTGTTGTGGTTCCAGTTTTTCTTTTAAACCTATACCTTAATTATTCAATGCTACCTAATGCTACTATTTCATGTTATTCTAGATTCTAAGCTTTTTGTATTTACGTCAAATTGTCGTTTCATGCTTTAATGTTGGAAGATCATTGGACTGATAACTAAAAAAACCATAATATTCTTGCTTTGATTCAAACTATACTATTTGAATACTAAAATATTCATAAGTAGACACAAAGAAAATGATACCCACAATAAAAAAATCTGAATTTTACATAAAATTAAGGGATTTAAACATAAAATGTGAAGAACATATATGATATTAAACGCGAGACAAGATTTTCTGCTTACCATAAACAATATTACCCTTACGAGCTTCACTCGTTGCCAAAATTACTTTCGTGCATTAATTTTACGTCACTTTTATATGCAGTCACAGGCGACAAACACGGAGGATGCATTTTGATGCAGTGTCCAAATTATGGAATTGCAAATTAAGATATATATTATTATTTCATGTTAATAAAATGTTAATGTAAAATAGGATAGAAGTTCGTGCTTTCAATTTCTTATATTTTGTTCCTATTTTTTTAATTAACTATGTTATATATTATAATTTAAAACTAAGGGTAGGTTGGTAATTAATTCAGACATGGATGAAATTTAAATCATCTAAATATAATCATTCGCCCTAGTGGAGTCAAACCCAATATCAAGTTTCTCTATCTCCATAGCATTGACAATAATTAAATAGAAGTAATATAATTTTTAAAACTAAATATTTTCTAATTGATTGAATACATGAGGCCGTCGTGACGCAGCGGCACAAGGGTGTGACTGTAACTCGAGGACTTGAGACTCGAGGAAGTGCAGTATTCATTTACGTTTATATTTCCAATTCTTCGTTCTGGCGTCGAGGCAAAGCGCGGCGTTGAGTTCTCCCACTCAACATGTAATGCCTCCAGAATTCGGCAGAAAGTGGGGAGTGTCTTAACAGCTAGCTGCTGCCTACCCTGCTTTTGCCTACCCTGCTGCTGCCTACCCTACTGTGTGCAGGATACAGCGTAAAGCTAATTTAATTTAATTTTGAATACATTAAATGGAGTAAATAAATACCAATGAAGAGCTGGGCAGGAATCTATTACGGAGTTTGATGGAGCTAAATTCACTTCAAACGTTTAAAACTTTCACATTTTAGTTCTATTCAACTCGTATACAAAGGTCAAGTTATATTTATTTATCCAATAATCAAATGAAGCGCCTAGAACCTATACGATTATAATCAGCGAATATTCGATTCGATAACATCTACAGAATCTAGATATCTCGATGTTTGCAAGTTATTAAATGTAAACTTAGTTTATTTTATCGATTATAGCTTAGTTCGGACAGTTAGAATTTACGCTCGGCGATAATGAACCGCAGCAGATCGTGGTTTCGAATGATTTTAATTTATTGCTACAAATAGCATTCATTAATCGTCGTTATATAAATTATTAAATAAATGGATTAAATATCTGTTCACTTACGTTAAATATGCTCTAGATACAACATTATTTGTTCATTTAGTTCGTACATACATCAATATTAATAATATTAGTAAATCGAGTACAACCTAGCGAAAAATCAGTGCTTAATCGTATAATATTGTAGCTTTAAATGGTATTTCAGATTCATAAGACATGTGCTTCTATTTTTTTAATGAATTATTGGGTATTTCTAGTGGGTGGGTTTACAAAAATATCGTACTACTTACTACTGAAATATCCAAGTTATAAAATCATTAAGTTATTTTAATTTAACCATTTTAGTGCGGCACTCACATAATAAATGTAAATGTATCTAATCCTATCCGATATCCCGGTTACATAATATTTCTTGAACATTTTTGGACAGTCTGTGATATTTTGACTCTGTATTTTTCCAGTGCCGTTTAAATTTAACAAATTATGGTCTCTCATTCAATATGCAGAGCATATCGGCGTTTTTGCAAGTTTTTTAAATTCAATGAATTCAAAAACAAAAAGTAGCTATGCGACTATAAGTTTTTCATAGGGTATTTTGTTACATTTGTCTGTTGGAGTGCACAACACAGTTTCAGTTTCATACATTTCAATTAAGTTTAGGTAAAGGTAAGAAAATGAGTTTTTGACATTTTTAAAGTGTTATTCCATAATTCAAAGTAAAAAAAAAAAATTTCCACCATTAAACATGCTTAAAAATAAAAATGTCAATTGGAGTATTTTCTTTCGATAAAAGTTATTTCACTAGGGCAGCTCTTTCTTAGTCTCTACAATTACTAAAAGTCATAGTAAATATTTACAACATTAAATTTGGTAAATAAAAAATACAATATCCTATTTAAGTGCAAAATGGAGAATAAAGAAAAAAATGCATTCAAAAGAGAAACAAAAAGAACAATCAGATTCTCTCGAATAAAATTCCATAGAAAACATATTTATTCTGTTCTATTCGAACCGACGTTGATATTTTGTATATTTTTTCAGCGACGTCACTTTGACACCTTATTGAAACTCATGTAATATGCATGGTAATACTCCAACCCGAAAACATTGCGCCTCGCCCCATTAGTGACATTCACAGGTTTAGAAAACTTTATAAAAATGAATACAATATTAAATATTTTTAACTACCCAATAAAATAGGTATATAAAAATATTTACTTTGAGAGACCTTTAGACCTTTAAAAATCTAATTAGTTTCAATGAGTCTTAGTTCAAATAGTCTTATTATTAATATAAATTCATTCAATGCGAAATATTTTAAAATACCATCTATAAATATATAGAATTGTTATAAATTTCTTATACACAATCTTTTTTTCTTGTAAATGATAAATAAGTTCCAAAAACCTTAAGGCATATCATAACTCTGGTATCCAATAAATACATATCAACGCTACATAATAACTTCATGAATATAATATAAGCTATTACGGGGCTCACGGCAAGTGCAGGGAAGAATGATGAAACATGATGTACGACCCCACAAGGTGTAATTATATCCGAGAGTGGGTAAACACTCTGGCAGCAGATGCCCGTAACGTACCTCATTAGCTAAGTACATAACTCTATCATGCACTGCCGTTACGACTTTCGTAGCTCTTAATTTAATATAGAGACATACTTACCTACAGTCTTACTTACATACTATAGTAATAAATCAAATCAGCTTCATGCTGTAATCCACTCACAGCAGGGTAGACAAAGGGAACATAATAAATAATCATTCCCTATAGTGGGGATCGAACCCACAATCGTCGCGTAACAGTCACATCCTTGTGCCTCTGCGTCACGACGGCTACTATAAAAGAAGGATATTTGCATCAAGCAAGTTAAAATTCTCGAAAAACTCAACAGAAACAGAATTCTTATTGACTACATATTTGATATTTAAAATTCACGAAGCGGAGAGTATCAAAATTACTCACGCAAAAACGTGAAAGACACGCCAAAGGCAAAAATGCAGGAAGCACGGCCGCGTCGGCATCAATTAATATTCAGCGGCCAGCGACCGTCTAATGAAATTACCACAACAAAGCGCCGGCAGCGCTGCACGAGATTGTTGTGCAAATATAAACATCGAATTTCCGATAAAAGGCGCAAGAAAACCAAAAAAAATGGAACTGAAGAGATATTACAAAGGTGTTTGCTTTAAATACTATCGAAAGGTAGTGGGTTGTTGCTTATAGCATAATTATTGTATTATATAACTACTACTTATTCAACTAAAAAATACTTTTTAAGGAGAAAGAACATTTCACACAAAGCATTTCTGTCATACAATTTTAGTTGTTTAACGTGAAATGTATCGTAAATTGATATTTTACATTTTCACGGGACTCGTAAAAATAATGCTCAGAAGCCGTTCAACTCTACAGAGTAAAGAGTAAAGACTATTCAATATATAAATTGAAAGAATAAACGAGTGAAGACAATCGACTTTATCACTGAAGACTTACAGTCAATTTGCGAAATATGCTTGAGAGCCGAGCGATTTGGCGACTGTACCGGAACGGACCGAGTTGAATATACAATTGAATATCAAGTAGGATCCTAAGAAAACCTCCAATAATAACAGCCTAGCCCGGTGTCTTCAATCAACGATAAAAATAAAGTATCAGAATAAAATTCGGATCGGATTCGAATCACGCGCAGTTTTAATTCTAGTAAGTAAATTAAAATGTGGCCGGTCGGGGGAGCGTTGAATACAAATGGTTTATTCACCAACCGGTTTCAATTTTGCCTCTGCGTCTCGATAACTCATTAGAGATTCAATGCCTATGAGTTTTCTACTTATTTTCCGACAGTTTTTATTTACTAAGAAGGTTTCGATCGTTGTTTTTTCAATTTTAATAATACTTATATTCGATTTTTATAATTAATTTTATAATTATTTTTGTTAAAGGATGTTTTATAATATAATTATGGAGATCTAAAATATTTCACTTAGAGTTAATAGATTACTAATAGGATGACATGAGCGTTTCACTTATATTCAATACTACACCTACACATATAAACATATAAGTAAATATATATTGAAGGAACCCCCAAAACTAATGCCACAGACGACATAATCATCGTATCACGTGACGTCAAATTTTGCGTGACCAAATACAAAATGGCGGTGTTGCGTTCAACACTATAATAATCAGGTCAACATTATGAAATTTTTCCAGGCGTTGATAACGACGTCGAATTTATCAATTTGATGGTAGTATTATATTTAAATTATCTAAAAGCTTCAATTATATTAAAACAGTTAAAGTAACAAATGTTTTTTTGCCAACTAACTCATTAATTATTTGTTGAATTACCAATATCGAAAAAACAAATTAATTTAAATGTTATTTATTACTTAACAGTTGGACATGACCAAAATTCTTCTTATCTAGCTTGATTATTGTGTTTTAGGAGCTAGTACTACGTCGTAGATTTGCGCATCTAAGATTAATGTAGCGATATAAATTCAACAGGAGCAATCTAAGAAAAACACGTTTATTACGAGCGAATGGTCAACATAAACTACGTACTAAAAGGTCAAATATCCATTTTATTAACCTTGGATATAAGCAAAGTTAATCCTTAAAAAACCTGAAAGCTCATAATGTAACAAAATTAGGGCCAATCTAGTCGAAATATTACTTGGGACGACAATAACGCACCAAATAAATTTGCTCACAGAATTGGGTTAAGGTTTTAATTTCTTCGACTTGGTGACTGTTATAATCAAATTCAACGGCAGAATAAATGGACATTTTGTTATTTGCTACAGTAATGTAAATAAAAAAGACGAGATTTAAATAATAATAATTATATAGGTAAAATATAAATAAAAAACCACATATTATTAATAAAAATTTTAGAATAGTAAATATTTCAAAATTCACTGTGAGTATAATAGGTTTCTGTACTGTTAAATTCGAGTACAACAAAGCCACTAATTCTGGCGTGATCGTATATTTTCATCAGGATCGAACGGTTTAATATCGACTGAGCCAAAATCTGCAGAGGATTCCAATAGCATAACTCAAGCGGGATTTGAGGTCGCTCGTTGCCCAAAACTTTGTCCATTCGTTTTTTATAATGGTATATGATGACGTTAAGTTTATAATTCAGCTAAAGTGGCTGTAGGGGAAATTAATGAAAGATTTATGGTGCTATTATTTGAATACAACAGACACTTTATTTCAATTAAATGAGTAAAACTTTGTGTAATAAAACTTTTAAACATCTTTTGTGTATTTTTCATTATTAGTAGCTTATAGTTTTCCTTTTAATTATACAAAATCATTGCTTATGAATAAGTCTTTGCTGTTAAAAATCGAACTAAAAGGTGCTATGTCCACACATTACTTGTATTAATTAGCATAAGGAGCTATTTAATTTATCAATAGCCCCTAATGCTCAACTCTACAATAATCATGTTATACCTATACAAAATAACCTTATATGGAATCCCTTGCCCGTTATGGGTAAATTTAAAAAGGTCTACTGGGTATCGCCATCGGGTGTGCTCAACGTGAAAGCGCTTTGCATGCCACCTGCGTCGAACTGTTTACTTTACGAGGTGCTTTGTACGCTCATACGAGCTCCATTCTTTTTCACTGGGTACTCCTTAATTCTAAACCGTAAACCATAAAATGTAAAAATGAGCAATTGATCGACGTCCCTTGGTACGTTATGTTGTGGCATATATTACTGTATACGAGTATTTAATAAATATTTAAAGCATTTATATACTATCGTTTAATATATTTCCTACACTCCTTAGTTCCTACAGTTAGTTTCTTACAGTTAGTACAATATATTAAAAACGTGACACAATCGACGGTTAAACAAACCATAATATCCATTTTAATTTAAAAATTCAATCATTCGAAAGCGAATGGCAGGTCTGTAGATATTAAAAAAAGCGCGCCTCACACACGCCTTAATGAAGTATGTTCTGAATTCACGCTCCGATGGCTTCCTTTAAAGCTCCTTACATCTACGCCCTCGGAAATATGCGCAAAGGATATATGTATAAAGCCAAGGTTTGTTTTGATACCGTATCAGGCACGAATATTTAATGGGTTATAATATATGTATTTATTAATAATTTATGTAAATCCTAAAAACGCCGATACCTGTGATGTAGAATCTAGTAAAAAAAGAGAGAAAAATCACTTCTTTTTAGGTTATCGATTTTAAACGTAGTAGGGTAAACAGAGAATTCAGAGTTCCAAGACACTTCGTTGTACACTTTCCGCTTCAATAAGAGACATCAACTCTTCTCGCTACATTTAATTTCCTTTAAATACCTTTAATTTTTTCCGCGTGGCTGTTTTATTATAAATATTAATAATTTTCCGCACGATATAAGACAACAATGTTATTACCTAGTCTAAGACAAATAGTCTAAAAAAATCCAAGAAGCAGGAGAAGCCGATTATGATATTTTTTTGTGTATAAAATACACAAGAATATTTAAATAATAAATTTGTTTCTAAAGATTCTTATTTATAGCATAAAATATAAAATATTCGATTAATATTTTATAACAGATACAATGTTAGTAGCACGCTTGAAATGGGACAGCAGTGTAACTATCTGATATATTATATCTTTATGGGCTGGATCAAGAAAGACATAAAACATATGTGGTCATAACCTGTGCGCTGAGGTTATTCTTCAAATAAATCTTATACAATTTGCTACTAGTGTTCAAGTAAAATAAAAATATTGAATGCTTATTATATTTTCTATAATTAGAAAATTCAAATTTACTACATATATATCAACTAAAAAAATGTTAAACAAATAAATATCAATTTACCTATAGATAAATATTAAACTTGTACATAATATAACCTAAATATCTTCACAAATTTCTCTTATTTAACAGTAACAAAATATAAAATATCAACTGTTTCACAAATTCGGAAGCAATAAGAGTATAAAGGGAGTGATTTCTTACGCAAGTGAATAATGGGGGCCCAAACCTTAGGCGTTGGTACGCATAACTGCGATGTTCGCGATAAAAGCAATTTAAATTAGGACATAAAACACGTCAAGCGATTGTCAACCGGGAACGGAGTAGTCCAAGACAATTCATTTAAGTCTTGAGACGCTGTAGAATGTAAAATGAAAGTTAAAAAGAAATCTGGATTGAAAAGAATTGCTGGCTCATTACTGTTCTTGGACTTGCCTTGTGGGCTATGTCATTCACTTCGAATTTTAATTTAGAATGTTTTTTAGTTCTTGTATTTTTTAATTGGAACACGGTGTTTGCACAGAAAATAAGAAAATTACTTGTTTATAATTTTTCAAACTTGATAAAATGTCAGACACAAAGGAAACGTTACAAATATACTTCTGAGTCGTTACTTTAAAATGAGAATGTCAAGACTCATTATTCGAAAGCTAGGAAGTAGACCAGTGTCCCTGTATGTTTTACGACCCCTTTGCCGTAATCGAAAACCTAAAAGTACAACGGGATCAACTCCATCACAAAGCGTTTGAGCAAAGTAAATTTTGATCTAAGAGAGGAGACCTTTGCAAAAACACCTATTTCAGCGTGGATGAAAAAGGTTTTAAATTAAAATAACCTTTTAGAAATGTAGTAACTTTACTTTTACTGTATGTAGCGAATAACTGGGAATCGACGATGCAAGTGACTGGAGAAACCAATGTTATAAAGAAATTAATTATCTTTATTTTTATACGGATCTCTTAATATGCAAAGATAAAAATAAAAACAGAAAGTTTCTCCATTTCCTATACAGTGATGAGTCAGTAAATTAAAAGTTTTTAGATTAACGAAGGAGAGAATTAATTAGAGACATATAAAGTTAGAGAGTTGAGATCCTTCAGAAAAGTTTTACGGACGATTTTAAAAGGCGAATCAACAATCAGACGAGTCATAGTCGCACAAAAGTCCTTTTATCTAAAGAATATACATACGTATATACTTAAATTAACAGTTTGCATGAGAAATCAAGCTTATACATTCTTATATATATTCTTTATATAATTTACATTCTTAATTCAGTTTTACGCTGCAGTTCGCACATAGCAGGGTAAGAAGACGAAACGTACACTACGTTCCGTAAGACACTCCGTTCCAGATTTTCCGCCAAATTCTGGAGGCATTGTTGAGTGGTGGAATTCAACGCCGCGTTTTGCCTTGATACCAGAGTGAAGAAAATATTAAATATTTCTTTTTGTCGAGTGTTAATCGAATCCACAACCTATTGCGTTTACAATATATAAATTTCTTTAAGTTTTTATATTAAATCAAGGCTAATCAATGAATATTTCCTACACAACTTGCACGTTGAAGTCTCAAACCGCTCTATTGGAAGAAGTTTAGGTCAGTCAGTATAAAATATAGCTCTATATAAATATTGTGAGAACTTCCTTCAATACACGGCCTGTAAAGACAGGTATGATTAATAATAATGTGCAACTTAAAAACAACTTCTGAAAAAGGCGATAAAATATTCCCTTCATACTTTAGAAAGCGTCGGCCGATGCTTTCATACACATTAAAAGTTGCCAACAAACTTGATCGAGGGCCTTTTATAAGAGAATAAAGAAAAAAACTTTTATAAATACGCACACAACTAACCTATAACAACAGAGAGAGCGAAATGTTCACGGGAATACTTTTTATATGAAAAAGTAACATATTTTTCGACGTGGGTAGTGAGGTCTATAAAGAGCATTACGTTGTTGGGCATGTCTTCCGGTGAATTGATTATCTACATGCTACCGAAACGTGTAATAAGTATATATTTCTGGTCAACTTTTTGGTGAAAATTTTAAGAATTTGTACTAATACATTCAGAAAGTTGTATATATTGAGGCGTGACTTTTTGTAGGTTCGACCCCACTTCAAATATTTTTTTAAGTTTATGTTTAAATTTTTTCGCTGTAGTGTCTAGGCAAAAGTGGCGGTGAGTTCTGCCGCCAGTAAACATCATATAAAATTTAAAAAAAAACAACTACATCAAATACAGAAATAATCTTATCAATATAAGTTAAGTAAGAAGCTATATTTCACTGGACAGCAAGACGCCTACACGGTTCTAAGGACAAGGTACCTACTTCAAATGCTTGAGGGACTGTTGGGAAAGGACGTTTCTTTTAATTAATATCAAAGTACACAGTGAAAGTAAAATTAGATATGTAAATGTTTTTGGGTCGTGGAACATATACGAATGTATAATTAAAAGTACATTTAGGTTAAAAATCTACCACAAATATGACCATATTTATAATTACATTTACTTGCTAAGTTTTAAATCTGTTGTTGATTCTATAGTTTATATTATTTTTCAGGAAGTGAAAAATAGCTATATACTTAAAATAATTTTTTAATAAAAATATAGATACTAATTGTGATTTTGCTAGGTGTACCTTTACGAGAGATGTGTCCTGTTACCTGCGATAGGTATGTAGATTTCAAGCATGTTAGGTAATAATATTTAAAAAATATACGTTTGTATATTTTTTTTGTCTGCTGACAATTTGCTTAATAGGTTGTTAGCAGGTTTACATTACAAGTTAACATTGCAGGTTACAAGGTCAGGCTTAGGTGACGTTATAATACTTCGTGGTAAGAAAAATTGGAGGGTTAAGTTTTGCAATCAACACGCAAAATTAAACTAATAGCGGAGATCTAATCGAACCCACGACTTGTGCCCCTGTCTGCCCTCGACTTCATTACTTTATAAGGTTGCCTATTAAATAAATTTAATAACGCCAGTAATTATAAGTAGTGTTACTTTAAAAGTTATAATAGAAACTTACTTTTAATCATATTTTTAAAGTGACAAGTAAAGTTCACCACCGAGTTTTACATTTTTAATATAAAAAGTAGAGCAACGTGCCGCGACACAATTAGTGTAATGACCAATTCCACTTAAGAGGCAACTGTAACGTTAATCAAAACTTACTTACTCCAAGGACAGGTAAGTGTCTGCTCTATTTATTAAACTATGTATTAATTATGAAGTTATTATCACTTTGGTAAAAGCATCTCGAGATAAAAAACGTCGAGCTATAAAATGTTTTTGTCAAAATGTTTTTTTCAGCTTTAAAAGTTAAAATATTAAATATTTCATTTTGTCGGGTGGGAATCGATCCCACAACCTGTCGCGTTTAAAGTATATATGCTTGTCCACGCTTACGCG
Source organism: Heliconius numata (assembly GCA_016802625.1). NCBI lineage: Eukaryota > Metazoa > Arthropoda > Insecta > Lepidoptera > Nymphalidae > Heliconius > Heliconius numata. The sequence continues at coordinate 682,316 of JAEBDU010000002.1, read as the reverse complement.
CCCCTGCGCCACGTTTGGTCTCTAAAAATTAAATAACGTCTTTTAATTTTAAGAAAATATTATTCAAAATTACTTATTATTAAGAAAATATAACTAGTCTATTCATATCATAGTCTATTGAGTAAGGTCATTGAATGTTAACAGTAAATCTTTATTTTCGATAAGTCTAGGAGACGCTTGAAAACGAGTTCAGGATTATAATAATACGTTTATTCGAAGGTAAAAATCTTCAATTAAACGTATTATTATAATCCTTGTTTACGTAATTTATTAAATTTGTTGTGTAGAATAAATCATACCTCGCGGTTGAGAAGTCCCACACAGACCCATCATTTTAAACCGAACAAGGACCATACAAATGCCAATAACGATCACCAATAAAGTCCAGTAAAATGAAAAAATAAAAAAGAAAAAACCGTGTAAAAATACGGAATCATATCATTGCAAAGTACGAACGACATGGGTTCACAGTTATCTGATTTAATTAAACCTGAAGTAGGACAGAAACCGCTTGAAACTTTGCCGCACTTTGGCTCGGGAATGGAAAAAAAACAACTATTACCCTCGCTGGCATTGTTATTAAAATTTGAACGCGAATCAGTAGATAGTAGATGTATGTATTTAGATAAAATAATAATTCGATATTGCGGCACAACATGGAGGACATCAACCTATTAAAGATATTGGATTTTGTATAGTAAATACAAATTCTAGCGGTGCGTTATCAAGGTAATCCCTACTCTATTGATTTTAGGGTCTATTTTGCAGTTTTAACGGCGCACGCTGGGCCCATAATATGCTTTAATCTGCAAACAAAGATGTGTTCTCGTATAGACTATCATTGTTATAAATTATTCGATTACAATGCAATCTGGAGTGCGGGGGAATAAAGCTACTAACTGGGTTTTGGAAGTGGATGTGCATAGAATATCCTGGTAATAACAGTTGGTTTTACATAATGTTTTATTGGACAAAATATCAGCTAAATTATGTTGGAGTAGTGATTTCTAAAAATGATTAAAAACACATGTTTTTTTTTTAATTTAGACGCGTATCGCATTTTTTTGCTAAAGAAGTTAGATAGTTAGGCCAGTGATATATAGATTCTTTGTTTCGCCTAGTATTTTAATGGGCAATCTATTTATAAACATATTTATAACAAATGTTTTCCTTTAATGTGATATTAACTCTCAACTACTATTATCAATTATATTATTATCAAGAATTAATTAATCTAATATTTTTATCATGAAACATTGTGCTTTAAGCACTTTCACTATAATTAAAAACCTAAACAAAGTCTAACACTGCCACAATTAATACCATGTCAACAAATAGAAGAACAAAATTTATTAATTAAATGCGACGTCTATCTTATACTCCTTTCACTCGAGTTTCCATTTGCGAATTAGTTTACCTTTAATTTGGCTAAGCGCACCGACAATGCTCGATAAAAGCAACAGAACAACGTTTTCTTTAAAATTAATGTCTGATCAGTATTCGAGATTAAAATTGTTTTAATGATATCAGGTAGGATTTCCAAAAAAATGCACATTTTTTATTAAAATATATGCAATTAATTTTACACAACTGTGCATGTATAAAATTGCATATAATTTAATAATGGCACTCAATACGCAAAACGTCCAGCATTCGGCGAAAAGTGTGGAACGGTGATTCGGCGGAAGTGTCTTAATTAAAGATAATCTTAAACCTAAGTTTCCAGGTCCCATTTACCTACCCTGCTAAGTGTGGGATACAAAATAAACCTAAGAAAAATAAGAAATTAAAAAAATATATAGAAATATACAAATAAAAATAATCGAAATGTTTAAAGTAGGTTAAATATATGATTAATACAAATGTTTTTAAATACGCCAAAACAAACAACCAACATAAAATACATTCAATCAACCCAATCTCAGAGTGGCGAGTTAAATGAAATAAGTTACGTATAAAGAAATAGCCAGAAACTATTGGGACGACAGGAAACCGCGGCGTTTGTCACCGGGAGTAATCCTTTGATGAGTGCGTGGGACTTGCGGGATTAGGTTGATGAATGACAAAACTGAATTTCTACGTAACATATGTACGTGCCACACATACATATATTTATATAATAAATTTCTATTGTGCATTTAGTATTATTAGGGAAAGTTATTTAATATATACCTACTACTTATAGTTGAACAAAAGTTATTCATGGATTTGATGGCTGCTTTGATATTTTATCTTCAACAAAAAATATTTAAAAAAAATAAAATTACTTAAAAAAATAAGCAAAATTTGTTAATTTATATAAGACTACAACCTGATTTCATTATCTCAAGCTATATACAAAAAAAAAAAAAGAAAAACAATACATAAACCGGAATGGTGATATAAACCACCTATCAGGAGGCAAGAAGAAGGAGAAGCGATCTCCATAATTGGGCATCACTCAGGATGTTTGTTTCGAAACAGTAAATTTATGATGGCAATTTATGCCTAGCCGCGTGCGATATTTTTTCAAGGAAGCTCATTTTTTCTGTGAGTGTCTGGATATAGTGAATAGGTATTACTATTATGCTGTTACTATCTATCTATCTAATTTATATAATTGGTGGGCTGCTTTATTAATCGAAGAGAAACATAAGACACTTCCATCGTCATTATCATCTTGAAGACAGCCACTGTGAACGCGACAGGTTGTGGCTTCGATTTCTCCTTCGAATCAAATATTTAATATTTTCATTTCTTCGCTTTGGTGTCGAAGGAAAGCGCGGCGTTGAGTGCCGCCACAAAACACGCAATGCTTTCAGAATTCGGTGGAAACTGCGAGTGTCTTAACACTAAGCCCCCTCAGCTTACCCTGCTATACAGTATGAACCTAAAAAAATCCATCATCGTATAGGTTGTGATGTGGTTTTGTAATTTAATTTAGTATTTTGTTTATTTAGGGATAATGAAAATTTCATCACCCAAAAACACATTGCTTATATAACGTGGGCACTCGATCTTCAAAGGATGCAGGGTATAGGTATTTTGTGATTTGAACAAGGCGCGCATTTTGATGGATAATCTAGTGACGGTCGCTTAGCTTTCCATTTATTGTTAATTTAATAAAAATTGAAAACCTCCTTTTTTATGAAGTCTGTCAAAACATGAAAATCTTCTCCCAAGTGTATTCCTTTCCTACCTTTCTAATAACCGTATCAAAATCGGTTCAACCAAACGTGAAAAAATCTTAAACAAACATCTAGTAATCTGTCAATTGTCAAGTGACAAATCAAATCAGCTTCACGCCGTATTCCGCACACAGCAGGACAGAGGGAACCTGCTTTTAAGACACTCACACAATTTATTCGAACCCCTAACCATTATATGTAATCATTTTATTAACACACATTTCCTCATCAAAATATTCATTTACAGTAAAAAATACAATTCACCATTCACACTTGCAAAATAATAATTCTTTATAACGTTTCAATTCCAACAGTCTCATATTGCTAAAAGTTTTATATATAAAAACCCTCATTATTTCCGGTATAAAACTACGAAATAACCACATTAACGGTTAGCCAGTAGAATGAATGGAACTCCTTGGAAAACATTAGCGCCAGGGCTTAACGTAGGTACTAAAAATTGAAAGGAGAAATATAGCAACACAGGAATTTGCTCAGGATATTAAATGGACGAAATGAATATAGATAGAATAATAAAAAATAAATTAATAGAATACATTGGATTTTACTTATTATTTTATATTGAAATTAAGAATGTAAACACAAAAACAATCTTCCAGGAAAATAATCTTATTACAGTGAAGTCCAAGTCGACGAAAGGGTGGTGTAAAGAATGGAAAATAATCTAAGAATGACGAACAAGTCCATACAATATTACTAGTATAACATTAATATGTTTCCAGTCTGCGCCCTGACTCATTCGGATAAGTTGAAACAGGAATTTCATTTCAATTACTGTAAAAGGAGAATTTAAATAGAACGAAGACGCCGTTTACTTAATCCGCGTTTTCTTCGCCGTAATCCGATTTCGAACGATTTTGCCTTTCATCGGCCTATTGAAATAGTAGAGAAAATCTACATACATATAAGTAAGAGAATATAGATAATACGTATTACCTTTATATATAATAAATATAGCATAAGTAGGTATGTTATATGCTAAGTACATACATTTATCACGTACAAACACTTTTCAAAAAACACTTTTTGTTCGAGCTCGTGGCGTGTAAAAGATAAACGTGAAACATTAAATCATTCACAGTGTCAATTTTTTTAAATATTCACGAGTAATTCTGTTACAACAGGTTATAATTTACGTTTATTTAAATAGAAAAATCCCAAAAACCTTTTTGTGAAATAAATAATATTTTTTAAATTATTTTGACATAAAATACAACTACTCCTAAATATCGTTATATTAAAAACAGACCTCGATCTATCAACAGTTTGCAACACTGAGTCACGTAAGACCTCAATACGAGCCCTCATAATATGTTGTGTTAAGTTAATTGAAGACCTTTATTATACTGTATGTCTGTGGAACTTTGCCTTTGTAAGCCTCTTAGTTAATAAATAAATTCAATTAGTTATCTACACCGCGCTGATACAATTACTTGTTCATATTACATTAGTTTTGCGTACATATGTATGGAAGTTAACTGTAATTGTAACACGTCATTTTTGTAGATACGAAATTTTATTACTATTGACAATATATTTTTAAGGTTAACATAGTGTCCTACTTAGAAGAATAGGTAGTGGGAACCTAATATAAAAATTGTTTCCCCCACTCTGATTGAATCACTTGACTTTGACTTTGATTTTTGAGACGGGTTGAATGGTGGGACTTAACGCCGCTCATATATTAATAAAAAAATATTTTAAACTAGGAACATACTCGTATTAAGACTAGGTTTTTTATTTCACTTAGTACGGCCTTATATGAAAAATAAAGCACACATGAGGCTGGTTACATAACGCACGCTAATAAATTATCATTAGCGAGACGGTCGTTACATACCAACGCATTTGTTGTTTCATGCCGTAAAGCCTCGTTTTACAGCGTTCCTTATATTTAAATTATACTTATTTTTTTAGCTTCACGCTGTATCATTCACGGGTAGGCAGAGGGAACCTAGCGTTAATACACTCCAATTCCTATTTCCGCCGAATTCTGGAGGCATTGCGTTTTGCAATTGTGTTAGTATATTAGTCACTAAATATTTCATTTCTTCGAGTGTGAATCGAACTCACACTTGAGGTGTTTATAGTCACTTGAGCTGTCTGCGTCCCGACTAGCCCCCAAAATATACTTAGGTATATAATTATTATCACAATTACATTTAATAACAAATTCATAAAATCCAACATACCTATCTAGCATACATACAAGACAATGCAATTGAAATTTCCAACCGATTTTATCAAAACAGTGCCCATGTTTCGCTCATAATTCTAAATTCCCAAATGAAGTGGGAACTTCGGGAGCACCGCGAACAAAGCTAGCAAATTACCCAAGTTCCCAAAGCATGTAAGGGTTGCATAATTAAGTAATAAATCTGCCAAAGTATCGCCTCCAATTAGGCGCCATCGTTGCTGTTTACACTTTTATTTAAGATCCACGTAATTGGGTTACGTTTTTTTTTACCGTGAAATTAACTTAAAAATTTTCCCGATAAATTCGATGACATATTAAATCACTCATCGTGGGAGGGTTTAAAAAATTAATATGGAAAAGTTACTGTAGTAAAGCAAATAACGTGGACATATTTATCTTTTGATAAAATATTAAAGAGCGGTTTTTAATAAAGTCTATGTTATTTTTATATTATCGATACGCTTCAAAAAATACACATACACATATACCTATAATACAGTATAGTTATCTGAACTGCGAATAATGTTAATACCGATATACATACGTACCTATCATTTGAAAAGGCATTACCGTTCCTGCGTCTAATACTGTTTAATTTCAAACATAATATTTATGCAAAAATATAAAAATATTTTAAATACATCAAAATACTCGTAGTAATCTACTTTAAAATATATATTACAACTCGAAACAGCTGGTTTCAGTGGCATACTGAACTACAGATATTTAGGGGGTCTGTAATTACGCTAATAGCTCTAATAGGGGCTCCGGGATCCCAGGGAAGGGAGCTCATATGATGTTTGTAAACAAGCCGCGTGTAAATTTGTTCAAGAGTCCATTACGTAGGTCACGTCTGACGTAAATTAAATTCAAATATTATATTTCACATTTTTATTTAACACTAACGAGTTTAAAATGAGTTTATCTCGTGAAAAACAGGATAAGTGTCGTGTTCTCTTATTTAATTGAATAACGTAATGATTGGGACGGTAGAAAATTGTATATAGGTATGTATACAATACATTATACATATTTATTATAAAAAAATGCAAAAAGGATCATTTGAGTTTATTTTATAAAAGTTATATATTTAAATTTAGCGGTATTTGAACCCGCGTCTCTAAGAAACCGTAGAGCTAGAAGCTAAAATTGTTAATAACATCGTATATTTAAGTTAGTTAATAACTATAAACCTGTGTTTTATGCATCAAAAATAGCAATAAACTAAATTAACCATATGATAGCTAATAATAATTAATTCCACAAATCATATTTCCATTCCCAAAGCACAATACACCAAATATATGATCGCGTCAAGCTCATTACGAATTTTGAAGGGATAAACGTCCTTCAGATCAGTGCCGGCTATTAAATTTCAATCCGTGTATGGAGTGGTATATTAATTAGTTTGTCCGGCGATTACGCCGAATTAATTGGATAATCCAATATAAATTTAACGGGCTTGCCGCTAGTGATTTTGTATTATACAACCGTGGAAACGGTTGAAATTGCGCCTTTGCTGCGGCTCGGGACCGATATAGCGTCAGTTTATCGAGTCACGTCTAAGAGGTCTTTGTGCCAACTCTTCACAACGGTTTATAAATACAGATTTCTTATTATAGTGAAATATAAAGTTATTATTAATAAGTAATAATATTTTCAATAATGAATTTTTAATAAATAGCGGGAAACTAGGATCGTACATCAACATCATAAATACATCATTTTTTTTCAATCTACACTTAATAAAAAAAGCAAAAAAAACATTTGAACCCCCCATTTTAAAAAAATCATAAATCTTGCCGAGAACTCTTACGAAACAAAAGTGTGCAAACATTTACGTAGACAATGTTCTCGTTAATTGTTTACACAACAAAATGAGAAATGAAAGAACGCAAAGAGTACACATCGGTCTCAGATTCAAGTTAAAAATATTACAGGCGGAAGAATTCTTATTTGCACATTTGTTTGGAAAGATATTAAATAGTTAATTGCTTTTTTTTTCTTTTCAGCTTCGTTTTTTTCCATATAGAGAACCTAGTGTTAAGACATTCCTTTCCTCACTATCGTAAAATATTAATCGTAAAAACTACTACTACTAATCTTCTACCAAGAGTAGGCTAGGTAAGTATATCTTTATGTATAATATATGACCGAGAGAGGGATCGGTATATGAGGAAGGGAGGGGAGAGAATAACCAATATATTTATTTTTTACTCCACGTTTTTTGTGTATTTTTTATATTTCATCCACAAACGCAAAATTCAACGGTGATGTAATTATAGAATTCGTTTTATCGCGTTAAATGCTAAAATATATCAAGCGTATGCCTTTAATTTGATTAATTGGACTATGGACTATGGAATAAACGGTTTTTACAAAAAATATTTTCATTAGTATTCTAAAAAATGTTTGCTGTAAGCTTTCAAAAATAATACTATGTTTACCGTATTTTAATTTTCACTTATAACCTAACCTACACGCAGGAATGAATGATAAAAAAACCCAAAGACGACTATTTTATCTATTTTTTACAAATTCCGTAACATTGGAAAATATTTATAACTAAACTTTTACTATATTTTTTTCTCAAACGTAAAGAGATCTCAGCAAAATAACACAAAACGTAACATCAAATATTATATTTCAAAACTAAATCGCAAACTATCGACAATTTGTACGTTAGTATTTGAAATAAGATAAACAAAATATATTGTGGATGTAAGAAGCGTGTTTTCTATTATGACACATATAGATAAGGGTAAGTTGACATTGTGACAGCCACCGCGCCGGGAGAATAGCGGGAAATGGGGAGAAATTGGAACAAATTGAGCTAAAGTGGCGAAACGTATGTCTAAACATTTTGAAATCACCTCAAGACGTGAGGAAGCAGAACGAATTTTATTTAAGAACAACAGTTATTTGTGAAAAAAACATCTAATAAGAAAAGCTTCACGCTTTTTTTGTAGAGCAGGATAATCAGGATAAAAATAAAATAGGCAAAACCTAGCGTCAAGTCACTACATTCTCTATTTTTCACCTAAATTCGAGACATTGCGTGTAGGGAGGACTCATCGAACTCAATGCCGCTAACAGCAGGGTAGGCAGTGGGGACCCTGTGCTAAGACTCTCCATTTCCCACCTTCCACCAAACTCTGGACGCTTATGTATTATATTAATTAGTAAAAAAATAAATAAAAAACACATAAAAACGCCTTAAAAACAGGTAATTAATACCAAAAATAAATTTAAAAACATGTCAAAACCACATAAACGCTAGTTACAAACACATACTATTAACAAAGTGATATTTTTTGTTCGCACAGTAGCGGTAACCTATTACGACGACCCGCATCTCGCGGAACAATGCACTGAAGTATTTGTCCGTAGATCCTCTACAATGTTACGTGAATTTGTTTGTAAGAGCGTATATAACTATCATATTAAAGTAGGACAACACCATATACCTTATATTGTGTATACAAATGCTTGTAAAAAACTAATTAAATTAATGATATTTATTTAATAAATATTGATAATAATTAATAGCAATAAAATCAGCATCACGGTTTATCGTGCACACAGCAGGGTAGAGAGAGAGGACCTAGTGTTAAGACAAGTTCCGTTCTCATTCCCGTTTTTTACGCGTTTACAGTCACACATTTGTGCATTTACGCCACAACTGGCCTCATTATTTAACAATATTTTTTAAAATTACATATATTAAACATTATATAATAATTATTATAAGTAAAAATAAATAAATATTAAATTTTATTGAGTCTTGGATATCGCAGCATTGACAATATAGTGTGAAATAATTATCTACACTTCAACAAGAATTAGGTCTTACAGTCTATAATCTACAAAACATTACATATATGTTCATTAAATTTAACAAATTTCGTAAGTAAAATTAATTAATATGAACAAATTTTAATACACTTTTAGTTTCTAGCTAGTTATGCAAACTAGTATTACTTTTATAACTCAAGAACTACTATATAACACTAGTATGTTTTAGTTGGAAATGTATATCATAGTTCAAATTTATCTTTAGATATTCCACAGACTAAATGGATAAGGCTTCTGTACCGAATGTTTCTTATAGTTCAGTGATAAATGGATTTAGAGCATTCAAATTCAGATTCATAATAAAATATCTTAATACAGTGTAGTACAGAGGCGCATAGTTTGAGAACTGCTATCCATCGTATTTTCAAGAATTCCAACTTCTCACAGCATCCCTTATAGGTTTAAATTGAAACTACAATTTAAATGCTTTATCACTTGTCAAATAAGATTTATACATATAAGAATCTTGAAATTATCTGTATTCTATATAAATATTATAAAACAGAAGTTTGTTTGGTTTGTTAATCTAACGCGTTAATCTCGGGAACTACTGATTTTAATTGAAACATCTTTTTTGTATAGAATAATCAATTTATCGAGGATGGCTTACATTGCATAGCATTGATCGTTTTGATTTTCGATGTAACCCGCGGTAATACAAACAAAGCTATCAGTTACTATTAGTTATTTCAATGATAGCATGCGAGCGAAGCCGCAGGTACAAGGCAGTATTATATTTTCAATATAATAAATATATTTGTAAAATGGAACCTAGAAATTTAAAAGAAACCTTAGATGCTTACGTATTGGCGTAGTATATTTCATATACTTCTATTTCAATCGTAAAGTCGAGTCAAAAGCAATATTCCTTAAAAGTAAACTGAACATTTCAAAGAAGTCGGGCAACGCCAGGTAAATAAATATTATTTAGAGACGCTTCGGTAAACTTAGATATCGAGTTTGCTGGCCAAGTTATGAATTATTTACGTGAGAAATGCATACGATGGGAACTGTCTGAAGAACTCGGTGATTCTAATAAATTGTATGTTTTGCTATTTATATATTGTCATTTTGCTTATAAAAGATATATAAACTAACAAGAAAGTGCAATTGTTAAAATTTTATCAAAAAAATCTAACATCACTTCATTTAACATTAAAATAATATTTTCAATTTTATCGCCATAAAAATTGTCCCCAATTAATATTTTGGTGCGCAAACCGAGCGATTCTGGCAATATTAATTAATTATTCGAAATCGCTTAACGAGCGTCCAACCGATATAATATCCGGTAAAATTATTAGACATTTCATCTGATATCAATTAACAATGCCCGTCCGAAACATTTTAACGATTACGCATCAGATTTGGAGGATAAAGCGGTGTTCAAATATTTTGCCAACTTATGTTTTTGAATTAAATAATGAGGAATGGCCACTCTAGCTGTTCTGCATTATTTAATTATCTGTTCTTTATATTATTTTTGTTCAGTTAACAAATTTAATAAAAGACAATCTAATCAATATTGTATAGGTATATCCTAATGTTACAATAGTTTTCAGACTGTAGTTTGTATTTACGTTATATTTAACTGTGACTAAAATAATACGTATATAGTATAAATACACCGAATATAAAACCTTCCGACCAGAAAAATCAACGCAGAAACAGAAAAAACAACAACGGCCACTCACTACAAGAAAATACGAGTGCAGCAATCAGATAATTTCCATAAAGGCATAATTTATTTCTCAGTTTCACAATTTTCGCTAGCGCTGTGTACATAAATTCCAATGGGATTTTCGCTCTACCGCAACGCGCGTGACTGTGTTGTTGATGAGTTGATAAAAATGTACACCATTTAATATCGTGAAAAAAATCTGTAAAGTCTACCAAGTTATTTATTCAGTGAGTCATAAATCAAATCGGCACGTGCACGCGGCGGCGCGTCGGCAGGGAATGACTCCAAATGAGAAATAAAAGTACGGTTAGCAAAAACATGACAATATCTGCATCTTATTTGGTGATTTACATAAAGGAACGATTACGTTAATGTGAAAGTGGTTACAACGAAATAAAAAGGTACTGCGTGTCCTATATAGTTAAAGCTGTCATAACTCAGAGGTTTATTTTATTATAATATACAGAGGGATACAGTTCATATTTCAACGTTATATTATGGTAACATTGATACAGTATAAATATTATTATACTAAAATGGCAGCATCGCATGTTCTACGCAAATAGTGACTAAGGCAGCCTAAATATGGCGTGGCTAGGTTAGTGCTCCGTAAAAGCTTACGTAGAGTGTGTGTGCTGTGTGGGAAAAAAGTCATGACACGGTTATCGTGATATGTGAGGCTTTCATATTACCTCATATACGTAAAAGCACCCATCCTGCAATTTTTTGCTAAATATACTGACATAAAAATAAACAGACTTTGCCCTATTTGTTAGACCGTATCACATTTGGGGTGAAAAGTTACGTAAAAGGAAAGACAATGAGAAGATATAGACTAGAAATGATATATGGAGGAGGGTGCGTAAGTGGAGACAATTTTGTGCGTTATTTATTGTTGGTATTAGATCGTGTATTGGGACCGTGGCGTCGCGTCTCCGCGGCATCTGGAGCTTTATAGGGAGCCCCCAGTCCTCCAATATCAATAACAGGAACTGGCAAAAGTTAGACAGCATGATGCCGGTCAGTTCAAACTTTGTTATGGCATGTCGGGATTCCCTCAGTTTCTCAATAAAAGTCCGAAAGTAATTCCACCTTGGGACTGTATCTCTTTACAAACTCGAGCGGAAACGAGTTTTATTAGTTCGGCATATTTACAAATTGGCCACTCTGAGCTCAGTATCAGAAACGAAATTCGAGTGGTGCAGAGAACCACCGTAATCAATTATAGTATACGATCCACGATGCGGCTACGTCGAGAGCAAAGTTAACAACTAATGATAACAAACGCAGGGGTAAATCCGGCCATAGAACTGTTAAAATTGCTCTGAAAATATTGCGGCAGGCAAGCTCGAACCGTACAACAAAGTAAATCGTGATTTTCCGAGGCCACCGCGGGATTAGTCTATGAAAGAAGTTTTCATCTCGTGTCCATGCTAAAAATAAAAAACAAGGAACTGGAAGCCCCGTACCTTGGACGAGGGATGAGTGGAGATTAGCTGTGGTCGATCTATGCACAGAGTAGCGGTAAAAAACAAATAAGGTATATCTGCTAATAAGAAGCTTTGAGTGCAAAATTATTTAGACATATTTAATTTATTACTTCATATATATTTTGTGGGCGAATAGAACAATCGTTTTTATTTCGTCTAAAGTACAGTGCGCCCAATAAGCCGTGAGGATTTGGCATGTATTGTGAATGCAGCTCTGCTTACGAGTATGTAGTATATGTACTGTATAGTGACTCTGTGTAAAAACGTACAAGTAAAATATAATGCTCGTTCAATACGGATTACCGATACGGTAAAGGAAATGGGCGTTAAGGCTCTATATTGTAGAAATATTTACTGATAGAGTGTAATACAGCAGTGAAATAATTATACAAAGATAGATAAATGTAACGCTGTGTATAAAAGGTATTTTTTGCGAATTTAAAATATATGCGGGCGAGATAAAGAAGTCAGCTTCTCACTATATTCCGCATATTATGTAGGCAGCGGGAATCTAGTGTTAAGACACTCAGTTCTCCACTCCACTCACCGAATTTTTCGAGCCATTGCGTGCTGAGTTGAAAGACTCAATGCCGGGTTTTTTGCCTTTATACCAGAGCGAAGAAATGAAAACATTAATAAAGAATAAATAATTCCCCTGATTTGAGAACGAATACATAACCGTCACGTTACAGTCACAACCTTGTGCCTCTGCACCACGACTGTCTCAAATAAGTGTTTAAAAAAACTGTCAATAAATAATTAATAATGCAATACTGACATTAAGTAAAACCGCTAACCATTATTGAGTGGAATGTAAATTCTCAAAAACAAGCGGAACAATATGCAAATACTATGGTACCTTGTGTAGTAATAGTATTCACACCAGAATCTCTATTCCCACAACTAGTTGGATAACTGTTCTGAAACTTGTGACAATATAATAAAGATTTTAATCTACCTATAAAATATCTTCCACATTTTTCTAGTTTAGAAATATTTTTCATGTATGAATTCTGAATTTTGTAATATTAGGTTGCATTTGAAGGTTCTGTAATATTAACGTTAAATATGAGCATCGTACATATTTTCGAATATAATTATTTGACTGAATTATATCTTAGCCTTTACCAATTTACCACATTAAATAAAGGTAATTTCGTAATAATTAAAATCACAATGCGATATAAATAATGAATACAACGTACTGCCTTATAAAACTGTAAAACAGCGTTAGTTAAATTAATTATAACAAATTATCCAAACGAGAACGATCCCCAGTGAATAGTAACTTATTCAGCTTATCCTACCTTTATTAAATATGCAATAAATTATGGAAGAAGCAATTTAAATTTTAATATGGCCAACAAAAGGGTTTACATCGTACTCGTATGTAAGAAGTATCAGAAAACGTAAGGTTACTGCGGGAAATCTGATTTATTCTTGGCACTGTGTCAAGTAGCATATTTCCTTCTCGGATGTAGAATATGGGTGAAATGATAAAGTCTTATTTGGCGTATATTGAGCGTAAACCAACGCTCCATTACTCTATCGAATGTGAGGTAGGTAATGTGAACTCGTTTCCTTTAGCACCCTCATTAGTAATCTGAGATTCGGTGTAGAGCCGAGGGTGAAATTTGTACTAATACATTTTATGTCTAGATGAGATAATCATCATTTTATAAGTATTTTGTTTGTAAATAAAAATTTTGAAACAACTTTACAATTTCCGTTTCATTTATAGAAATTAAAACTTTGTAAAATTATGAATTTTACTTTACTTGTTTTGCTAATCAAAATTTCCCACTTTACGAAAGATGTTTGAAAGAGTTAATTAGAAGTTATTCTATCGAGATAATATTAAAGTTAACTTACATCTTCCTTGTACAGTTGCTTTATATATATTTTAAAAATCAATAATAATATATTACATTAATAAAATGTATATAAATATATATTGCAATGTCGCATAGAATGTTAAAAAGAGTTAGAGTTGTTACCAACAATGAGTTGTACAAGCCTGTGTGATTATTCGTCCATTTAAAAGTCCAATCGCAGAATGATGGCGGGGTAATGGTCTAAAAAATGGCCCCACAAAATTAAACCGGCTCAAAGCTGGGCATTGAGTCCACAATACTTTATACGCTTTTATATTGAAAAAGGTGAAATTTGGGCATTAGATGTGGCCATTGTGTTTTTATAGGCAGTTCATAAAATAACTTTTTTGAATACATTAGTACGCTTCTCGGTGTAATATTAACGATAGCGCGTTTGCTGGAGGCACCATAAAATTGTGTCTTATATCTCTGTATAAGTCGATATAATAAATTGTTCAGCCCAGCTAAAGCAGTAAATTTGGGAATTTTCAAGCGCTGCCATTTTAGATATTTACATATGAATATTAAAAATATATCAAGCATAATATCATCAATTACATTAAAATTAATCTTATAATGGTAAAATGCCAATAATATAATTTTAATAGCCAAAAAAAATTGTAACTAAGCTAACTCAAATGCCTCAAAGTATACTATTAAGTTCTCTAAAGGGTTTTCAAATCTTTCTCTCAACCAATAAAAATTTTACGAAAAATAAGCATGTTTTCTTTCTAACTTTTGTAGACCAGAAATAACAATTGGTTTTCTTTTGTCAAATTCACATTTCGGCCACACAATCTAAACGAACAAGTACCAGATCTCAACTATTCCTCATGCAGCTCCTGAATTCATAACTCGTCTTGACGTATAGTACTTACATGCTCTTGGCAATACTCATATTACGACGTTTTCATTACTCTTATATGTCATAACTTTATTTTAGAGATGATATATATAATAGGGGTTATTTGACAATGTGCATAATATGAAAAAGAATACCATTATTTTACTATATAAACTGTGACTAGATAAATGAGAGTAGCGAGATTTATAGATTTATTTTTAAATAATAAAGGACATAAAACACCAATCTATCCAATTCTAGTTCATATTTCACGGTTCTTTCGTACGGACTACTTTGGAGCGGTAGAAACAGATTCGTCGCTCCGCAAACAGTCATAAATCCCGGAACATTGGTCTGAACCGTCCTTTGGTTTAATAAAAAAACGGATACTAGTGAACGAACGGCATTGTTCGTAGCGGACGTGATTTATATCAATAAACATATCTGAGTGACTGTAAACGCAACTGGTTGTGGGTTGATCCCCACTCGAGAGGAGATGAAAGATTTATTTAAATTTATATTTTCATTTCTTTACGTAACACAAATTTTGAGACTTTCACTTTAATGCAATTAAACCCAAAAAGATTTCCCAACATTAATTGCTTTTTCATTAAAACATCGTCAAATAAGTTAACATGAAGTCGATTCTGTCACATCACATTTTATAAAACAAAGTTGTGAATTAATGGCCATCATTCTGAAAGGTCCATTGTGAGAGCCCGTCCCCAGGGTATATCCTTCCATTTCGCAGAATTGGACATGTATCGACACCAACCAAACTTGACCCGCCGATATCCCTTAAAGTCATTTTGATGGACGCTAACGAAGAGTAAATGGACATTACCCAAAAGATCTTCGTATTGTGGATGTCGGCTCAAAAGGAATGGATCTGGAGCCGTTTATTAGATTCGTCGCTTTCTTTTTCAACCTTTGACTAAGGGCTAGTGTTGTCTTTGAGTTGGTAGTTCGAGTTGATATGTATTTACCGTTGAGTAAAATCGAATAGTGCTGTAACATATCAGGTATAATATACCTTTATTTTTATATTTATTGCACTTATTCGTCTAAAAGAGATGAATGAATTATAATTTATTATTATTTCAATTTCGTCGCTCTGGTATTAAGGCAAAAATACAGCATTGACCACGCAATATATTCAAATATATATGGCAATCCAAAACATTGGTATACATGGAAAATTATTTTAAGAAAGACTTTAATTTTCTGATGTTATAATAAGAGACGTAGATGTGGAATAAATTTAAAAATTTAAATATAGTGAAATAGTTTTTAACTAAACTATCGATTACGAAAACCACCACTAAATATAGCCTTGTTAAAAATTTTATCAAAAGATATTTAACAATTCAACGAAAACATTTTTGTAGCATACAATTTTTGTGGTTATTACAATATAAACTTAAATTGGTAGTGGAGTTAACATACATACTGCGGTATATTTTGAAGTAACAATGTAAACCACACTATGACCACTCATTAGAGTAATTGGAAGTCAAACGTAAGCTATATACAATGTTGTTAAAATAGTGCCTACAGTGACAATACATACAGTTTGCAGTTCAATTTTAAATAGTATTTCAAGTTAAATATTGTGGCCACCATAGAAAGATTGTAAACTAGTTGGTAATAGGTTTGATTCCAACTGACGAGAATTAAAATATTGAAATTATTTTAATTTCTGGTCTGGTAAACAGAAATCGGCTTGAATTCCACCATTGAACTCGCAATGTTTTAAAAATATAAGAATAAAGATATAAAAGTGCCACGCGGGAAGAAGCGGGGTATTTTTAAAAAAAACTACGCCTAAATATCGAACACGGTTCTTGGTCGTTCCTGTAATACGAACATAAAAATCAGATTGAAACCATTAGCTTAGAAGTTACGTAGCGTAAAATATCATTAATGTTTTCTAAAGTACTGGCAAGGCTTTGAGAATTATGATGATAAACGAGACCCTTTACAAACTTATTGTATAAAGTTAATTCTCAAAATAGGAGTTATGTGATATTGCTGTAGTTCACTGTATTCGTGTTCTGTTACTTAGGACTGGTAAACTTGTTAATTAGGGCTTATTATTAATATAATAGCTTTGTATGAAATCTTTCAACTTTCCAATTAATCTATTGTAATAAATATTGTGTTTATTAAAGAAACATCGTTAATAATACTAATGTAATAATAATACTAACATCGTTAATACAATTGCATAGATTTTATCTATTGTAATACAAAGTAGTATTGTAGTGAACTTATGAGTTATTGCAATTAATTAACAAATACTTGATTGATGTAATATAGACGTCATCAGTCGAGGAATTATCCAATTATAAGTGGCTGGTTGATTATTTTTGGTGCGGACTTGATTTTCAATAGTTAATATAGGAAGAGATAAGAACTATCGAATTGCATATTACAACTTACTCTACCTACATAAAATTTAGATAAATAAAGATAATTGAAATTATTTGACGCTTATGAAGTTATTTTGAAAAATATTACAAAATAGGTTTGTGTGAATAATGGTACATTTGGGCATGAAGCCAACATTTGAACTAAAATTGAATAACGCTGCGAGTCACCAGAGCGAGGGTGAATGTTTAGTAAATTTTTGTTTATGACGCGTTGTCAGTTATGGAAAGTTGCAAAGTGCAATATTAAACGGCCTTTAATGCTATGATACACACAAATAATACGTATACAACTTACTTTACTAGGTATTCGATAGAGTTTGAAAATTAAAAAATACAAGAGATCTATTATTTATTTCATCATTCTAAATAATACTCATAAAATATTATATTAACTAATAAATGAATCTCCTGAAAAGTTGCCTGCTAGTCTCTTAATATAACCTTTTATCTTTATAATGGATGATCTTCCAAAGATAAAGGTTACACATTCATATACCCGTGTATATGTGAATCGTACTGTAGTATGTTTCGAAGTATAAAGTGCGTAATGGATTTCGTGGGGAGATAGTCCCTTAGGCATATCAATCTCATTTTATTCCTTATTGATAATGTAGTAGCTGGACTTTATGGTTTTCCCACTAACTGTAATATATATGAAGTAGTAGCTATTTCATAAAAAAAGAATAAAATATATATATCTTGATACACACAACGTAGATGCCATCATTGCTCATTGCTCAATACGATAGTTGTTGGTTCAATCCTAATTCGAAGAAAGAACTAGTTTTTTTATTTATTATAGTATACAAAGCATGTACTACGCCTGAATAATTACATTGTGGTTATTATCTTTTATTCTATTCTTATCTGTTATTAAAATAATATTATTATTTTTTTAAATAAAAAATAAATTAGCTTCACGTTCAAGAACCTAGTGTTAAGACACTCCGTTTCCGAATTCCCCATTCTGTTGTCGCATTCGCCGAATTTTTCGAGGCCAGAAAGACCTTGGTGCCAGAGCGAAGAATGAAAATATTAATAATTCATTCCCACGAGTGGGGGTCGAAACCACAACCGTCGCGATACAGTCAAAGCAACAACAGCGCATTTTTTTTTGCATTTTGCATCTGTAAACATACTAAAAAAGATATTCAAGATTTTTTACCTATTTTTTATTTTCACAATAATATTTACAGTCTGGAACTGTGCCGATATATATACGACGAGTACTATTGAACGAACTAAAAGAATATAAAAATTATCGCTTTTCTTTGTTCTTTACAGCAGAAATAAAATTACACTCTAACATTTTCCAGTGAGAAATCGAGAAAAAAGCAAGAATTCTAAATCATACGGTCACAAAATTTGAGAGAAATTGCGCTCACGTATAGTCGATGCCTTTATTCTACTATATTAATATTTCAGCTCGCTTTCACGTCGAACTGTCTATCCTACTTCTGAAAACGAAAAAGGCGGAACGATTGGGTCCATCGAAAGTCCGTAAGGCAACTTCGACCGCCCATTTCTGTGGCCATTCCATTTATGACCACCCGTAACGGTCACTACGAGGAGAAAAAAGTACGTTACCGAGGCGAATGAATCGTAATGGCGAATCGCATTGTTTCATTAAAAATGAGAAATGCTGTTGGGACTTAGAATTCGTTTGAACAAAACGCCACTATAAGTTGTTTTGTCAGCTTCAAGCTGTATCTCGCATATCGTGGGTAGGCAGAGGGAACTTAGTGTTAAGATACTCCGTTCACCACTCTCTGCCAATTTTTAGAAGTGTTGCGTATTGAGTGGCGGAACTCAACTCCGCGCTTTACCTTGATTCTAAAGCACTTTTTAACAAACTTTTATTTCAAAAATATCTAATTTTAACGTCTATACACCGTACGTAGTAATATAACTAATAGAAATAAAAAGCCAAATATAATAAAATAAATCCACTTGAAATTTATACAACGAATTTCGCTTTGAACTACAAAAAGTGGACTCTCTGTACAACACTTACAATTTCCCAACAGAAGTTGAAACTCGCGAGTCGAGTTAGTTACTATTGACCATTCAGTTTTATGGGCGATCGTAAAAGGAGGAGTGATCGGGGAAAAAATCTATTCGGAACGCTGAGCTAGTACGGAACATGTTAATTTAATTAACAGCAAGAGATTTCAGACTTCAAAAATGGTTGTTGGTCGGCAGTTCTTTTTTATTGAACAAATTTTATTGGCCATGTAAGCTACTTTAATTTTTAGGATTATGAGTGCATCTAAAAATCAAATCAAAATTAGAATAAATTATCATATAAATCATATTCTGATATGATTATGGCTATGGCGCCAGTTCCTAGGTTCCTCTGCGGGATACAAAGTGAAGCTATATAAAAGTGTTAATGAAAATTCTTATCTCTTTAAATCTTTTATTGTCTATATTAACAATTAATAAGTAATATACACTATAAACATTAAGACTAGATAGATATTACGAAAGTGCTTTTAATTTATATTGAAGTCTTTTATTGAAATTGCTTCTATAAAATTGCTTTTAATCAAAGTCAAGTTACATAAATTGCTTATAAAACAAGATGGGTATCGTCAATTTGCTTCATTGCACCCTTGATGATCAGGTCATTACTGTGTAAGTGCTACTTACCTACTGCAATGAGTTTAAAAGATCGTAGAGTATTTTTATAGTTGACTACGAGCTCACTCTTTACCCTACAAATAACAGGATAGGCAAAGAGAGAACTGACAAGACACTCCAATCTCCGCTTTCTGCTCGAATACGAGACAGACGTGTTAAGTGGCGGATCTCAATGGCGCACTATGTGTATCAGACCGGAGGAAATAGAAACGATGATTCTCCCGAGTGGATATCGAACTCGCAACCATCGCGTTTACAGTCAGTCGCTCCCAACTGGCCAATAGCCTCAATCAATGATTTAAATAATAATTATCGATATTTTAGGTAAAAATCATATAAATAAGAAAACTAAAAAAATTTACAAAACAAAATCAGGACATAATTTCCATATGAATTAAATTGATTATTGATATAATAGTCACAAATCAACACAAAACTCTGCATTACGATACAAGTACACAGTAAACAGTATAACATCCAAACATAACGACTATTGTTTCAAGCATATAAAAACAGAATAAATAAATATTAAACAGATAACATATAATTTGCATATAGTTATGCTATTGCGGCACAACCGGAACAAAATGCAAAATGTTTATCGAAGCGTATTGAGTAGACAAAGTGGAACAACCGATAAAAGATAACATAAGGGCCTATTTATACAAACTGTAACTATAAATGATAGTGATCGCGAAACAGCACATAAAAATATATAGCCCCATTCAATTGGAGATAGCGCTGAAATTACGCTCAACGTTATACGAATACAATAATCAAATAATATTAACGTGGAGTCTAATCATACGGATGAATGAATTTATGTGAACGGGAAAGAGGAAACAGAATAGGAATTTGAATACCGATCTGATAGGAATACATGTACATACAATAAGTATGTACATGTAGTAATAAGTTGTATGCAACAAGTGTTGAGATATACGAGTACGTAGGTGACAGACGTACTACTTCTTACTTTTGTCAGCAAGGACAAAGAACTAAAATGAATTCATGTATCATTTATGAAACCCCTTTACACCAACATATTATGCATAAGCTAAACTAATTAGACTTTTAAATATAGTCATATCCAATCCGACTATCTCCATATATTTTTAGAGTATTTTTAAATTACTCTTTAAATATTTGTCTTTTAACTATTTTAATTTTAAAACTTATCATATAAAAATATTACAAATGTTCGTTACATTCTCTGGTCTTAAAACTCTCAACGTTATGCAAAGCATATCACTTATGATTTCTACTTCTGCTATCTTTATACATGACAGTTTTACTAAAGAATAAAGGGGCGAGAGTTCTTTATAAAAGTAAACTACGACTAACACCAGTTGCATCGTACCATGAAAAGCTTTAATGACATATGTATGAGATAGATCACGACAAGGTCGTCAGCTTGCGAGAGCGCACTCAGCAAATTGAATGCTGTCATGATAACTTTATTAAAAATATATATATTACGTAATATAAAAAAGTCGTATAAAAATATATATAACGTGATAGTTACAACGTAAATTAAAACCCAAAATTATGTTATCAAAATCAGATTGGAGATCTATCAACTAGTTCAGATTGTACCAACAACCTAACTCTAGAACAGCACCAAAACTTTTATCGATCACGCGAATACAAAGTAATTTCGCAAACATCAGGCTACTGAAAATAGTTTCACAAAGTATCGATACCGTCAAAATATTTGGAGCTTCGCGTTTCAATGACATCATTTACTTAGCACAAGTTTAAGTTTGGAAGTCAAATGGAAAACTTACAAAACAAGTTTCAACAAGCGCCCCTGCCAAATAATAAGACATAGTCATCTGGCATAGAAATATCGGAACAGAATTGAAAAAGTACTAAGGCAATAGTAAATTAAAAGGAAACCAAGCGGTTAGAGACTGAGCATTCACAATGATAATAAAAGTGAACAAAGATGATGGAATGGGAGATAATAATGTATGCGAAGGCTCGATCGCTTCCAAGTAGAGTGTACATAAACGTTCACAGGTAAATGTAAGACCCAAAGTAGTATTAATGTTTCGCGGACGATAATGAGCTCGAAATCATTTATATTCGTCGACATTTGAATAGGGCCCGACCGTTTCCAATTTATAATAACACATAATACACACACTGAATTCTACAATGTTGCTTATTTCCATAAAATTTGGTAAATGGTAAATGCGAGAAGTTAAAGCTGAGGAATATTACTTCTGACGAGCCTATTGATCAATTCTGAAAATGTAGACCTATGTAAAGGTGAAGTTGGAGAATCATATAATTTTATTACTTATTAATTTACAAACTTAGAAATGTTTCTTTTCAAATATATGTTTTTCTATAAGCATACATAATATTATTATTTCAAAAATATGTTAGCATACAAACAAATCAAAATATATTTTATTTTGTTATAAAAATATAATTAGGAAATATTACCCGTATACATGTATGTATACGTAAGCAATAACTAATTCAAAGACCTATTTCTTTTAAAATTTATCTAGAACGTAAATGTATAAGATGTTTGACTGCACCGAAGCACTCACGTATATTAAAACTAAGATAGAATTGAAAATAACTTAAGTTAAAATGCACTAACAGACTTGTATGACGAGTACCGACAGCAAGAGAATGAGGTTTTAAATTTTAAAACTTCATTAAACTAAAATCCAATAACTTGTATTAATATGCACTGTATAATTTACTTTACTCACTTTATTAAGACGTGAATATATATTTAACATAAATAAAATAAGTAAAAAATGACAAAAAAAATTAAATATCTGAATTTTGCATCGCTAATCTACGACTATCAAAACTACTACGGCTTCCAATACTATCGAGTATCGGGTAAATCATTTTCATTTCAAAAACTCCTTATTATTTAATAAAACAAGAACGAAAAGTTGCGTTTTTCGTCCATTCCTGATGATTACTACACAAATCAAATAAAGAAATACAATATTTTACAGATTTCTGTTAGAATTCAAAAAAACACTGATTATTTCAATTACGCAAACAGTATAAACAGACGGATCTCCGTCGGGAACGGAAGAACATTTTCGTATTCAGAATTAATCAAGAAAACAATTATCTTTTCTTGTTACATTTCCTGGCAGTATCTTTAGAATTGCCATTTTTCTTTTATATTCAACTTTGTCCATTTCTTAGTTTCTATGCTAAATATGGCAGCTTTAAAATAATTTTATAGTATTTCAATTAAATATTTAAAATGAATATATCGTTAAGTAAGTATTATAAATGAAGATTTTGTTTTATACAAACACTAGCTGTTACAGAATTTAGAACAGGAGCTCTCAGAGCAATGAAATAAATTGTTATCAAGGTAATTGACGTGACTGTATCCGAGAGTTTTGAGGAAAAGTTACAGTACTTCTTACCTTTTTACAAGAAAAATACACTGCAATACTGTACGCGAACAAAGAGCCATAACTCAAGAGAGTAATCAACATTTCACAGAAGTAGTTCCACTCTTTAGACTTCTTGTGATGCGCAAACGATTCAATTAATACGTTGCGCGGATAAAATGAGAATCGATTGGCATTTAATTGGACGGTCGGGGAATGTTTGCTTAACCTCTATAGTAGGCGTTAGCGGAATATTGTACAGATAAAGTATTTGTACAGCTGATTGCACGAACAACTATATATTAAAAGAAATTATATCATAAATTAGATTTGTGCAAGTTATTTCTGACTTATGCATAAAAACTTCAATCAATTGTTCTTCAACAGAACCAACGTTAGTCAAATATTTTCTAACAAAATATAAGCTTGCTTTTAAGTTTCTAAATCAACCATAAAGCAAAGTTTCCGTTTCGGCCAAAAAGGAGGTTTAAATAGTAGCAGCTTGTGCAAACTATGTGCGGCATAGGTAATAATGTTAGTACTGTTTACGAGTTCGAGCTTGTTGAATAACTAAGTTTATAGATGAAACCGCAGGCAGAAGCCGCGGAGGTGCGGAAACATAATATTTTACGGGTAACCTTTGCAATAATAATATACAGCACTATGGACGTATAACTTAATATACTTATTTATATCAAGTAAGAGTATCAATACAGTACCTAATTATATTTTTAAGGTCCATATTTATATATTCAATAGACTATATAGAAGGCATTGGCCTTCTTGTATCGTGGTGTCAACAGCTCGCGCGATTATAGTAAATGCTCAACGCTAATCCGCCGGGAGACTGACAGTTCATTCTTTGTCTTATAAATTGATACGTCAAGGGAGGCCCGCAATCTCGTCCAGGGCTACATCTATCAGCCCCGGGGCCGGGCTAATGATTGATGAGATCGAACGGCTGACCGGTTATCTCGGATTTGCTTTCCAAATTTATTTTTCTATCCATTTCTCCCGCGTATTATGATATTAGCATCGTAATTGTATTTTTTAAACATGAGAACCTTTTATTATCTGCGATGATTTACAATTTATTACTTTGAACTTTCTCTATTAGAATTTAGAAGAGGGCAGTAACAAAATTAATATAATAAGACGAGCTCAAACGTTAAAAATTGCTCAATAAAGCTGAAGAGGGCCAAAATGCAAATTAGACAAAATTTATTATTTCCTTGCGGTCAAAAAAAATCTCGAAACAGGACGTGATTAATAAGAGTCGAGTAATGTTGCTTTAGACGTGTCGAAATAGAAATACTCGAGAATTCGTAATAACAAGGTCTGAGCGTACGGAAAACAGCCAAATAAAAATATATTTAACTTTGTCAAGAGAATGAGGACTTTGTGGATAGGCAATTTGGCACGCGCTTTTTGTTTTTTGAAGAATCAGAGTTTTATAATAAAATTTAACAAGACTCTCCATTGAGTAATAGAAATAATACAATTTTTCTTTCATTAAAATTACAACACGTTGTTGAACGACATATACGTATATAGTACTAGCGGCCCGCTCGCGGTTACACCCGCGTGAACTATGTTATTATTAATTTCTGTCTCCATGACTACGTCATAGTGACGTCTATGCAAAATTTGAGACTTCTAGCATTTGTAGTAACGGAGTTTCATACAAACTTTCGACCCAAAAAACAACCCCTTAGAAATCGAATATTGCAAATTCCCGTCTTAGCGAGCACCTATGTCCTATAAACAACTCCTATGCAAAATTTGAGATTCCTAGCACATGTAATTTCTGAGATTTCGTGATGAGTGAGTGACTTTTCGATTTTATATATATAGATTAGTACATGAGATAATAAAAAAATATGAACATTTATAATTACATTTAAAATACTGAATGCGAGTAATTTTAATTGTTGAAATTTAAAATTTATCCATGACCAGACGATTAAGCGGATAGTTCAACCATCTAATACGGTACATTTGAATAACGAATCGGAAATATTGTATTCGAATGCTACGGTTCAGAGAATCCGCTTTATAAGCAAAACATTGGATTCAATTGATTATTGGTTTATAAAATTAACGAGAATAAAACCAAACTTAGCCGTGTTTGAATTTTACGTGAATTACAATATATGTACGTGTGTGCAGACGCAGAGGTTAGTCGTGAGGCAGGGGCACAAGCATGTGGCTGTAAATGTCACAAAAGTTGTGGATTCGATTTCCATCTGAGGAAATTAATTATTTTTGTATTTTTATTTCTTCGATCTGGTGTTGAGGTAAAGCGCGGCTTTAAGTTTGTTTGAGAGAAAATGGGGAGCGAAGTGTTTCAACTATTTGTATGATATATAATAAAGGTACAACACTTAAGCATCTTGCTACTGCTAACATAAAGTTGATAAAAACAACCACTATTTATTATATTCCAAAAATCAATACTAAGCGAAAATAGAACAAATATCGCTATAACATGATCGCAAATGAGCACTGTTTCTATGTGTAACAGGTATGGGCGAGTCAAAGCACTGTAGACTTAACAAGTAAATCGATCACTCGCAAAATGTCGTTGAACAAGGCAAAGCTGACGCGTGGTTTTCAAGTTAAAAGCTAAATAGCTGAATTAATACTGGCTTTGTGAACATTCCACATATTTTCTCGTCCAATATTAGTAACGGATATTGTTCTCGACACAGCAGGCAGCAGCTGAGCCAGCTGTATCGCCGCGACTTGACGAATGGGTAATGAATAGTTAACGCATTTCGAAACGGTTGCATTATAGATGCGCCATTGTCCCGGGGCTTACTCGTAGAGCCGATGTGTTTATTTATTTCGATTAGTCAAATCAGTAATGCGTATTACAATGCATTTATTATGTATATGTAGGATAAAATAAACTTATTTTAGAAATGTTGTTTTTTTTTTTGTAGCTTCACGCTTAGACTGTCCGCGAATTCTGTAGCCCACAATTATGGGGTAAAATTCTACGATGCACTTTGCCCCGACACCAAAGCGAAGAATTGAAAATACAGAAATATTTCATTTCTTCGAGTGAAAATTGGACCCACAACGTGCCGCGTTTACAGTCAAACTATGTGCCTATGACGACCACGACGCCTACGACTTGCCACATTATTAATATTTATAAAATAAAAAAAAATCTATATAGTGTTTTAAAATATGCTATTTACACTGCCCGATAAGCTTTTATTAAGAATATCAACTGAATTCAGTTACTTAATGCAACAGCAGGGTTCCAAAGAAGCCGATGATATATTCTTATCTCCCGGGAAGCCGATACGCATTTCCGATTTCCGGGTATGTTCGCATCTTGAGACGTGTCTCGCGTGCCAACGCGACAGACTTCACCGAGAGTCCTCGAAAATAACTGATTGATGAACAAATTCTGCTGACGAAAAGTTTTACGGGTCGGATGAATAGGTCGTCTTAATTTCCAAGAAGACATGGTGCAAGTTCAATATGTATATTTTTCTAAATTTAGTTTTCTCTATTTATAATATTGAAAGTTTCATTTTTTTATTATTTTCTTTGGTCTCTTTACAACAACAAAAACAAAACCTTTTTTACTATAAATTATGTTCATAATACATAGTTCTTATATCACAATTCTACTATCGGTGATTAAAACATAATAGAAAAATACATAGGTGTTATTGATATCGATTAAAACTCCGTCATGGGACAGTTGGAATATTTCTTCCTGCATGGGCTGTCAACATATCACACAACCAGATTCACTTAAATTCAATTAATGATAATATATCTATGTATATTTAAATTGCCCCTAGTTTATACTCATTAATTATTAATGCACATTTATATAATTAAATTTATGAACAATTTATTTTGCGTACAGGAATCCTTTGTATTTTTTGTATACGCTAACAAAATTAAGAAATCCACTTTATTTCACATCTATAAACATGATGAGTATAACCTTATATCATATACCCTATTACCGTATAATTCCAAGGTGTAATAATTTCACATAAGTAGGTTTAGCCCTTAAAGCAGTTTCACCTGTTATCCCGCTACCGGAAATTGCCGGACGACCTCGTCCGATAACGTAATAATATCGGGTTATTTGAATATAGATGTAGATATAAATTATGGATCGTGGTGTGTTAAGTCGTGATAGATTATAATGGCATATAAATTTATCACATATTAATAATATTTTATTATGAATTCTTATTGCTACCTAAGTATGTTTTGAATTATATAAATAGTGTATAAAATAATAGGTATTAAGTAGATGTTTTAAACCTCTCGTGCATCTTTTATATAGTACGCTGTAGAGTTAAGTTCTTACAAGTATGAAGCTGCCGCTATTTAATACTTTGATAATAATAGAAATTAATGTAATTTTTTATAATAATTTATATTTAAAAATGTCAAATTGATTCACTAATTTAATAAAAGTATATTCTGTCATAGAAATTAATGTAAAAAATATAATCATGACTACAATACTAGATGCAGAAAGCATTGCCCATATTAAATCCTGTGTAGATGCTTGACTTACTTTAAGTAATGATTTTTATATATACATATATGTGTATATTATTAATATATTTTTATATTACTCTCAAAAATATTAAGATTATCGTAAAATAAAACATGTACAAGTATAAAAATATATTGAAATCTCTATTTTACGATGGCCAGTTCACTGTTTGCAAGCAACGAGAAAACTAAACAATAGATTCGATTTATTTCAGTATACCAGTCCATAATATTCCAAACTCAAAACACGAACTACTTACTCATACTTTGAACTTTTCTCATAGTACAAAATTACCTATCGCATAGCTACTGTGCAAATTTGAGAACGCTTTTTTTATTTATCTTATTATAAGTTTTAATCCTATATTTTCTATATTTATCTATTAATAAATCATACCATACCTATATTATATTGTGGTCGGTATGTCATTGCATGTATGATCCATATATAGTACCTACATAACTATAGAAATAAAAAATATATCACGAAAACCTTATATAAATTCAACAAAATGTAAAGAAATATTAACAACAATTAAGACAGAAGAAGATACATTTTTATATATCACTTGTATGTTATTAATCTTTAGAAGCGACAAAGTTTATTTGCTAGACAACACCGTACCGTATTTCAAAAGTCGCATAATTGTGCCGCATTACTCATTTAGCTCACAAAAGAGCTAAAACTTTTAGTCATGCAATTTTTCAGACAATGTCTTCCTGTCGAGAACTAATGACACGCGCGCGAGTGAAATATTTGCTGTGAAATATAAAATATTTAAATTTAAAAGAACATTTATATCTACATATGTTTAGCTCTACGTAAGTAGTATATGTATGAAACGAGATCTCCTCCATTTTACTTGATTTTTTTGCTATTTCCTGTTATACACAGAAATTTGAGTTCCGCCACTCAACATGTAATGTCTCCAGAATTCGGCGGAAAGTGGGGAACGGGAAGTATTTTAATGGCAACGGAGTGTCTTAACACTAGGTGCCCAGTTTCCCTCTGCCTAACCTGCTATATGCAGGATATACCTAGTTAAAAACATATAAAGATATTTAAATTGAGATTAATTATTTCGTAAGGTGTAGTCGACGATCATAATTATATTGTACTCATACTATAGAGCTTCGCCTGAAATTTAATATATTCATATAATATTATATTATTCCAGCAAGTATTATAACATATATATTATGTTATATTATGTTGCTGTTGTTTTTCGTTTATTAAGAAAAATATTATTTATGGTAGTACATTTCACCCATATAAAGAAAAACCAAGGCATATTTTGAATAGTCACTTTTTTAATTAGTTTAGAAAAAGTTTCATATATTTTATTTTGGGTTTTTTTTTTGTTACAAGCCTAGTATTTATTTTTCAGTCTATGAAGGATCTCCAAACAACATAATAATAGTATCTTCATTACTAAAATATTGATTGGCTATAATCATTCATCAAATACATTTTCGTAAACAATCCTATCGAGTTGTGCTTCAAGCTGCATCCCGAATATTACACAGAGTAGGTTGAGTCTACCTACTACCTAGTGTTAAGACACTCCTTTATCGCCCAAGTCAAGGCCAACTCATCGCCCCGCTTTATCTAGCTACCAGAGCGACATAATAAATGAATTGAACTCAACCTTCACGGTTACAGTCAAACGCTGTAACACTGCGCTACGAGCGCCTCATATTAAAGTATCAAACCTATCAAACTCGAATATTCTCAATTTCGTAAGTACAGAAACACTTATATAATTAAGTAGCACTATAAAATAACAATAAGAGTGTAAACTCCTTATCACCGTGGAATTTTACATGGAGTATAATATCCAAGAGGGTATAAAAGTAATATCATCACTTGCTCAAAGAAGTAAGGCGTCAGCCAATTTACTGGATGATATTCTCACCTGTTGTGAAATTTTATGGTTATTCGCTGCCTCATAATTTATGAATATTTATTTACGGCATTTGTCTCTAACTACTCTTGAATTTTGGACTTATTTTTGTGTAAGGTATTGGAGGCAAAGCGCGGCGTTGAGTTTCGCCACTCAATACACAATACTTCGAGAAAAAATCGATACTTATATTGCACTAGTCATATTTTCTCATAAATAATATTTCATTCGACAGAACATGAAGCACGCAGAAAGAGCATTGTGACTCATGTAATTCGATTTACTGATGCTCATCCGATTAAACGAAGACCTGATATGAAATAATTGTATTGTTATTTTTATGTCAACATATTTACGCATATTCTGAATGACACCAATAGGGTTTTAATTGAAGAAAAAAAATCAAAAAATTGAAAGGAATCATTATCAAATAATAATACATATAAAAAATTATAAAATAAAATATTTCTACTAACTAACTTCTAAAAATACTACTTACGTTCTACTAAACAGTATTTCAATTAATAGGTATATTTATATTATTATTTCTGTATGTTAATTATATAAAATGACCGAATAATTACCAAACATAAGTTAATACAGTTGATGTAAATTTGGTATAAATATTTTACGTCAAATGATATTAAAAATATTTAATACGACTCTTTAATTCAAACCATCCTTCATGCGTAGCCTTTTCATAAAAACCAATTAAATTTAATGATTTAACGTAAATTATTTGAACGTATAATAAAAGCTGGCAAATTGAAAATGCTAATTATATTTGGATGGTAATCAATTTATAAAGAATATGAATATTCTATATATCTGTCAGTTTAATAATGTTTTACTTTATACACTTAACATATGTATTTTTTTTTCTTAGCTAGTTACCCCTATAAAAAGTATTCTTTTCATAGGGGTAACTAACGTTTACGTGTTGGTAATAATTAATATTCAATAGAACCAACACTTTTTATACCAAGTATTTTTTGTTAGTCGCAATGCCTCGAAAAATTCGGTGGAAAGTGGGGAATGAAGTGTCGTAACAGAAAGTTCCCTCTGTCTTGATTTTGATCCTTAAATATTTGTTTTCAGGTTTACGCTCTTTCACGCACAAGACACTCCCCGTTGTGAGGCAGACGCCACGCTTTTTCTCACCAAAGCTTGGAAATTATACTAATTTAAATGCAATCATTCTCCGGAGTAGAGTATATAACAGGGTAAGTAGCGAGAAGTTATATGTAGTATGTCAAGTCTCCAGCTTTTATGGCATTGAGTATTGAGTGGTGTAACTTAAAACCACGCTTTATCCTACCAGATAGAAAATGAGGAAAAATCGTCCACTTGATTTCATATCACAATGGAACCCACAACCATCACAACCAGTCAGTGACGTTGCGCCACGACGGCGTTGAAAAAATTTAACTTATAAATATAAATACGTTTCATATAAATATTAATACGTATCGTTCAGTGGATACGTTCAATTTAGATGCTATGTAGGCACACATTTAGATCATACTTACTCGTATCGCAGTAGACAAACAACTTCATCGTTATGCACAACAGCCGGCCGAGGGGAATTTGAAGGCTTTAAAGCGACGACGGAAAGAGAATATATATCAAGTACATTACTATGTAAACGTTAGGTTTGAAGCGTTTCACTGAGAATATAAAACTTGGTTAATCTTAAAAGTTTACCTATATCAGATTATATTTTTGTGACAAAAAAAGGAAACTTTGAATATTCATAAAAAATAGTTTTGTCCAGAGAAGCCGTAACTCAACGCCGCTATTTGTTACTTAATAGCATATTTTATCAGTTTATTTTACTTTGTTTGAAATAAGTAGGTACTACAAATATGTAACTAACTTACTCTAAGAACTACTCTTTAAGTACTTGAAACAAAACTTGGTTTTATAACTCATAAAAATTGTAAATGAAACTAAAACAGGCCACATAGCTTATGTTGATGAAATGAAATATGTAATATTTATATAACAATTATTATATTAAGCGATGAAAACACCAAAAATATTTATTTAGGCTTTACATTGATTTCTGTAATTCCACAATTCACATGTCAATACCAATAAATGTATTTCATACAAATTTTATATATAAGCTGTAAACTGTGCAAATATTTGGTTAACAATTGGTCAAATAATGAGAATAATTACGTTTTACGAACTATAATTGAATAATGGAGGAAAGTTTCAGTTAATTTCATGTGTTGTATAATACACATATGTATATAAACATGAATATAAATAAAAAATAGAGAATTTTGGAGGCATCACGTGCTGAGTGGCGGAACTCAACGCTGCGCTGTGCTTCGACACCAGACCCAAGAAATGAAAATACAACATGAAATAAATATTTAATTTCCGAATGGGAATTCCGAACCCACAACCAATCGATTTTCCAGTCACACTTTGTGCCCCTGAGCCACTACTGGCCTCTATATAAGGTCAGATCGTATAATATAATACCGAGGACTAGATCACGTACACCAAAGACAAAATTGAGGCTTATATCTAAACACGACCGAAAGTAATAACGGTGACCCTAAGCGGAGCTGTATAAAAACACCATATACCGAGATTGAAACACTGCATTCACAGTGCCTTATGTCTATAAAAACATGTTAAAAATTTACGATTGCGTGTGCGTAGACCATTGGCATTTTATACGATATTTCCCATACTTGAATAAAGTCATAAAAAGATATTTCCTTTGTTACAAATACCCACAATTCTTGTTAAAGGTGGAGCCCTAAATTGCGTGCAATTGGCACTCGTAAAACCATAAAAAGAATTGAATTGAATAAAACGCTCACGTAAAATTAGATAAAAGATTCTTGAGGCGTTTTAGAACAAATATAATAAAATTAGAAGTCTTCCCTCACTTTGCTCTTAAGTTAATATGATTTTTTCGTACAAACATCCATTTTGATCTATTAGAAGGGCAGAAGAAGAATTTAGATATACAAAATTTATATAATTTCTTTGTTTAAATTTTTCTACGTATATTTGTTAGTAAATTTATTGCATGTAGGGTTTTAATTACGTCAGTCTATTTGTTTTTATTCACGTGTAGCATCATATTCACGTGGTATAAAAATAAAAATGTATTTTTTTTGTTTTTAATTTAAAAAACAAAAAATATCAAAACAAAGAAGAAAAACAAATTATTTAATGTAGGTAAAATGATTTGAATATGACATCCATTATAATAAATAAAAAAAATACAAAATAATCAAACTCACTAATATCTACATAAAACGAAAAGAAGTCAAGTTATTCACATTTGATTAGACCTAACATAGCCTATAGGCTAGACCAAGTCATCTATAAAATAAACGCATTCAAAGCACGAACGCGAATAAACCTAACCGAGACCGAAAAGTAATAACGATGACCCTATGTGACTGAATAACACAGCGAGATTGAAACACTGCACTCACGCCGCTATACCAATAAAAAATACATAAAAAATGCACGATTGTGGATATCGTTGAATATTTGAGGGATGACAGTAAATATATAAGGTTTTGGCGATTTCCTATCAATAATAATTAAATATAAATAGTAAAAAATTGCTTTGTAAGTAATTTGTTTTTTAGGTATACATATTTCGAGCTTTGAGATTGGTTGGTTGGTTCGTGGCGCCGTAATACAGGACTGTAAGTAAGTGTTGGAGTTGTGGATTCATTTAATTTCGGTCCATTTCCTCGTTCTGGCAGTGTCTGGTGGTGTTATGTTCCACCGCTCAAATAACAATATCTTAAAAATTCACCGGTAAACGGAGTATCTTAACACTATATTCCTTCCCTCTATCTAACCCTGCTTTGCAGGAATAAACGTGAAGCTTCTTATTTGTATAGGGTCTATCTATATACTTTTTGGCCATTCTAGAAGTCAATCAGTCAGTTATTAAAAGTAACCAGTTTCTAAAAGCCAAATGGCAATATTTTCATTGCCACGATGAGAACATTGACTTCTTAAGACTCAAAACTCACAACAATTCAAAAAAGCTAGTTTCTGAACAGCAACCTGTCCTGACCAAATAAATAGTTTAAAAGTTTCAATACGAAATAATATTGAAGATAGATCTGGTGCTGATGTGTCTAAAATTTGATATTTTACATTTAATAGAGAAAGTATGTGGAAGGCAATATTTTAAAGCGAAACCGACTCGACGATATTTCACGATCTATCCACACAGCAACTTCAGGATACAAAAGCGGAACTTGAGATATAAGAAACTTTAATCTCTTGGCTTTTATAAAATATGAGGTTTGTTACAGTAGTGTTTAGCGGCTATTGAGGAAAAGTTATGTTATCCTAATTTCAAAAAGATATGTTACACAGGAAAAAAGGACATTTGAATATATAAATAAACAACAGTAACGCCACGGTAACGCAATTATGAACTATCTAAATGGATACGCAATGATTGAAGATTCCATTTCGACTATAATTCATTAAATGTAAATTAGTATATCCTAAAAGTAAATTTAAGACATAAACTGAGTATTTATAATTGAATTATAATTGCATTCATTTATGGAAAAAAATACAGTCGAATTGATTGAAAGCATCCTAGATATTGAACAGACACGTGCCATAGTAATACTTTTTGGACAAATTACTTGGACTCTACAAAATCATTTTCCCACAAAATATTTAACATAATTTATAGACAGACACAAACCACGAAGTAAATTCAAAATACCAACGACGCCTAGTTACCCAGATATGAATAAAAAAATGATATACTTTTTAGCATAGTCATCTATTCATAGTTGCCAACTAAAATCCCTCAACAAGACAACTCGAGCGAGGCTCTTTAGCGCTAGAGATAAGGCGGACCCTTTCATAGTGCGGAGGTGCATATTCAGTGCTATTAACTTTGGCCAAGTAAAAGCAGTGTAAACTATGCATGTATCATGTTTACATCTCCATTCAGCGCGAGCACTTTTGAGTGAAAGGTGTGGGTTCAAAAGGGTTTGAGGAAACGTGGTCGCATCGATATTTTAAACCAGTCTATTCGTGACGAGGCTTGTCAAAATAATTTACTCGAATGGAACTAAACTAAACTAGTAGGTAAATCTAAAAGAAAAAAATGTGATTCGTCAATATCAAAGAGTAACATTATTTGTTTTTAAGTTTCATCAATTCCTAAAAATATATATACAAAAAAACATAGTGCTTGAAAAAAGTACTTTCAGACTCAAGAGGATTTATTTAGCTTAGATGTGTACAAAGATTTTTAAATGGTGTGTTAAAATTATTAAAATTTGTATAGGTATTCATTCATAAATAATTATAAAGCCTCCAACTCCAACCGTCCATGGTTGGAGTTGGAGGCTTTACGTATTGAGTGACGGAACTCAACGCCGCTCTTTTTCTCGACACTAGAGCGACGAATTGAAAATATGAAATATCTCATATCCTCGAGTGGAAATAGAATCCACTATTTGTCACATTGCAGTCGCACGCTTATGCCCCTGCGCTACAACTGGTCTCATTAATTTAATTTGAAATCAATACAAAATTAATAGTAATACATTCGTTGTACCCTTCCGTTTTTCAATGTTCTGTACATCATTTAACGTTTTCGCATGCTTGACTTAATCGCTTACAAATTGCATATTACACACTTTGTTCCAACAAATATTTGCCATACAAATTGCTTGTACAATAAAAGCGATCTAATGGCCGACATTAAAAACGAATACGTTCAGAATGGATTTCATTATACGGACATACGGATTAAACTAATGTATAGGCATCAAAATTACGGCCATATTGCTTTAAATGGTCTTAACGTATTCTCGTTCGAGGCCGTTGTTCACTAGTTAGAGAAAGGTTAATAAGATTCTTTGTTACAGGCCCTCGACGCTTTTACAATTTAGCCCTGAATGCACCTTATCTCCGGGCTTGTTTGCTTACCGTCTCGCTAAAGACCCACCATTTTGCGCCGCTCGCCAATTTTTCTAGCGTTAGTTGGTAATTACGAACGCAACTCGAGATAGCATCTGAAGAGGCTTCTTTAAAATGAATATTGTTTTAGTTTCATATTTCAATGCTTTATGGGATTAATAACGTTTACATAGGCAAGCAAGTAATCAAGATTATCATGTCCTTCAAATTTAGACTTGGGCTCTCGATAGGCCACTTGAGTGCGAAATGAAAAATTAATGGTCTGGAAATAATACTCTTCAGATATGCTTGAGATAATGGAGTTCAATAGCGTTAAAAATATGATCCAAAAACCAAACACACCTTGAAATTTTATAAAAAATATTTAATAATGTTAAAGTCTGTATGTAGATAAGTAGTGGACACGTGCTTCATATAAAAATGTTAACAAAATGTTTAATATTTTCTATGTTGCGTTTTTTATAATATAATACGTTGAGTATGCAATATTCTTAACATTGCTTACAGATAGTATTAGAGTACCAATAAGAAAGCATTAAAACTCAGTCGCCGAGCGCCATCGTTTAAGAATCCGTGCAGCTGCAAAAATTCACTTTACACCATTGGAATATTTTGTAATAGACACTTTAGATAAAACTATTCTTTAATAATGTAAATTGTATAGCCAAAACCTTTTTTAATAATTTTATTCTAGTTTTTAATTATTTTTTTATTATTGATAATTGTATTTAATAAACTGGAATTAGATATAACCATTATTTATAAAAAAATTTAAATAAACCTATAACAAAAAATGAACACTATAGATATTATTGTATCCTGGCGATATCAATATCACAGTCAATTGATTTCTAAACGCTATTTTTTAAATAAGGGACCATCCAAGCTGAAACTTTCTATTACTGGGGATTGAAAGGAAATCTCTCTTATCAGAAGCGATTATTGGGGTAGGATTAATATCTACCGGTCTGTGTGCCGACAGACGGTCGGTCGGGATTTTTCACGATAAATCCTTTGTGGCGTTAGATTTCTTGTTTTAGTAGACAATATTGTGTCGTATACCCCGAATGCTGTAACGAGAGCAATGGGGATGAGGACGTGTAACCCACTTTGTTGGTTGGTTTTTCGTTTAATTGTTTCGTAATCGGTACGTGATCTTAAATGTTGGTAAATTCGGTATTTTTATACTTATTAAATTAAAATTAACATGGCACGAAGCCATGATGACTCTTTAGAATAGTTATAAAATGTTTGGATTCGTATGAGTTTACCATCTAATAGATATAGCATATTAAATGTTCTATTTAAAAACATATTTGTTTGTTGTTTCAAGTTTCACTAAGATGTTATTTATCACGTTGCAGAATTCAACTGCACATAAGGCAGAATGCATGAATATATCACAAGCACTGAGAATGGAATTTAAGCCTTTATATATAAAGTAAAACATACGTTGTGTATTTATAGTAACAAGTATTAATTATAATTATTAATTACAATTATATGGACCTACTTATTTCAATATTAAAATGCCTAAAGAAATCGACGGAAAGTCTGTAACGGAAGTGTCTTAATAGGAATATCTTAACACTAGGTTCTCTCCACCTACGTTGTTATGTGGGGAATACAAATTTAAAATACGATATTTTAAAAAAAATCAATAATTAGTGAGCCCATCATGGCGCTATTGGACATGACATATTCAAGTTCCGCCACTCAAGACGTAGTGTCTCAAAGTGGTGTAATTATTAAACTCTTTGCGTTGGTGTGATTATTGAAATAATCGTAATTAAATAAAGTATACTAGGATTAATCTATATAAAATAAACTCAAGGTAAAACACTCCACTGATACTTAATTTATTTCTTATTATAAACAATAACTCTTTTCATGGTGGGAAATTATCTTGTTTATATATTCATGAAGATGGATCAGTGTTAAGGCGGCGTACATACTGTCATGGATTCATCATTCCTTGGTTTATGAACTTAATTTTCTTTATTCATAGCCCTTTATATTATATTCTAAATCAATTTATAATGAAGACGAATTTGTAAATATACATTAAGAATGTATAATAAGGAAATTATTTTTAAGAACATACTCGTATAATATTTTTTAAGATATATTCTTTAATAAACATTAAAAATATTACCTACGTATTCATAAAAAGTAACTAAAATGTGTAGGAATTTTTCATTGCTACGAGGTGTTCTTGTAAAAACTACATATTGCTTTAGATATCCCGCGTCTAGCATGCATATATTTTAGCTTCGTAATAAAGTCGTTATCTTGAATTTAATTTGAAAATTTACATTTTAACAAAGCATATTTTCTTTATTAATGAATTTCAATGAACGTATTGACGCAAAACCCGAAGGCGTCTAAACAAGGCACTCGATCTCAAATACTTGATACGATACGACGCAGTATTAGCATTTAGATTATCTCAGACGCAAGTTACTCGGAATATGCTTTATTTTCACTCACAAATTATATTTTGTCATATTTTGGAATAGCTTCTGAAGGGTGCGCTACAATTATAAAATTAAATGGTAAACGTAATTTTTATAAATATGTTACAATTAATAATTTTTATGTGGTTTAAAACAATATCTGCAACCTAGTATGCGATTTAATTGTAATAACTATTACATTAGATACTTTTTTAAATATTATAATTAGAGATACGACGGGTAGATAAATAAATGACATAATAAAAATTACTAAAAATAATAAAGCGAAAAAAAAATTACCCATCGACGGTATCCTTCAGAGGTTCGATCCATAACGTATCCCTCCAGCACAGTATGACAGGTTCATTCCGCGCCGTCCTCTCTCTTCCGCATATTAAAATGCAAATCAAAGACTGTGGCGGCGTAATTTTTTCGAGGGATCGATTCAACGAGCATAATCGAGACCGGCGAACATAGTCACGTCTGTAATATATTTTCTGGCTGTCGTAAAGATCTAATACGAAATCTTTTTTACTTATTCCAATATGTGCACGCATAAAGCATTTTTTCGGTGCCTTTTACGAGCACAATAAAAATTCTTAATCGAAAATTAATGTTTGAGCCGTACTGAGTGTAATTTGTATAGCGTTCGTTCAAAAAGGGTAATTCTGTGAAGTCGGCTTGGTTGTTGTATCATTTCGTTCATTAATTGCGTTCATAAGTTCGGCGCGGGTCGTTTTATCGCCGACGCAGCCGCGCTCGGCCCGCTTATGCAAATGACACGCCGCGTGTCTCTAACGATGGCATTATAACAATTTAAGAAGTAAAATAACAATAACTCCCTTCTCTCCGCGCAGGTTAATATCCATCTTGGGGGGAGCGAGTGTGTGAACCAATAAATGATTCATCCCGAACGAGATTAAGAACGCACGGATTTTTATCATGAAAATTCTTATTTGAATAAAGTGTATGATTGCCCCTCTTTGCATAAGATTTATGAATGTTAAGAGTTCTCAACTTGGAAGTGCTACAAGTGAGTGTTTTTAAAAAATAACAATTGGCAAGTACCACCGTTTTGCGGAGAATACGCAACGATTGTGAATAATTTACTTGGCCACCATTTAACATATTTACTGTATAAAGATACGTGGTCTATTACATTTTTAATTGTTACAAGGTGGGTTCATAAGCGAAACTCAACATTTAATTTCAACGCGTGAAGCCATTTTAGCATCTCATTTTCATAAAGCAGTGAAACATAATTATGCAGGGAAGGGTAGACTTAGACCCGACACGGATGCGATTTTTGGTTGGAGTTTTATGTTAATGTAACCTTCCCGCTATGCTAATGGCCGAATATGAGACGTGTTCGTACGGAACCACTATTTAACCCTTCGTGCGCTTCTGTTATAAGGTAACATACGCATAATTACAAAGTTTAGTATAAGGGCATTATGCTAATTCCACTTGGCGGATCCAAGCTGGATGGCAGTAACGGTCGTACAAGACTTTTATTACTGTCTCCTTGTATGCTATTAAGACAGCGAAACAACCGCCAGTAAAACAGTAGTGGATAGTTTAAAATGCACCAACAACTATTCTGATTTTACTTTTTCTTTCCAATGACCGAGTTTCTTGTTTCTTTGAAATAATAACAAAGTATCTTATAGCTTTAATGCGACTGCTTGGGATTTCTTATTGAAGATCGCATTTCATATTCTATAATTCAAGATGAAATTTTAAAAGAAAAAAACGTCATTATTCGGGTCACTAGTCATATATAAATATTATTAAATACCAAATAATTAATATAGCCATAAGTAATATATTATATAGGAATATAGTTTAACCAAACCAAAAACTAACCACGCTATCGATTTTTAAGCGATTTCATAGGTTTTTTTTATATTTCAAACGGTTAGTTGAATAGAATGTACCAATAGAAAAATAGAAATACAGCTGTAGTTTCACTTTGATACAAAACAATCAACGGAAATCAATTGGAAAAAGAAGACAGGTTTTATGGTTAGGCAGCTCTAATTGATATACAGTGAATAAATAAAAAAAAACTTATGTATAATATTTAAAAATAAATATCTACTTATACATTTCATGTTGTTTTATAGGTTTATTTCTGTGGATGGATTATTACAAATAAATACATCACCAATATTACTTTACGTCTATTATACTAAAGAAATAAAAAAAACGTAAATTAGGCACAAGTGTCTTTTTCCCTGACCATTAATAAATAATAGTATGCTTCATTTTGTTTCTATTTTATGTAATTATACGGTTGTACGGTGAATGCCGTGCCGTTACGTCATCAGTTCGTTCTTTACATTCCAGAAGTGTTTAAGTAACAACTTAATAATAGCATGCAGGTTAGTAAGACTCCCATTTATTTCAAGTTTTGCTTGTCAAAATTTGAATACTGAATCATTTCAGTTAAAATACTTTCCAGTTACTTTAATAATATCGAAAACTATGTTTTATGCGATATTTATGCAAATTATGGTAATTTTGTAAAATGAACAATAAGAAATAAATGGGTTCCTACGTATATCTAAAATCAGTATATGACTCACCGGCAGCGTCAGCTTGGGAGAGGAAGAAGATGCAGGCGAGCAGAGCGGCGGTGCGGTGGTGTGCGCGTCGCCGCTCTCGCATCTTACTGGCGCCGGGCTGCGCCTGCGCCAAACACTACGTGACAGTGCACCGTAACCGACATCACCGCGCGGCAACCCGCGCCCACAACCAGACCCCCAAATACCAAGGCTTACAATATAATATGCCCCAAATTTACTTACTGCTTACACACTATACACATCACAACCGAGTTTTGCCACTTAAGATAAAAAAACTTCCAAGAAATTAGACTAACAATAATTTATCACAAAAAATACGACAACCGTTTCGATGATTAAAAGATTCGAAATATTAGGCTAAGAGAGTATTGTAAAGGACAACGACGAGTAACTATATAATTTAGGTATATACAACTATTTGGTTTTATAGTTCCTTTCGATATATGACGACTCTCGCTAGGGTTCACTGCGCATATCATATCCCGGAAGCACAGTTCGGTTAGGATGAGAGCGATAGTTCAACCATATTCCATTGTTATTGCCTTTCTGTCTTCTCAACTGGTTCCTTGTAACTCACAACACTTGTACGTTCGTCTTGTAACACTACAACGGGACCTCCTTTTCTTCAAACACATTTTTTATTAATTAAAATAGAAATCATAAGCGTTGCTTTCCTTTTGTTGCACCTGTAAAGATATCGAAACGAAAGTTGTACACCAGTACAATAACCAATATTATACTGGTATATGTTTTCAAAATATTTGGAAAGCGCTTTGCACTAATATTTTACTCATAAATCTTATTTTATAACTTCTTTAGTCTCTATGAATTTTATTTTCTTAAAAAAATATATTAATGCAAGACAAAGTGAAAGTCCGATGTGTAAAGCTTAGTGTGAACAATGACTTTTATTGAACCATAAATTGGCAGCAGTTGAATCAGAGTAGCCAATGCATAAGTCACTCGTAGCGACGCGCTACAATCGTGTTGTACGATTGCGTAGCACTCGTAGGATACCATCGTGTCATAACATGTAAAATGGACTACTGTGCATGCGAACGATTCCCTATTAGATTCTACGTGTTGGTGTTTTGGTATGTATGGATAAAGTATTAGTGTTTCCTATACACATTGAATTTCTTCGGCAAAAATATACCGACGGTTAGGTTAGGTTAGTGGTACGTGGTATAATATATTTCGAAAACAAATAATGCAATAATATGATCCAACTAAAATAAAAGAATTAATCTTCGGGACTACTATGTGGCAAGTTTCCAAAATACTTACATATTGATATCAACATATACCTTACATCTTAATACCAGGAAGATTTCTTCGACACCATAATTTAAGGAAACTCAAGTTCAAGTATAACTAACTTCCGCCAGTTATTCATCGAAGTTTTCTCTCCATATCTGAATAAATGCAGGTAACGAAAGGAGTTTGAATTTTACCTTGGAATTCAATAAAGAATTCTCAGTTTCACGGCGGGAGAGAGACAGGTAAATATGATATGATAGAGAGGGAGAACACTTTGCACGACTTATAACTTCCAATAAGAGCCGAGCAGGTGTGACCGTCGACTGAAGCTATTTGCATAGTAGGAGTTACTTGCCTTTATTATGAAGGTACTCGACCGACACGATTGCCAAATTATTTCAGCACGACATACTCACTAGACTGGTTTGTCTTGAAACTTTGAAATAATAAAATTAACTTATTATACTGTTGTGCACTTTGTATTTTAATGCAAATATGAACCATATACCTATATTGAAAAGTAAAGTTTCGTAAACTAGTATATTTATTGCAGTTTTGGCGAACATCATTAAATAAAATGGTTTTCTTTATAAACCGATTGAAATAAAACAAACGCTAAATATTAAGGGATACCATAATTTACTGGCCTACTCCGCATTGTCCAATAAAGCATGAATCTAACATGTACTCATTTCATTTAGAAATACAATTAATTTTCTAAAGCACTATAAGAATTCGTAGTATTGCGTAAGCATATAATACGGCATCAAACAAACATACAATCATACCTGAACTCAACATAAAGTTTCCTTAAAGAAACCACGTTCAAATTACAAAATTTAAAAGCGCATTTTTGTCGAAAGCCCGCAAACAATAAAACCGAATAAACTGAAGTCATCTATCACTTGGCAACTTCTAAGCGTTTAATCAAGCTTGATCTTAATTAACTCACTAACGAGCTTATTTGCAAAATCCCTTAGCGCAAGCTTTATTTTTTATTTTGTATATTACATTTA
Source organism: Heliconius numata (assembly GCA_016802625.1). NCBI lineage: Eukaryota > Metazoa > Arthropoda > Insecta > Lepidoptera > Nymphalidae > Heliconius > Heliconius numata. The sequence continues at coordinate 639,008 of JAEBDU010000002.1, read as the reverse complement.
CTCTGTGAAATACATTTTTAAAATCTAAAAACATATTTTACTACATTACTATAGGGAAGGCCGCTACCCTGTCCTTGCCCTCGTATCGTATTCCCGCGAGTGTGGCACAAAATAAGAGAAAACGGCTTCGCAAATAACATTTTAATTAATTATATTATAAATAGTAACGGTTACTGGGAAACCAAAAAATGTTGGAAAATATATAAAAATAACACATTTTGGGACTATTTATGAAAGTATTTGTGTAATGTTGTTTATATAAATTACATTTGATTAATTATAAGTATATAAGTATTTTGTAAAATCATTTAAATACGATAAAAAGTAAGTTAAATAATATAAATTATTTAAAAGAACAGAAATTAAGTTACGTCCGACACGAAAGTAAGCTACAATTTCGTCCAATAAAATTTAACAAATACGTTAATAAAAAAATACGAACATAAACATAGAGACAAACAAACAAATAAAATATTTTTTCTAAGTTTAACAACATTTACTGTATACACATTATCTCGCGATGGCAAAACAAATGTCAGCTGTCAACGCTAATCCGATGCGTCGCTGTCAGTATTATCACGGCACGACCGTAGGTGCGGGTGCGGGGGCTACGATTGCGCGTAGTGCGGCAAAATACTTTTTAAAACACGTATAAGTCCAACTCTAGCTGTATTCCGTTCACGTCAATTGAAATCTAAAAATAATTGCCTTCTGAGTTAAATCTTATTTTATTTATATTTTTACTATGCTCTGATTCGTTATTTTTTTTATTTATATATTTAATAAGCTATACTATGCAGTATATTGAAGCCAAGTATATTGAAGACAGCAGTCGGTTAATATGTGACTGTCAACGTGATGATTATCAATAAATACAATCAATTATTGCTATCATAAGCAGGCGAAGCGAGTCTAAAGACTTATCATTCCAAAGTTAACTTGCTGCCTATATATAGATATCTACTATGCATTACGCGTGGGAACGTTATCAAATCGTATCTTTCCAAGAAGTCATGTTTATATTTAGAACATTTCTCTAGCTAAATTCGTTCTAGCTAAATCCCGCAATGAAATTAACTCATCAGTATTCCTTAACATTGTTAACATTAACTCAAAACCAAAATGTCTTTATATATACAAAATACTAAGAGATGGCACATTTCCATCTAGATTTCAAATGACTAGTCTAGAATATCCACAAACCAATTCTACTAACGTTTTATTAAGTAGGGAAGCACTCCGCTAATCTCCCAGATGCAGTAAGACCGTTGCAAGCCATCTTCAATATGCATCTTGATAACGAGTAATAAGCTATTAACGACTCTGGCGTAATGGCCGCCCTGGCAGCCATTTTATGCATCATTAGACTTCCATACCGTTTATACTGGGACATATGTTCATTTGTTAAATGAGGTGTGACGTGTTAATTAATGATTTATCTAATGTCATTAATGTACAATATTTAGGAAGAGATATTGATTTAATTCGGTTGGTTAAGATATTTAAAAATATAAAAGATATCATTGTTTTATTTATTAACAGTTAGCTTTTGTATATTGCCTTAATTCATAAAATAATACTTAGTAATAATTATTAGCAGTATATTATACTAATTGTACTTACTAGAACAATTAGAGTAAATAGGTTAGAAAAAAATTATTCACAAGTGTAAATTAATAATAGTGATTCAATCATAATTATGTAACTCAAAATGATAAAATAACAATAATTCTACATATTTATATTAAATTAAGCTTAATTAATAAATAAAAGTTAGTGTATAAATAATGATAAACACCTGCATCATCATATTGAAATGCTAAAAGCATATTGTATTTATTTTAAATTGATAGTGGTTATAAGCTATTAGCGTGATGTGAGTATGGAAGTGGTTTGCTTATATTCGATATCTCTTTGTATTATATTATTTTGGGTTATTAATAATTGAAAATGTTAATTATTTTATTATATTATTATACGGTAATTTATTTCAGACTTTGCGGACTGTATTGAGTGCAGAGTTCGCTACGAACTAATATCTTAATTTATCACAATAGTATTACTCAACAAATATATATATTAATATTTATAACACATTTTAAAAGCACAATTCCATACTAAGGATTGAAAAAAATAAATGGATAATGGCCTGAAAAAAGTCCACAACACAGAGGAGGACAGGAGTTTGAGTTCCGTTCAAACCTTCATACATTTGCTAAAACATTTTAAAAATACCATTGCGTTCCTCCAACACCATATCTCGTCAAAATTACAGAAAATGAAAAACGGTGTGTCTTTACACTCCATTCTCAAACCTAACAAGTACATCATTCAATCAAAAACTCAAAAAACACAAACTTTTAACCGGCCTAACATTGTAATTAGGGAGAGTTAACTAAAATAACACACATTTCCAACGTCATTTTCCATAGAGTAGATTCAAAAACTACTGTGCGTGGGAATGGCTAACTGTAACCATATATCGCCGCGTCGGTCTGTTTGTGCGCATACATTTAACACGTGCATACGATATGCGGGGTAACAAGTATTATTGTTTGTCTAACAAAACAACGTATCGACTGAACCAACTGGCGTGCCAATTTACAATGTTATGATATTTACTGTTATGCATGCATTATGAACTTGTGTTTTGTTAATTCTTTGATATTTTTTCAGCGTTTAAATATATATATATATATATCAAAAAAATATGTACATAAAATGAACAAAGCAAACATTAAAAACGCAAATCCAAAGTGGAATGACCAAACCTAATTGAATACTTACCTAACACATCATTAAAAACTAAGAAAAAGTCCTATTTTTAACATATAATAATAATATGCACAGTGAATATTATAAAAGTCCTAGATTTAGTCTAAAGACATGCAAATTTTTTCACGGTACTCGCTGTTGTCGCAGCGTGCAAAAAATATTTAAATCAAGCACTCTAGTCTCCAAACTCTGAGACGTTTTTCTGAATAATTCGGCAGTATATTTACTATAGGGGAGATATATTTAGCAAGGCAAGGATCATTCAAATAAAAATCTAAATGAGAAAAAGCCAACCGGTTAAAAACGTGATCCGTTTCCATTCGTTAATACAAATTGAATCAGCCGACGCATTAATTTCCTGTCAACAGTCGTGCCGGTTAAAGTGTACGATAAATAAAAACGATCGCAATAACAAACGATCTGTATGAAAATTCAATATCCGTCGAAGAGTCCCGAGGAATGCAGCGAAAATACAATGCAGCGGATTGAGATTTATTTGCTAGCTTTATGTTATTATGAGCTTGAACTGTTGCAAAAAAATCAATTCAATTGTTGTTTTATTCCATTATTTAGTCCAGCATAATCGTTAGCCATGAATATTATTGCTTTTTGTCTGTCTAATAGACTAATTGTGTTATGTTTTATTTTGTTTTCTTTTGTTGTCTTTATGTTGTGGTTTTTTTACAATAAACGAAAATGTATTAAATTATAAATATACAATTTTGTAGCCATAAGCTAATAGTTAATAAATAAGATCTGGTACAACAAAAGTATAATTTGGATTTTTTCGTTTTGGAGGCTGTCGCCTTGATATCAACACAATCGGTTCCCGAGAACTGTAAAACAACTTAGATATTCCATCTGGATGTAAATCCGCTAACTAGATAAGTTGTGTGAATGCGAATGTTAATCAGTAAACACAATGATTAATTGAGTAAGTCTGTAGGAGACGTGATCTTTGTTATTTTAATGAGACCCGGTATTCATATGCAAACGTCTCTCTAAACAACTGCTACCCTAAGAGGATTCCAACTAGATATATTTAATTATATCCATACAAATATGTACCTGGTAAGAGTCGGTTATTAAATATAATATAACTTCCTACCTGTACTTTCATTATTATAAATAATGCGCAGCTATATCTACGTGATGAAACTTTTGTTAGACACATTAAGTACATAAATTTAACGTCCTGAGTGATACACAACCCAGAGTACATTTAAAGAATAATTTGAATAGTTCTTTTTTTATATAAAAATGGAAAAGTTTTATGTAGCTTAGAAATAGTGAAATAATTTTTGATATAAGCCAAAAACAGAGACATTAATATTATCATAACGTCGACTAAGGGTGTCTCAACGACGATAATAATATTTCTTCTTACAATCTCCAGAATGTTATTACACACTCGAAACTTACTCGATTCAAACACGTAATTACACTTGTTTCGGGTCGTATGAAGATAATAATATTTTGCCTAATGGTGCTTCTGTATACTCATATATTATTCCGTGTGAAATTATTTCCTCTAACGCAAAAGCTGGTGGCATATTTACTGTGACAATCTATTTTTCACATTTATTTATACGAGAAGTATATAAATATAAGAGTACATTTTAGTTTAGATTAGTTTGTTGCTTTTTAAAAAAATGTAGTTCAGTCAATGCGTATTAAATAGAACATCCATGTAATTAAATACCACTCCGAAGGTTAATATATTAACATCCCATATTCATTCACTAGAAACATGCATTAATACAGTATAATTTTATTAAAAAAAAAATGTAACCACATTTGTAAAGTGCAGAAATGTATTAGGTTTAAAATTAAAAGGCTGAAAGTGTAGGTCGAATGCCAGCAACTGGCTCAGCTACAGTATTTCAGTATGTGAGAAGTAGTATACGTGTGCGGACGTACAAACATTACTAAATTCGTTCAACGGTGACTGCAAAAATGTGGTCGAGAGAACTTCAACGCCGACCGCAGTTGTGCGGTGCAAGTGACTCTAGTTTTGCAATTCATGTATTTATCTAGCATGTCTATTTGGCTACATTTTATTTTATACGGCCGTACCGCTGAGTATATTTAAATACACAGCATGTTTTATTTTAGTTAAGCGAAAAGTTAAATGAGTCATTTGAATAGTTTCTTTAATTTACAAAATAAATATTGATATAATTTATTTAAAAAAAATTTCGTTGCGTTAAAATATGTTTCAATAAACCACCTATAAATAAATAATAATAATGATTTTTTATACGCATGTTGCATTTAACTTTTACATATGAATGTTATGTATGTAACATAACATTCATATGTATCTCGCCAACAATTACTAATTGCCGTAAATAATAACAACAAAAAAAAACCTACACATATTATAAAATAAATCATGTAGAGCAGTCACAAACGATTCCGATAACAAAGCTTCATCAACCATCGTTCAGGAGCATGCGTCATTTATTCCCAATATCACGCTAGAGCAATTTATTGCAATACAAACGATAATTTTGGCAAACTTTATTCAACACACGGCTGATATGACAACGGCCGGGGGCCAGGCACCAACTTTGACAATTAGCGAACGCGCAAAGCAGGTTTTGACTGAGAATGAGTCGTTCTGCGATTACGTTCCGTCGCGTATTAGCCTAGATTAAATGAAATGCAATTTGGGCCCGGCTCCAAATGCCATGTCTAAGGATATTGCCTTCATAAAAATATTACCTTAAACTTTTATCCTATATTAACATATAGGATAAAAGTTTAGGATACTAACTGACCAACCCAAAAAAAAAGTTATTTTACACATTTTTTCATCTACATACTTACCCAGTTTTATATCTAGTAACTTGATGTTCATTTTACAGACATTTATAGATTGTATAGCAGTAAAAAATCATCACTCACAGAATTAAATAAATCTCAATATTATAAATGTAGAAAGTTTGTGAGGATTGCGACGCAAAAACTACTAAACTAATTTAGATGAAACTTTACAGTAATATAGCTTACATATCAGTAAATATAAGCGGGCGAAGCCGTGTTTTGTCGCTATTTCTATGCTACTAACATTATAAATGTGAAAGTTTGTTGTACTTTCACGCAAACACTACTGAACGAATAAATATAAGTGAGCAAAGCCGCGTGCCTAGTATTTAATAAATTTACACTTTTATATACTCGTTACTTTTTAAACTAGGTATTTAAAAAAAACATTCGTTCTTATAAAAAGTTATTATAAAATAGAAATAAATTAAAACGTATAAGTAAAAGAATTCGTAACGTAACAAGCCCTTTTTGTATATAATTAACCAATATATAAATTAGTAAATTAAGTGCAAGTATTTGCTTTGCCATGCGATAACAAATCCCACGCGTTGATGAATCCAGTTTATTTCCATAACGTGCTCCGTTCACATTAAGTTATCAATGTGATAAATCAATTAAGTTCTCGAAAGCATTTCACTCTGTATTTTACTTTGCATACATATAGTATAATAATCAAAAACGTAACGACAAGGTTTACCCATTATCGTTATATTTCAATTTCATATGAAAAGAGAATGAAATTAGCAATTTTCAAATCAAAGCTCTAATCTAATACCTACTTAAAATGAGACTGAACATGACGGTTGTGGGTTCGGTTCCTACTAGAGGGAATGAAATATTTTCATTTCCTCGGTTTGGTAACGACGCAATCCGCAACCGCTGTCTTCCCTACTATGTGAGAGCTGCTGTATCAGCGTGAAGCTAAAAAAAAAATTAAAAATGGATAGATAGCTTACATTCCACTATTATCAAGTCATTATAAGTGTATAATATGTACATTTTACACGATACGAGGACTTCTGAACATACTTAAATTTATAAGTTTTTGGAGCTACCATAAGACTAAAATTCCAGCAGAAAAGCTATTAGATACGATTACTTAAATTTTATGAAGCGTTAAAATATACGTAGGTACTGTACACGGGAGAACTAATACTCGCATGCTACGTTTGACATTATCGCAAGTACGATAAAATCTTAGGCGGGAATGAAATAAATGGGCAAGTTAGAAACGCCCAGATAAGTCTGAACGGCTGTAAGTTTAAACAAGTTAAAAATTAGATATACGACAGTAATTAACAATGTTTAACATAAAAAAAATATGTTGTAATTAATTAATAGCATTCTGTAGTAGTATAACTAATATTGTAAATAAACTTAATTATTAGTAATAAATATAACAAAACAAAAAAACAGCAATTAACTTCAGAAATTTCAAGGCTTTGAAAGTACAAAAAAATTCAATCGAATTGAAAATAGTAGCACGATTTTCGAGCGTTTTTATTAGCTTGAAAATGAGCGTAGCAAAAAGCAATTAGTCGAGTTCTTGAATAAATGAGCATCCCTTAATCAGCAAAAACTGATACAGTAGGCACCGCAAATAGCTATAAACAAACTTTAATTGACTCAAAGTGACGTTTTGGCGAACAATAAAACGAACAAGTGCGAACCGGACTCGACAAGGAACGTTCCGTACATAAGCTATAAAATTCTTATTTGTTGTACGAGAGTCCAAAAATAATGATATTGTTTTAGTATTTGTTGTTATAGCGGCAACAAAAATACACCATCTATGAAAAAATCAACCGTTTAACTGTCACGGTTCATGAGATACAGCCTAGTAACAGACTGACAAGACGTAGACGATAGTGGTACGGAACCCTAAAAATAATTGCAACATATATTATACTGAACTGGATTTAAAAAAAGATATATCAATTAGAAGGCAATAACATATAAAGGTTATTAACTTTTACATTATTTGAGCAGCACTAATCATATTAAAGTGGTAATAAAATATAACAGCTCATGAATTTTGAACAGTTGAAAATGGAATTCCAGCCACATCTTCCTTGCAGGTGCTTATTATCGGGTGCAGGATCTTTAGCCGTGGCTGCGAGCCAAATATCAATACTAACACTTAAAGATATATAACTATAGTTATTTGTGTTAGCCTAAAGATATATTTCAAAGATAAAATAAAAGTTAGAAATTCGAGGAACACAGCGAAAATTGTACGCAAAATAAAGTGCAATGCAATCACAGTAAATGTTGCTGTAAATGAAATTAAATTTGTTCAACGTCAACCTTTCCGGGAACTTGGTAACAGGTTAACACAAAGTAAAATTAGAGGTTAAGTTTTAAACGTCATAACTACGCGTAATGCAAATAGAATAGACTTATAGGAAACTATATTAAAAGTTATTCCGAAAACTTGTTCGGGGAGGACGACGAAGACGGCAAAATGGTGACTGTGCATAGATGCGCCAACTTCTCTACCTAATGGCCATTTCTGCAAGCTTTACTTGGAACTATCGTCATTTAAGTTTTATACATTGACACTTATAACGGGAGAGCCGAGACCTCGTTCCGTTAGTGTAATGATTCCCTTCGATTTTTACTTAAAATAACGACGGCCTGTTATATTAATGTGCTTTAAGAAGAAACTGTGAAAACTCAAATTTATGCTAACGTCTTCCACACCAAGTGACCTATTATGGAAATCGAGTAAAATGGCAAAATTTCTGTGAGCGCAAATCTAGTTTTTAATATGATTCTTTTATATAAAAATAACTAATAGACGTTTAAGCTTGCTATTATATTAAAGAAGACTTATATTAAATGCAATATATTTACTTTTTTAGCTTCACGCTGAATACCACATGTATAGCGGGGTGAGCAGACAGAGGGAACGTAGTGTTAAGTTCGTTCCGTTCCACACCTTCTGCCGAAGTCTCGAGGCATTGTGTGTTGAGTGGCGGAACTCAACGCCGCGCTTTTCGAAATATTCTTAAGGTTGTTTTTAGTTATTAAAAACATATTTAATTTAAGTTAAACTTTAACACCTTTTCAATATAGTTTAGCAATAACAATTTGAATTTAAAATATTTATTAAATTTTAAAGACTTAACTAAAAATGCACAATCCCGTTTACGGTATACCTGAGTGTACGGTTAGTACGCTTAGCTAAACAAGAAGTGACAGTGACGATGACAGATGTGCATGACCGCCGCCGTGCGGTCGCGGCGAACAAATTCTATGAAAGTATATTTTTGCGTGCTCCAAGCTTTGAATTATTGACCCATTACGTGATTGATGGCGTTGAAGAAAGTTCCTTTTTTAACTCTGTCCCCTTAAATGCATGTTGGAAAATTATTGTGATATTTTCATAGGAATTTGTGTACTAAATGTACGTATCTGACTGGCATTAGTCATTATATGTTTTATGACACTAGAATATATAAGCGAAAACTAAACAACGAATAAAATCTAAAAACGATTTAAGACTAAATTGTGAAAATATAATCAAAAAACTGTTGTATCCCTAGTGGGGCAGTGAGAGAGAACGGAGCGCCAAACGTATACGGTTTCTAAATTTTTTTGTCTCGGCCACTATCATCAACCTTACCAACCTTTCATACACGCCGATTTTCTTTTTTATTTATTAAATATTATTTTCATAAAAATATCAAGAGAAAACTATTAGCAATCTTTATTTTATTAATTAAAAACGAAAATATTCAACTAATTAACGCCAGTCTTCATTTTCAAATTTGAGATTTTAACAACTACGAAATATTTGATAGTACGCCGTCATACAATTAAAACAATTAGGCTTTTATAAAGGCTATGTACCTAACTGAATGATTGACTTTAAATTTAATTAAATTAATTAAGAGATGTTGAAAATGAGATGACGAGCCATGTTTTAACTTTAAGACAAATAGTCTTTATATCTAGTTAGTTTTAATTTTCTAGAAACTGTATCTCAGTAACACTATTGTACGTAGAGTACAATAGTGTTACTGTACGTAGAGTACAATAGTGTTACTGAGATACAGTTGTTAAGCAATATTTGGTAGAAAAAGATAACTTTCTTCAAATACATATTTTTTTCCGCAGGGTGGAGCGAGCCTAATGTTAAGACACTCCGCTTCTCACTTTCTGCCGAATTTTAGAGGCAACGACAAGAGTTTTTTCAACACCAGAGCGAAGAAATGAAAATATTAAATATTTAATTACCTCGAGTTAGAATCAAACCCACAACAAATTTACACACAGTCACACGCTTGTGCAGGGGCACACGCTACGACTAGAAATCAAATATAAATGGAATTTAATTATCTAACAGAAAAGTAAAATTGCTAAAGTGTTAATGTACATCTAATGCGCATTTATAAATAAAAAAAACTTTAATTTAACTTAAACTTTGATAACATATAAATTATATTAAGCTATTAAGTTAAATTAATACGAGTGAGATATGTGACAAATAATATCGAGTTATTTACGTCCACGCCCCACAGATAGCACCATATCGTTACTGTCGCCGCAACTTTACAACGGATCGGGACAATAAATAATAAACTTTGCCAATTTGCGTCCGAGAGTGAACCCGAGGCGAAAATTATAATATTCATAATTAAATTAAAACACAAGTTATGGAGTTTTAAAAGAAAGAGGGAATCGGGCTTAGGGAAGGGTGTCAACGGACTTGACAAGAATTTAATTAGTGGACGTCTTCGTATAAGCGTCTGCTTTTTAAATATATAAATGTGTAATATTAATTAAATTAAATTCTATTATTGAATAAAAATATAGGGTATTTTTGCTTTATTGCGCCCACAGCAGTGTAGGCAGAAGCGACCTAATGTTAAAACATTCCGTTCCCCATATTCCATCGAATTTTGGAGGCTTTGCGAATTGTGTGGCGGAAGTTTTGACTCGACACCAGAGCGAAGAAATTGGAAATATTAAATATTTTATTTTCTCGAACCTGAATCAAATCAACACCTTCCACGACCAATTCTTGCCACCCCTTCGTAACGACTGCCTATGGATAAAAATTGTAGTTTTTACTAAATACACTAGATTTTCATTTTTTCAAAATTGCATAACATAAATATTTAGTGGGATTTAATTTTTTTAGTAAAGAATAAACATTTAAATCTGCTAACAATTTACAATAGTCACCCGACTTAATAAATGTTATAAAAAAGTAATATCTTTGAGAAACGATTCAAATTTCGACAAAAATTATTTTATTTGCAATCTGTCCCAAAATCCTCGCTAAATTATGCAAGAGACAACATCATTTTTTCCGCGACGACGAAAAGTTAAACGTAGCAAGTCGAAATGAAAGAAGGGAATTAGGGGCTGGAAGGATTTCATTAAGCCAATTCGGACTTCACAATAATAGCTTTAATTATTCACGATTGAGAAAGCTTTTGGAAGCAAACTGATGAAACTTGGTATGGGACCGGTAATGAAAACGTCCACCCAAATGTTTAGACACGGTTTCTATAGCAAAGGTTAATAGCCGAGTTCTGGTTATGTAATATTATTAGTCTTAAGTTTCCAATCATATTAATAATTATTTTAAAATTATTAATGTACGTTATTAAAACGTATGATATATGTAAATGCTAATTTTGATTACTATATTAAATCATAGCAAACGTCACGTCTCTACGAAAAAGTCAATGCAGTCGCGTTAAATTCACAACAAACTTTTATATTTCTCAAAGCAACCCGGGGACTCTATACATAAATACGTACTTTTCGAAATAGAATTTCCGGAAAGTTCTATGGCACATACTTGTCAATTCTCATACATATAAAGGTGAGAATGAAGTAAGTTCACCAAAACTTATTTGGTTAAAATATAAGGAGCATATCATGACACGGTACATAAATTATTGCGGCGAAGTAAAATACTAGCATATTGGCGATAGTTTTTATTTCCGGAAGTGTTTCAGTAAGCGATGTTTAATAGTGAATTGCTTTGATTAAACAAAATTATTTGAAAAACTGTAAAAAGACGAAGTGCTATTAGGAGTATAAGATGCTCAATTTTTTTTGTAATAAATATAAAAATATTTGTAATGTTTAAAAGAAAAGCTTCAGGGTTTTCCAATGATCTTGCATAAAAAGAAATAACAAGCATAAATCATTTCACATGACCAGTCTGTTAAGAATGTAAGTAGAATGTATTAGAAAAACGAATATTAATTAAATTTTCTTACCAATTAAATCAAAAATCACGCCACTCATGCCACACACAATGCCTCCAGAAGTAGGTGGAAAGTGGAGAACGGAAATGTATTAATGGAAACGGAGTATCTTAACACTAGGTTCCCAGGTTCCCTCTGCCTATCCTGCTATTTTCAAGATACAGCGTGAAACTACAAATAAATCTACAAAAAGCCACAATAAACACGAATAAACGATTGTTAAATAATAAAAATCTTGAGAGCAATATTATTAGTTTAAAGCGAGTCGTAAAGTCGTCTATTCAATTCCTTAAAACGTCATGCGAACACTCCACTAATACCATCTCACGGCCATCTGCGTTCCCAGCAACATGTGCTCGAACCTGCGAGTACATGGGTGTATACTCGCTATAAAATCAGATTAGGTCAGAGTAAGATACTGCTGAGAACGTAAACGGGCTTTTACAGCTTCATGATCATTGACGATTTTATGGTATGTAATGAAGACGAGGAAAACTCTTTAATCTTCTCATTTTATTTAGAAAAGAAAGTATGTATACAAGCTAAGGGCACAAGCGTGTCACTGTAAGCGCGACGGTTGTGGGTTCGATCCCACCACGTGAATGGAATGTTTTATATTTTCATTTCCTCGGTATGGTAACGAGGTAAAGCACGGTGTTGAGTTCCGCTCAACCCGCAATGCTTCAAGATGTCGGCGGTTCTCATGTTACCAGATTTCCTCTGCTTACCCCTAAGTGCGGGATACAGTCTGAAATTCAAAATATATATGTATATATTTATATGTATAAAGCACATGCTTTTTTAATTGAATATTATAATGCTATAAAATAGTTGGTAGAAATATATTAAACAAAACTTTAATTTTGAATAATATATTCACCTATATGCCGCATACAAATAACGAACATCCTCACAAAATATGAACACCCAATCATTGAACAGATTCAATTTTGTACCACTTGAAATTATTTAAATGTTATTAGGGAGATATTTCCATCACAATACCTACACGTATAGGATCGGTTGCAACGGAGAATATAAAAGTTCATTTCACAAAGTAGATTATACTGATAACGAATCGGCTGAACAAACACCAGTGTTGTACTCTTGTTTAAAATAGTTCATGCGGATTCTATTTACATAAGCTGTGATGTTCCGATGAACTATGTTGACTATTTAAATTTTGTTAACATCGAACGAAAATTATTATTATCATTTTTATTTTGAAATGCCAACTATACTTGCAAGCATTGTTTTGTTAGCAAAATATATCATATCCACTGAAAATATGTTTTTTTAACTTCACGGTGTGTCCCGTATATAGCAGGTAAGTAGGGGAACCTGGAACACTCCATTCATAACTAAGACATATTCTTGAGGCATTGTGTCGAATGGCAATATTCAACGCCGTGCTTTGCTTCGTTACAAGCAAGCAAGGCAAGCAAGGAAAATATTAATAAAAATATAAAATATTAAATATTTCAAGCCCCCGAGTAGAAATCGGATCCACAACCTTTCGTTTGACGTAGCAAGCTAATGTTCCTGAGCCACGACTTCTCAATATATATTGCTGGTTTATTTGCAGAAACAATTCACTTTTGCCTTAGTGACGCGATTGTTACAAGTTAGATTGAATGCGGTTATTTTAGATTCTAATTCTAAAGAAAAATACGTGTTCGAATGCATAAAAAGAGCAAAACGAAACAAAAAATTAACTTCCCCTACCTACCCTGCAATAAGGAAAATATACAAGCAAAAAAATTGTGTACTCATTTATTTGGTCATATTGCACATCAACGGCGCAAATATTACTGTCTTACGCTTCGAAAACCTTCCTTGGAAATGAATCGAATATTCAACCGACGTTCTGGCAGCGATGATCTTGATATACTTCGCTATCAATATCATACTTATAATTGCTTCTTTTTTAATTATTTATTTTTTAAAATTATATGTGCTATAAAAATGCCTCGGTCAGTCAATATTGCACGTATAATATACCATGCCTTAGTATAAAAGAACAAACAAGAAATCCTTCCGGATACTAATTTAAAGCGTAATGAGATATTTTTCACAAGTTTAATTACAAAGAATCCCGCGTGGCTGGAACTTCTTTCTAAATAAAGTGAGCCAATAAGCTTTGTGGTAGATGAGTTGTTTGTGGTAGTAGTTACCTTCTAGTGAAGGTAAATGAATGTGACACGAATATTCTTATATTGTAAGAATATACTGACTTACTTACTTAATTATCTTCACGCTTTATCCCTAGCGGGGTAGTCAGAAAGAACGGAGCGCCAAACGCTACGACCTCTACATACCTCTTTCGTCTCGTCCACTGTCATCAAACTCTTCATACATGCCCTTCGGGGGGTCCTCATGCTTTTGACCACATGATTTTGATACTGCTCGAAGGTCACGTAATCTTCGCTATTTGCAATATAAAATTTATTTTATTTGAAAATATTTTTATAATTTAATAATTAGCACCTATTAAAGTAACTATATATTATAAGAGTTTAAAAAAATATTTGATGGAACTCTAACCTTGATATATCGTAATGACTTATGGGATTTGCTTAATAGAGACGGTAACTGCAGTCCTTCATGCTATAAAGACTTCTCATTGCATTCAGCCATTAAGGAAATTAGTGTGCAATCTAAATGTTACTAATTGCAGAAGCGACTGTTATTTTTATTTTTTGTTATTTTTAAAAAAATACTAACTATACGTATATATTAGAAAGTTAAAATACTTAAAAAAGTTAAAATAATTTAACTCTTTTTTATTCAATTTCATATTGAAGCAGATATATTAAGCACTTCTAAGATAAGACCTCTTTTCCCTAATGATCCTCTATTAATGAAATCTTTAAAGCATAAGAGTTCTAATAATATTCATAAGGCACTTATTATTCATATGCCCGTTTGGTTACAAATTTATGCATACTTACTCGTACTTACAATAGCTACGCATGTTTGAGCAATGAAAATGAATAGACCTACTTAATTTCAAGTAACATGGGTCAAAATAAAATTTAATTTTAGTTGCTAACGTTACTTTGACGAATATAAAAATATACGTAAGTAAATATACGTAAGTGTGGCGCTTAATTATAATAAGTTTATATATTTAAGCGCCTTATGAAGACGTGATGCAATAATGATATATTCTTTTTGGTCAAAAATGAAGGTCTTATTAATGAAAATTAAGTCAATCCATTTTTTATATGCTTTCTTATATCAAACATTATATCTATATCGAAATATTGTTCTTATATCAAAAAAATCTAAATCTAGGACAAGCAATAACGAACGACACAGAAAGGAAGCAAAATGTGTTATCGACATTTCACCAAATATGGGAAAAAAGGCAATAAAAACTGATTCCACTCTCTTAGTTGATAGTACGACTGTAGTTTCGGCGCAAGTTATTACTTTAAAAGCGTCCTTTATTTACATGGACAAATGGTGTGTCGATGGGATGATTATGCAAAGTAAACACGCAGTAATTGTCACAAAGATATCAGGGTTTCCGTCTATGCGGCTTACCCATATTCATGTCATATTCGCTCTAAAGTTTATAATTTTCTATCCTCACATATTTTGATTTTGCATAAATTTCCATTTCCATTTCGACAACATTTTCATATTATGGTTTCTAAATAGCAGCTGGTAGAAGTAATGTTTGGATAATATAATAACGTGTTTAAATAGAAAAATTATGTATGTGTGTATTACAATTTATGTGATGATAACAAATTCAAATAAGATCATGATTTTTAATATGATTATATTAAGATTTTTCTAATTTCGGTATTTTAGTAAGAGTAACTCCATTTTTTTTAAAGTGAATGGAAGGGAACAGTTACTTTATTACAGATATTTATTATTATATACAAATATGTAACATATTATCTTATTTAAAAACTAAATAAATGCATCATGAACTTCATTTTACAAGTAAAAGCCTATAATCAAAAGAGTTAACTGAATCAAAATATCAATATCACGATGTCGATCAAACTAAATATTTATAAATAAAGCTAAACATTTGTATAACAAAGTAAACACCGGGCGAAGCTAGGACGGGCCAATAGTTGGTGTAATCCATCAATCACCTTTAAATGTATTATCAAACTGCAGCTGCCGAGTATCGTGAACATAATGTCACAAAACGCAACATTGGACATATTTATCTCGACAGTTCATCGCGAGATTTATGTGTGGGAAAGATTTTTGGTATGGAGAATTTAATTTAATTTTCTGTGTTCACGTTAAAGGCACCTCAATAAATTATTGCATAGTATCACTTTTGTTAAGAAGTGAGACTTCGCTCTATATTGCTTCTATTAAAAGAAAAAAGTCGTAGTTGATAATAAATTGATGGTTTCAGCTAATCTTCAATACGCTTTAGTTGTTTTCAATGTCGGGTATTATCTTAATGCTAGTGTTCCACTTGGAGCTGTAACCGATTGGAATACATTAATATAATGTGTATGTATCATATATATTATAAATTTAGTTAAAATAATGTATTACTTTGAATAATATGGTTCGAACATTATCGAAGTTCAAGAAGATTTATGTGCGCGCTTTTCGTTTTCGTGATCCTAATCTGATATTAAACTATAAAATATACATTAACAATATTTTATCTCAATTTAAATAATCTAACACGCTTTATCGCTTGCAAGTAGTACCTACATAATAAATTTGAAGAAAAAACGTAAGAGTGATTTGGCAGGAACGGCCTTACTGCCTTTATTTTTTGCGAGAAAAAACGTTAAAGCGAGGCTGAACAAAACGATTAAATTAATAAGTTAATATTTATTACAGTTTACCATTATTTTGCACAATGTTTTAATTTATATTTTTATTAATACAAAAACAGTAGTATAAAGAGAATCTTCAACACAGCTTTTATTTTAAATCTCGTCTAAAATAATATAAAACACACTGAAAACTTATACAATCAGAGCAATCAATAACATTACTAATTAAGATTTTTTGGCAGCGGAACAGTGTCTGACTAAAACACGAAGAATAGCCGTGACGTGTCTCGGGGAATGAATAATAATTTTTGATTTCATCGCTATTGAGAAAACTAAGCGCGGCTTTAAGTGCTCAAATGTCTCAAAAATGACAGAAAATGAAGCCCGCGTGTTATAATATTTCTTCCCCCTGCATAGCCTGCTATAAGCGGTATACGACGTGAAGCGAAAAAAGACTAAAACAACCATACTAATAAATTTTTAATTTATAAATTTTTTACCATAAATAAAATAAAATAAATCAGCTTCACGCTGTATCCCGCACACACCAGGGTAGGCAGAGGGAACCTAGTAGTGTTAAGACACTCCGTTCCCCACTCCGAATTCCGACTTCCGAATTCTGGATTCGAAATCTGGTCGATTTTACCATAAAACCTAGTTATAAGACAGTTACCTTCTCGTAGCCGTTGCGTCGTAGTCAGGGCAACATCGCGTTAGATATCAATACGTCGCGCGGACGTTATCGCACGTCAGTTCAGCAAAATTTATGCGCAAGAATTTGCCAAGTCATGGATCGTGGATTTAAGAACATTATTTATTGTCTTGTGGCCTCGTGAGTTTAAACGAAATATTATGAATAGTTGAATATTTATCTATTACAATTTCATTCATTTTTCACAAATATTTTCATGCAAAATAATCGTAATAAGTGAAGAAGAACACAGAAAAACTGTCTTTAAACAATGACTGTACCTAATATAAAAAAAATATATACATAAATTTATTAACAAATAAAAACCAAAAAATTCTAAAGCTCTTTACGTAGTTAACTCAACAATTACAAAAATTGAGAACACAAAAGTATAAAAGAAAAAAAGCATTGTGTCTGTTCAAACAAGTTTCCATAACTATCCTAGCAATGCAGCACAAACGAAATTCAAACAAAAAAAACCTCAAAAAGGAAATCAACGGCCGCATTCCGAAAAATTCATCTCGAAAACTAATTTACAATACAATTCGGCGTTAAACCGCAGCTGCACTTTAACTCGCGCTTGATACGTGTCGATGTAGAGCGTTTAATTTAACTTAGCTCGCAAAGTGCTCAAAGTTCGACTTTACTGGTATTAATTATAAGCAGACATTCCAATGTTCTATTATTACATGGAAAATGGAAATCATGTGATTTTATAAAATGAAAGGTTATTTCTATATTTATACAGTACTAGTGGACCCGAACGCGGCTACGCCCGCTAACTATACGCATATTTATTAAATATACTTATGAAATTATTTTCAGTTTTCAATAGTAAGATGAGTTAAGCAAGCTCATTTTGGGTGACGTTTTCTAACAACAAACTTTGCAAATCGTTGCTTAGCAACGACGGTTGTTATTAACATGGCGGAATAAATTGCATGTCAAATTAATTAGTATTTTAATATATTGGTATATATCGAAAATAATACAAATATGAGAAAAAAAAGTATCCTATGTTCATCCCGAGACCCTCAAGTATCTCTATATGAGTATTTTATCACAATTAAATTAGCGGTTTGGCCCTGATTGCGTAAAAGACAGACAGACAGACAGACAGAGTTACTTTCGAATTTATAATATAGGTATGGCTAAACCTAAGTAACCGGTAACAGGTACATATAAGTAACAGGTTACTTTTGCACTTTATTGTAAAAATAAAAATATTATACTAAGTAAATGGAAAGAAAGAGGCTAGTCGTGGTGCAGGGCAACAAGCGTGAAACTGTAAACGCGACTGACTGTGGGTTCGATTCCCACTCGAGAAAATGTAATATTTAAATATTTTCATACCTTTTCTCTAGCGTCGAGAACGAATCGACGGAAATGAGCGGCGTTGAGTTCCGCCACTCAATACGCATTACCTCCACAATTCAGTGAAAAGTTGGGAGCTGAGTTAACACTGGGAACCTAGTGTACTACTTTGCTACATGCGGGACACAGCGTGAAGCAGAAAAAGAATGACAATTTTAAATGTTATCTTGCATTATAAAATATATAAAAAATAAACTTTTATTATGGTTCTAAAGAGGTCACACTCCACACTGCAATGTCTATTGTTTACAAAATATTAAAGAAATATTCACGTTGAACTTCCCGACTCATGAATAACACGGGACACGCCTCACTTGTTATGTTTCGAAGTTTTTTTTATTTTCTACTCCATTAAAAGGACGCGCAAACTGACGATTTAACGCCGGGCCCGATGAATAATTAGGAAGAATTTCTTGCCTGTCACGTCTCTAATGAATATAAGACCGGCCTTGGCTCGAAAAAATATTCGAAAAGAAATCTGTGGTGGTTTTCCGAAAAAAAATTCTTTAATTAAGAAAGCTGAAGATAAATAAGTCGCTAAGCACAAATTTGTTCGTCCATTCCGTTTTTACGTCGGCTATACAGCGTTGCTTATTTATTGGGTTATTTTTTCTACTGCGTTCAAATGAAGTATACCAGTCGTTTGTGTACGTCAATTCAGCCGCAGTGGGCTATTGCCAGTGTATTTGTTAAGATCAAGGAAATAAACGTGAGCTTTCTGGATAATTTTGCCACACCAGAAACTTGCAAGCAATTTTTATAATCTTTATTAAAAAATATAGGGCTACAACTTATAAGAGGTGTAAATAGATTTTTTAGAAAATGTTAAAAATATTAGAACGTAGCGGGATTTGAACCTTCGCTTTTTGGGACGTTGGACGGTTTCTACGTTTTCTAAAAAATCTATACATTTATTATAGATATTAAATAATAAGTAAAATAAATCAAGTTATACGATTCGCCTAGTCTTCCTCTAAAGTCTAAATAATAGTGAATAATTTAATAGAAAAATAAACGTTATCTGCATATTATAGAGGATAAATAATAGATATGAAGACAAACACACATTCATATTTGTAAAGGTTGACGCAACAAAAGCCTATATTCCTATTGATACGTCCAGGTACAAAGGCGCATGGCAACCCTGCGTAACATGAAAAAGGTCACAGGTGTAAGTGTTTGTATCGAATCATGACCCTGGAAAAATAAATTACTTATCCAAATATGCAAAACAAATTCAATTATAATAACTATTGTATTTTTTTAGTCGCCTCTAATCTAGTTCTGTAATAAGGAATTGAAATTTTAACCATTTGTGATTAAAAAAATTACATTTTCTAAAGAAACTAAAAATAAACCCTTTAACTTAGAATAAATCCTTTTTATGACACTAATTTCTCTTAAATACAATCAATAGTATAGAGATAAAACCATGAATACAAAGATCAGCAGAGCGTACGTCGATGTTTTTTTATTTCAATACATGTAAAGACAGATTGCACATGGGTCCCGCAAAAGAATAATGTAAGCGATCCTTCGCACTCGAGTCGTTCAATTTGCCGCTGCCCCCTGATCGACCCTTTTTCCCCTATATTAAACCAGTGGTACAAACGAAGCCTTACCATCTCAACCCGTACATGGAAATAAAACTCAGCTCGACCTACATACTATAATGTGAATGTATTTTTTTTTATTTTCATTATTTCAGAATTTCCGTATTTAAACAGTAAAAATCTTATCTGACTTGTATTCCAATTAGTGGCTCTATATGTCATTCTCATCATGTGGAATATGAAAATCCGTGACGTTATAAAGTAAAAAGTATTAAAGTGGTGACGTCAATGCTCACTGACACGAAACTAAGCCGTTACTCAGGGTAGTTTCTATAATACATTAAAAATTACACTACTTTTATTAACGCAAGGCTTAGTAATAGTAAGTAATATAATACTAGTAGATACATCAATAAAAGCAATTTGTTAGACTAGCTACCAATAGGACGTCAATTCAATACAAAAGTAAAATAAATTGACGAAACAATTTGAGAAAGAAATAAAAGACATAATAGTTTGTCAATGCCAGGAAATGGATTTGAGATCCATGACTTTTTGTGTAATATTGGAAAAAGCTTTCAATAGAACCGATAGCCAGCGAAACAAATTGTCAGTGCAGCTCATTAATACGATCTCTTTTCTGAGCACAAAGAGGATATACTAAGTAAAAATTATGTAAGTACATACTTTATTTTCCGGTTTTACATAAATTAACTAAAATATTTATGTATAACAAAAAAATATTTCGAATAGTAGAATTTTTCATATAGAATTTTAATAAAAAATCAAAATATCCCTCATATATTTCATATAAAAATGCAAATTCAATAATTGCACTTACTACTTTTTCATATTGAAATATAGTTAAAACTTAATCAACATTTAGTTCAATCATGGTTGTTTTTATGAATAAAATTGAAATCAAATTTGAATACTGGCAAGTATATCAAAATTATATAGTGCCATTAATAAACTTATGAAAACCATATAAAATTCATTTCTTATCAAAAATATACGAATAAATATTTTTATATACAATTCTACAGCATTAAGAAACTATCAAAACATCTAAATACTTTGAAGCCGCAGTATTCATCCCGCGGCATATTCGTAATCAAGATGTCGATAGAAATTTCTCTTTCATTGTCTCTTGACGCAGATTGCTATTCAGAGGTGTAAGTAATCTAAAGTTAAAACAAGCCGGCTCTTACTATCAAGAGCTTAATGATGATTGTTGTTTCTTCGTAATAATTTGTGCGATATTGTTCCCTGTAAGCTATATACGGTTTAAAAGTAATTAAAATGCTTTTTGCATGTTGTATGAAGCAGTGAGGCGCGTATCGCTACCGACCGTGCATGGACCCATGTCCATTCATCGTGATAGGTATGACCGATCCATGGGATCGGTCATATTCCGGAATGAATGCAAACATTTTGTTTTAGCAGGCTATCTCGACTCAGTCAGAAAAAGACACTCAGAACAAAGCAAAGTAAATCACATATTTGACATAGAATCAAATATGCAATTATAAAAACACAAAAAGACCTAAAGACGTAGTACGTCACGTAGGCCTTCCAGACAACTCCATAATCCAACGTATTTTAAATATTTTAACGCGACGAGCTTAGTATAAACAATAAGACGATTTAAAAGTGTATTATGCTTCACCTCACAAAGTTATAAAGATTATCCTAACACTTTCTCGTGCCAATAGCTTTAAGTATGATTTATGCAAAACCTTTAAACTTAAATGAATAAAAAATTACGTAATATTTGTTCACAATTTTCACTGTATCTCTTATGTTTAACAAAATCGGCAAGCAAAATGTTATAATGTGTATTCAACACTAATCTTTTCCCCATTTTCTACATAAAGACCAAAATCCCATATTTCTTGGGTTAATCATCACAATCATTGGATTACAAATCAGCCGTATCAACTGTGTCAATTGTTACAAATAAAGAAATTACAGAATCATCTTTTAAATTTAGGGTCAAGTTCTTACTACGAAATAAAGCCTGAAATATCTAAAAGCCTAAAGCCATATATCTGAAAAAAACTATAAATTTAAATACACACAGTATATTTTTGACGAATCTTTGTACATAAAATATAAATATAAAACAAGGTAGGTATACCACAAACTTCTTACAAGTGTAGCGAGTTCTCCCGGCAGACACCGAGTTTATTTTGGATAAAAATTTGCGACTATATGGAACATCATTTGGGATTGGCTTAGCTCACTTTAGAGCCTTCCTGCACTCTGCCTCGCTCCGGTGGCCACGCTGCAGTAAGTAGCAGTTGCCACGCGAATCATACTTCGCAAAATGTATCTTATTGTTAGTCAAAGTTATTCTACATGTGGTTGAACTTGCTTTAATATATTTCAGTATTCTTGGTTTGCGGAATTTTAATATTTTTCTAGTACCACAAGTACAGTGTATGGGCCATGTATGATAAAATTATAGTCGTAATCAAAGAAACACGAAATTTATACACTTGTGTTATAATTACATTTGTTTTGAATTTATCTATCAAATCTATTTTTTTAGATAAAGCTATATTATAGCTACATTTAGAAAATATAGCTCGTAAGAAATGTGGCTTATACAATAAAACTCATATATATCATAAATAAAAGTATACTACTACCAGTGGTCAGATTGCAATTTAAACTTTAACTTTATATCTCATATAATAATAAAATTTCAAAAGGGTAAGTTTTTCTAACAAAGTTCTCTACACAATTTTGCAGCAACAGACTGGTTTATATTGTTTCAACAAAAACCTAAAGAAACTAAATTAATTATAAACCATATAAAAGACTTATAACCCATACAAAAACTTTGTTCTCTACATATAATTAAGATTATAAATAAACATATTGTGGCACGCAAAAAGAAATATAAAAAGCTAAATATATGAAGAATTTTTTTCGGCTATACAATTATTTGCTGTCAATAAATTCAATTAGCAAGTTTAAATAATGCTCTATTGATGAATACAACCTCAAAAAACCCGTCAAATTGGGACGATATGATTCGGCATTGAATTGACTCCACAGAAACTCGCAAACTTTTAAATTTATTCTGGTTTGCTTTCCTTCGAACCGCTCTCCTTTCATTTTTGTAATTCACCCTCGATATCTGTGCCATATAATATGATTCTCTAGATTTTCAACAGAATGCAATATCTTTCAAGTGGATTTATGAATCAATGAATTGATATGTGAAAAGAAATATACCGATATATTTAATAAGACCGAAAAGAAAGGTTTGGAAGACATTTTATATTATTAATAATAATAAGATAATTGCAACGTACTTATAAAAAAATATTACTTTATGAAAAAATCTCCATCTAAGTATTTTTACACAAAATCAAATAATACGAAAATATTACATATAAATGGAAAACAATTTTCATATATCACATTTTGCGACTAATATCCATTTCATTATAAATATACCGTATCAACAACGTCAGTCGATGTATCGAGACGTGAAATCTCCTCGGAGAAACGTTCCCGTTAGCTTCCGATAACTACGAAGCCTTACCGGAATTGAGAACTCATTTCCACATAAAATATTATTCTAAGTATAAACCAATATTTTCCTTTTCTATTCCACTTCCTCGTGTTTGTTTCTCAAACGATTTAAACGTTGGCTCGTTATATACGCTAGTTACACTCATAGGTACGTAAGTACAAGCTTTCTATATTTTAGGAGATATTTTACACACATAAGACGTGATATATAAGTCGTAATAATGTAGAATAGTATTATGTGCTATAGAAAATGTAACTTATTCGTCCATCTTACTCAAAAACTAACTTGCTCACAAAGAAACCAACATTCGTGCAAAAAAAAAATCTGCAAGCCTTGTAACAAAATAAACCGTTGAGAACTACTATGACGGGGTCTACTTAATTTTTTCTTGTTATATATTCCAAGAGCATTCTCAGTTTGTGTACCGCTAACCCTTCATTAGCAGGACGGGTCTTTTTCCCTGATCTATTTGAAAAGCAGTGTTCTTGAGACGGATCTAATTTGTTTCTTTACAAGCACGGTTCGTTCTATCCACTGGCTGATTGCGTTGGGTTATATTTCACTCTTACAGTGCTGCTCGAGTTTGCAATTTGTTTGGGTATTGGACGAGTCTGTCAGTTCTCACGATTATTTAGTCTTTATCTTAAAACTTACGTAAGAACATATATCTACGCTATTAATAATTTGTCTTATTAAAATTGTTTATATTTTTTATATTACTTACTTTTAATGAATTCATTAATAACACAAAACTTAAAAGCATCTATTTCTTAACGAGCATATTCGTACCAACCTATGTGGTGACATCATTTACTAGGAACCATTAAATAAATTGTCGATCCACAAATTACTGAAATAAAAAGAAACGAATAATGGTAGTAGACAATTTAAACCGTTTGAATATGAAATATAAATACCGACCGTAGGAAACCTATGAAACGGAAATGTTGAGGTAGCGAGAGGTACCTACTTTTCGTTGATATTGTATTACATATTGTTGAAACCAACGTTAATGCAAGGCTTTGCTCAGTATAATGGTGCTAACGAGGCTGGCTGCTTCTCAGCTTTTTACGTGGACGTGTGAAGATTTTGATGCTGTATCATGTTGGCATTGTACTTATATTTTGCATGCGGTCATAAACGGGTGAAGTTTTGATTTTAAACTCGAAGTTAACAACTATTTTAACTTTCGTGAGGTATATATCGAGTCTCTGTAAGTAACTTGTATAAGTAAGTTATCACTAGAGTCGTGTTGTAGGATAATTAATCAAATTAAAAGCGCAGCTTAGGAATTTTATTACACGTAGTTAGTTAAAACTTTTATGACGGTGTATTTAGAAGTAACTTTCAAACATAAAAGGTAATATAACAAAAATATTGCAAATATCGTAATTTGTTAATCGTCCGACTCTAAGCGCGCTAGGTATGGATTTAAATCCCTCTCGGTACAATAAATGTTTTTTCTACTCTGGCAAGACGTGTCAAAGCACCGTTACTACACACAATATCTAAAAATTGATAGGAATGTATGTGTTAACACTAGGGTCGCCCTGCCTACCTTGTTATATGAGGCACAAAGCCTGAACTCAAAAAATAATATAAAATAAATTATTATCAAAATGATTTAGCTTTATTTTATTCATAATAGCATTATACCATAGAAATAAAATTAGAATTAAATTGTAAAAAAAAATTACCTTTCAGTCATTTTTATAAGATATTTTATTAATGCCGAAACCAGTCGTAATACCTACACACGGTTTCAGAATTGACTCAGATCGTAAAAGCAAATGAGGCGTTTATCTTAATAAAGCTTAGTATGATTTTGATAACGCGGCAAGAGTAAAAACGTCATAAACTTGCTATTATTACGATCGCGGGTATCGTAAACGTTAACGGCTATTGTTACTATTCCCGGCCTCGGTAAATTGTTTTTGTTAAAAGGTAATAGTATTTTTAATGAAAGATCAAAGATTAAAAGTTATTAAAAATATAATAGTATTTATTTTCACAAAATATTTAGGATTTAAGATCGAAGAGATAGTAAAGTACTATTTAAGGCTATAATGATATTTTCCGAATATCTTAGTAAAATTTTTATTTTCTTGTATATACTTGTATTAAAAGAAACAAATACACATTTCAAATGGAAATGCTGCTATTAACAACATCACCACATTAGTTTTTGGGTAAAAGGTCAGATTAGTGCCTTTCGAGTGAGTGCGACCCTGGAACTTTGTGACTCTTATTGCACATAATATAAGGACCACAAAGTTGTAAATGTGCTTGATCCCACGAAACCAAGGTTTGCGCCTACTTGTTGCCAAGTTACCCCTAATTACTGACGCGGACTTCGGATTTTCTCAGTTTTCCCTGTGGGCGGAATTAGGGATAAGTGATGAATGATTTATTTTGTTCACTTTGAAAGTGGTTGGAGCATACTCTAAGAAATGTACGAAACTGATAGTCATCATCTACTTCAAAGTGGCCTGTGAGTGTGAATGGCCATATCTTGTTGAGATATTTTATACCTATGGCCATTTTTCCAGAACGAAAAAAGTAAATATATCATTTCGAGACTAATATTATGATGCTTTTATATTTATGATGGATACTATCCATCTAATTGAGTCGATTTCAATGTTTCCTAATACGCTTTGAAGTTGATAGTATGTGTATAGTAACACTGTAATTACTTTGATATAATTACAAAATTACTCTAATCAAATGATATTCATACTACAGTATTGATTAGTTACATACATAGGTATTTTTTTCAGCTTTATGCGTTATCCCGTATGTAGCAGAGTAGGCAAAGGGAGAAGACACTCTGTTCTCCACTTTCTACCAAAATCTGGGGGCATTGTTTTTTTGAATGACGGAACTCAACGCCGCACTTTGCCTCGATACCAGAGCGAACAAATGAAAATATTTAATATTTCATTTTCTCGAGTGGGAATCGAACCCACAACTTACCGCGTTTAGAGACACACGCTTGTGCCCCTGCGCCACGGCTTCATTACCTGGCCTCAGTAACTCTAACGTGTACTCAAATATTAAACACGACATGGTGATATGAACGAACAGGCAAAAGTTAATAGACACATGAAATACACACAGTAATACTGACAAATGAACATAAGTTTTTCAAAGCCAGCGCTCTGTAATGCATTACTGGTGTGTGACCGTCCCCGGGGCTTCTTAGCTGCGGTAAAAAAACCTAGTTTTCAAGCCGGGCCATTGTCTGTCTGAACAAACATCCGTTCTCCGCTAATTAAGCTTTTTGTCAGTAACCTTGTTAAAATTCTACGCTCAACAACTGCTGTCTATGACTGACAGTATTAGGACAAACAAATGATATTTCTAATGAACATTTTTAATGTGATTTGTAAACTCCATCTAATATATTATTATTTAGTTACATTATTACAAATCTCTTTCATTGAAAATACATAAGAATTTTCACAACAAATATAAAGTTATTTTATACATATGAACTTTGCGAATAATGAGCTATTTTGTATACTATTTTAAGAACATACGTAGATTCTTTCATACCTACTATACTTGACATTTACAACCAGGGCGAATATTCAAGTACTATAGTATTTGTTGAGGCGAACAACCCGGCCCTAAGCAAATAGCAGGGTCCAAAACTGCCTCCATGTCTGGAGTAGTGAATAAACTTATGGATAACGTAATATAGGGAAACGAGCTCGATAGCAATAGAATAGATACAAGATTGTTACTATTGAAACTGCGCATTGTCTACTATCGAGGAGTAAAAAAATATGATATAGGTATATATTATATTGCTTAATGACTGTTTTCGTATTTAAATAGACGAGCACAAATAAAAACAAGACTGAGATTGTGTTTATTGAATGATAAAAATGAACATTTAGCTAGGGATATTTAAATAAAGAAATTTAAAAGAAAATTAACTCAACACGAAATTAATTACTAATAATTCAGGTATCCTCAATAAAATCCTAATTAAAAGTTGGGGGAATGGCAAAGAAAAATTACTCAATTCAACGAGATACTTTACAGGTCATTAGTTTTCCAGATTGGACCCGTTGGATAAAACACCCAAAAAGCGCAGGATACTGAAGACCCTCTAATAATTGAAAATGGTACCTTAATATCACGTATGATCGCCTGCAAGTTCGGAAATCACGGAATTTGCGAAGGTTATATCACATATAAATTATGGATTAAAATTATCAGCTTAATAGGTTATACCGGATACCAGGACTTTATAAGCTTATTGATAGGACTTCTGAGTGGAAATCTATAGATCGTAATAGTTCAGAATTTAGTTTAGAAAGATATCTAAAACTTTTTTTATCTTATTGTATGTTTTGGGACACATTGTTTTATATTAAACATATAATCCAAATATGACAGTTTGGTAAATGTACCGCTGCTGGCATGTGCCTATTGTTTTGTGATATGAACATTGTTGGGTAGTTTAGTGAAACTCAACTCGGTAAACTAAAAAATATACTTAAAGACTAGAAAAATAAATATTACACATATTTCTTTCTAAATATACAATTAAAACATTACACCGTAAATGAGAACGAATTATGAAAAGATTTGAAACAAAAGCTTTATACCAAGAGTCAGTAAATGTATATAGAGTTACTGGAAAAACCTAAACATTTTAAAGATATTCAAAAAGAAACAAACGTACCACAAAGCGAGATGTGTAAAAAGGTCTCGTTAGCAGCTTCCGCCTGTCCCATATTGAGATAAATTATGCACCAACGTATACATATATAGCATTTTACTTTGCTATAAAAATAGTACTTATATTACTTATAATATAATCATAACGGATCCGCAACTGTACATGGACGATATATAAGTAAAATGTTATCGGTGGCGTTTAATAACGTAATAGAATCAAAAACAATGATTTTTTAAAAAACATTATTATTTTATTATTAGCGTTTGTTCACGCTAATCTCAGAAACGGCTTAAGCGATTTAATTGCAGATTATTTATTTTCTATTATTGTATTTTGCAAGCTTCCCTTAACATTTAGCGTTTGTTTTATTTCAATCGATTAAGAAAAAAAAGAGTAATACTATTTTAAAGAATATTGTTTGA
Source organism: Heliconius numata (assembly GCA_016802625.1). Lineage (NCBI taxonomy): Eukaryota > Metazoa > Arthropoda > Insecta > Lepidoptera > Nymphalidae > Heliconius > Heliconius numata. The sequence goes on along the minus strand of JAEBDU010000002.1, from coordinate 610,110 downwards.
CAAGATTGCTATTATTAACTGTTTTATTGAATTGGCTGAAACTTTACATTTCAATATAAGTATATAAATTGTTTTCAAAATGATATTGTTATTAGAAAAATGACTTCCCATATATATATACCATTACTTAATGTAGATTAGTAAATTAATAATTTTGAAGTTCAAGCGGGCGAAACTGTGAGCGGGTCACAAGTAAAATATATAATTAATTAACGTTAATAACTGCGACACAGTGTCATACTACTGTAGTTATTACCGTCGTAAACTGTTTTTGTTATGAACTACAATTTTTTTGAAATAAATAAATATTATTATTATATTATTAATTTAGGCTAGACCATTAATCCGTTTTAATAACAATATTAAGAAGGTCGATCAGAAGCCTGTATTGATTAATTCTAATATTAGAGTTTCACTTAGCCGAGGTAAGCCAAAACGGAAATATCTTACTATTATCTTCACCTATTCCGATTGTTTTTACATTTTCATTTTAAATGTATAAATTATAGTGTCCCTGTTTTTTTAAAAAAGTAAATTTTTTATTTAACAATAAATAGGTATATAAAAAGAATATATATAAAAATTATACAAAATTAGACCAATATAAAAATGTTATTAAATCTACATCAAAGACAACTTTGCAAAACTATTTTAGATTAAACAAATGTCAGTTGTGTAGGTAGTCGTGAGTCGAGGAAATAAAATGTTTAATATCTTTATTTCTCTTAGAAAAATATTTAAAAAAACTACTTTAAAAAAATTACAGAAGAATGTGAATGTTTAACATAACTATTATTGTTCTCAAATAAGATGGTCGTAGATAATCCGATACAGTTTATATGCAGATACAAAGATAAATATAACAAGCTCACTGGAGTAAGTGAATCTTTCCAACCCTATCGACATATTCAAAACGGTAAACAACGAACCACGAAGATCACAAAAATAAAAGAAAATACGGTTTCCCCAATCTAACATACGAGGATCGCCAAACAAAAATACATTTCTGAATTTACACTAAATCGAGGCAAGAGCGTGGGCAAATTGAAAACAGTCGAGTTCGGCTCGTTATAGAGCCGACTTCAACCATTTATCTTCATTCTACCTTTGAATGGAATTGCCGGCGACGTCCTCCGCAACTCAAACGGTAGAACTACTTATTATTTCGAGCAGTTCAAGCTTAACGATTTGGACCGAACGGTAGTGCACCTGTCTCTAGCCCCCATCTTTTGAGACACATCGATATATTGAAGGAGGAGACCATCTATAGTAACAACTACAAGAATTTAAGAGCTATTTATTCCTAATATACTGCTTAGGAATAGACATTAATAAATAAGTGGGTAACTAATGTAAATGAAACTATCCAATGATTCGGTGGAAAGTGGAGAACGGAAGTGTCTTAATGGGAACGGAGTGTCTTAACACTAGGTTCCCTCTGCCTACCCTGCTATGATATATGGACCGTTTATTTTGAAAGTGGTGTAAGTCCATTTTTGAGAAAAATGAGCTATCACGTAATTCATGCTTAATTTAATGTAATTTTTTTATATATAACTAGTCCGTGTTTAATTTCTCAAAAAAATCCCATGTTTTGAACAACTGAAAATCGGTCGGTAAATGAAATTGCATAATCATCGATATATTAACCTTTAATTTTCTCGAAACAAAAGAAAATGGACTTACACCACTCTCAAAATAAACGGTCCATATATTGAACTCGTCACATTCGTAAGTCTGCCACTTAATATGAGGACACAAATGAATGCAAAATGATATTTCCACTCATCGACTAGGTCATCTCAAACAAAGTTTCACTTTCAAAACACATTTGGAATTCATTTTGAAACTGAACGTAATTAACTATAACCGAGAAATTTGCATTTATTTGTGAACGCTCAGTGAAGCGTATCATTTGGCTCGATCCTGAGCACCGCACTGTTTATGAAACGTTAACGTACCGAAGAAGTTAACTCTCCGGAGATTCGGCGTCGTTTAATTAAGCACTCTCTATTATACTAATGGGATATCCATCCAGAGTCGGCGTCTGACGTCGATCCCGCCGGATGCGCTTACAATTACAATAATGCAGCATAGACAATGCCGATGACGATGACGGTATGTGGGTGGGGAAATATGATCACTGTTGCGAGATTTTGTATCATAGCATGCATCGTATAGGCGACAGCGTTATTGGGCATTTTGGCTTTGGAAAAATAAAAGTATTTTATATTGAAATTTTAATTTGCCCCAAAAAAAAACTTCGCGTATTTTACTAATGTTTAACTATAAGAAACATATTTTAATTAATATAAAAATTTTTATATTTAATAAATTGTTTTATTGGGAGCCATGGTTGCGCAGAGGCCCAAGGGTTTGAATGTAAACGTGATGGTTATTGGTTTGATATTCGTTCGGGGGAATGAAATGTGTAATATTTTCATTTCCTCGCTCTGGTTAAGAGACAAAGTGCGGCGTTGAGCTCTAATCTAATGATACTAAACAAATATACATATGTCTACTCGTATATAAATAATTCTCGCCACCTCCCATGACTTGACACATAACAAAAAGAAAGTTGGCTTTTGTCCCCGTCCTTTGTCGGTTACAGATGATCGCACGTGACTGACGTACAAAACAGACAATGTTTAGTCGGTTTGTCGGATCTGTTGTTTGCTTTTGCGGGGCGCTTGTGATTGACAGAGCATCTCGTGTTGTGATATGCGAAGTGGCGTTTGCATTAGCATTAGGTAGCTGTCACCTTATTTAGAGTTACGTTAGTATATGCGATACAGTATATGTATTTAGAGAGTCATTGTTTATTTTGTGTTATACAATTAATTAACATCTTGACTTTAACTTGCTTTATAGTTTCATAATTGTTTTTAAGACTTACTCGTATGTAAGTATACCTATATTTCAAAATATATTTTGTTACGCTTGTAATCATTGTATATTCCTTACTTTTATTGACACCAAATATCGTGTTTACGAAATGTTAAACAAAAAACTCAAAAAACGGTAACGGCTCTAAGTTACAAGCTTTTACTATATTCTAGTGTTTTTACACTACACACACACCCTTTTCTGACTTTTCTAATTACCTTTTGCAAACCGAAATCTAAGATCAGAATGGTATTTTGTTTCCGTAATGAAGTAATACAAGCCAATAGCAGTTATAAAGAATGCAATTTTAAAATACATTAAGTGAGTAAACGAAGGGAGCGGGACGCGCCCAGCATTTGGTGTTAATTATTCCACAGAAGGGCAATCCGGGCTATTGTACTCAACAAGGGCCAAGCCGAAATCAATTAGCCTCTACACACAAAGATTCCACTGAACAATTTATGTGTGTGCCGAGCAGATTATGTGTGTGCAAATCTCATTCAGTGCGCAAGTACTTATAAATGTCCGATTTTGCAACCCGGCGTGCATTATTGGAAGGCACAGTAATAACACGAATTAAACGATCGAGTAACTGTCGAATGTGTAGTGCTAGTAATATTGAATTTGCTAGGTTTACTGTCATTGTAACTGTTATCAAAGTGGGAAATTCGATTTTGATATAAAATATGGGAACACTTTAAATAAACGTATTAATTATGTGTTACTTTTTTTTATTAATAAAGAAGTACGTACTTGTTTTTTTTAAAAAAACTTATAATTTAAACTTACCTTTTTGTAGCTACATTAAAATTGATTTACAGCCGAGAAGATGGTGAAACTAATAAAACGACAACACAATGTTTTAACGACACACGCAAGCAGGTCACATTTGCGATTGGCATCCTCCGACTAATTGACCGACATTGAGGAATTCCCATAATTAGACGACATATTCAAATTTAGAGATAACTGAAATTATATTTATATATTCCATTAATCTTACTCTCCGTATAACCTAGCCTTAGATTTTGATAAAAACTTTGAAAATGTAATATCAAACATTTAAATATAATCAATAGTAGGCGCCTTTTAAAAAATAAACCCCTAAATTGTGAGAGGGTAGCCCAAAAACTGATATATTTCATATAATTGGTGTAATATTATCGTAAAAATTACAGCGCTATCAGGATGGGGTCAGGCGTGATATTGGCAGGGAGCACGCGACGTACGTAGACACGCGACGTTACACATCTTATACTTTGTAAAATAGTGTAAAAGAAATATAAAAGGCCAGAAATATTTTCATAGTTCAAAAATTTTAATTTCCGTGTTTCATAATTAAAGGTAAAATTACATTATTAATAAAAGCATTTCCTAATATTTCTTTATTGAAAACATTATGCTCGAGCACGTAGCGAACTCAAACGATAGCAAATTGATAGGAAAATATATACGTTGAAATTGTGAACAATGAGGCGAAAGGTCTCCTCGATTAATGTATAACAACGTGTAACGTAAGTATGGTGGTAATGGAATTAAAAGAGGTCTTCAAAGATGTCATCATTATTATTGTGTTTATGTATAAATGTTTGTTAAACATTTAAAGAAGTTAATATAAGTAATATGTATGTATGGTATTGTCATATGAAAGATTTATATTAAATCAACATACTATGCAAAAGTTCTCTTTAATATTACTACTAATACTGACGACTTCCTGACGACTGACGATCCCATGTGTGTGGCAACGAGATAGATGTTCCGGCACTGACAAAAATTAGTTAAGGTAGACTAAACAATTTTCATTGAATTTTTACTGGTGTTACTGTTGAGTTATGTCACTTTTGTTAAAACTTTATGTAAAACAATATTCTTTTACTATGACGAAAACATTTCAAAAAAGGACCAGATTCGAAGTACATTTTTAAATACACTCCCTTTCCACATTAAAAGTATTCTCAATCCAATTTTAAATGTCAAATTGCATATCTAAAACGAAAGTTGCAACTTCTAGCCAAGGCAGTTGCAATTTAAAAATAGAGCGCTCTCATTCCGCTAACGAAGGCAAAAAGTTACTAAAATATAAGAAGTCAGATCTAAGTAGTAATGTTTCTTAAAGTTCACATAAAATAAGCAAGGTTTAAAATTAAAAATCTGTCTAAATATTATATATATTTGCGGCCTCAACACTTTCAATGACTTTTAACCGATATTAGAAACTAATAACAGTTGATCTTACATATTATTACTAAGCACGGTGCAAAAAAAATGTAACGAATATATTTTTATTAATCTACAGCAACAAATTTCCATATTTAACTTGTTTGGAATTCAAATATTTAATATAAGTAATTTCTAAATTGTTTTAAATTAAAATAACTAAGTGAAGTAACGAATATTATAAGAAACTTGATTAGACTAAAGTTATGACACGAAATTAACTATGACACGAGGAACTAGAGTTGTACAGTAAAAATCTTTTTTATTTCATAAAGTGTAAGTTATACCGTAAAGGAAGGAAACCGTGTATCGTTCTCTAGGATTACCATTTAATGTGCCGTTGCGTGCTCCGTGTATCGACCTTAGACGCCTGGTAACGCCTTCTATGCTCGACTTCCTTCTAAAAATTGTCCTTGACCCTTCTATAGTTCTCAGTACTTGACAGAATTTGAACTAAGATAAAGAAATAGATTATATTTTTTTGTACAAAAGTAGTATGTGAATATTATCAGCATGATATTCAAATTATTTCAATAAAATATTTGTCAGTATATTATTTCTAGTTTAGCCTAAAAGAAATTGAAGTAACACATTTTTAATGCGTATGTATTACATTGTATCATATTACTTCTTTATATTATGTATAATATATCTATATATGTGTCTTAGATACTCATATAATTTACCTATGACTGACAGAACCACAGCGGTAACTTTTGTAGATACTTTAAAAGTTGAAGAAAATATTTCTTGTGTAAGGTATCCAAGCATTCTTTTACCGAGATAAAGAAGACAAAGTCTCAATCTGATGTTTTTTGTTACAAGTTTCTTTAAATTTATTCAAATTGTCTTAAATATACATTAAAGTACACATAGTCACTTTACCTTAATAGCGTTCAGTACTTAAAACCTCCTACTGTAAATAAATAATTTTTTATCTTTAATAATACACCTATATCTGTCTTTAAACATTAATTTTGGTTAATTTCGGAAGAACAACAAAAAATAATAATTGAATATATAAATGAAAATATTTTTACCTCACACAATTATAAAAAGCAATTTAAATAGTATTTGTGCATTTCACATTTTGTAATACAAAACAATAAGAGCTTAGTATTTTCTCAGAAATAGTAATCAACAGTGTTTCAGTCCGGTCAAAAAAAGGTTGATAAGCTCAGAAAAACACTTTCATTACTTTCAAGGAATTCATGAATATTCTACTTAACTTATTTTTAAAGCCCATTGAAGTAATTCGTATTATTGCGCTTGAACCGTCACGGACACGCCATAATTGGCGTTCATTCCGATTGCAGATACCCTTCCAATTGAGTGTTGGCAATATATATTGGAAAGTTAGTAATATTCAATAGTCACGTGACTCTTGTAAGTGTTTTAGTTTCAAGTGTAATATAAAACTTTGTAAAATTCTAAATTAATTTGCATAAATATTATAAGAATTATTATATTAACAGTTGTACATCTATTGAAGTGAATTATAATATAATTATATTTAAAAACTAAAACTGGTGTGAGTGGAGAATATACTTCTGTCCTTGATGTCTTATTAATACGAATTAAATAATGTATATACAATTTCTTTTACCATTTCCACAAAAAAATCAAAACGCTAATCCATCACACATCGAACCTCACTTAATAACCTAAGATGTGAAACAAAGAGAAAGAAAAAAATAACAAAAAATATTGCAAAGCGCTTTCCAAGTACACATAGACACTGGCACATTACATGTAAATACACTTTCACACTGTTCCAGAGACTACGTCGTAGCGCGGCGTAGCGGCGTGCAGTCTACGCGCCGAGCGTCGTAGCACTGACGCCGCCGCCCGTAGCCCGTAGCTTCGCGGGCAGTGTTTCAATTAACTGCTTTGTTGCCTCGTGTCATTGAAAGAAGGATTTTGTCAAAAAAATCAAACGCAGTATGTTTGTTGAATATAATTCAATTTTTATGATATGCGGCCGTTACTTCTTTTTTGGTTACTATAGGTTTTATTTTAATATAGCAGTTTTGACAAGCGACCTTTTTATAAATAATTTTATTCCTGAGTTTTTCAGATACACTGCGTATCAAACTTATTCTTTTGATTGGCCAAAGGTTACAAAATGTACGAAATATCTTGCTGAAAAGGATTGGCTTCAGTTTTATTGACTCTTGGGTTACCTATAAAATAAACCTTATTTTAGATAGAGGTACAGAGATAGTTTACCTACTTGCATTTTTATTTTATATTATTCGGAGTTGTATTTTTTTATATGTTACATAATCTTAAGAGTATTGCATTATTTTAAGAGTATTTTCAGAGATAAAAGTTTCGATAATAATATATTTTATAGTTATTTATTACCATTAAATAAATAAAATTGTATAACATTTCAAAGTGCCGTTGTAATCCTCCTAATTCCTGAAAAAAACGACAAGAGAACGATTTAGCTGTCTGAATGATATATCTTTGTAGAGAATTCTTAAGATTTACGAAATAGCGAAAAGTCCCTTTTTATTTAGTGTTGTTGTACGATTTTTGCCTGAATTTAGGTTAAAACATTAATAAAATACATGTCTATGTTAACATAACTTTATAATTATTTTTATATTAACTATTTTGTGTGTAAAAAATTAAAAAACCTGGAAAACATAGGTATAAGATCGCTTAAAATACGTATTCCTCTCCTATTCTTCATCATACACCTGTATATAATGTTTAGGTGAAATAAATATTATTAATCAACAATTAACAATTCCTATAATTTCACAAACAGACCGATGGAAAGACAGACAGTAAGTACATTAACAGTATTGTTTACTAAACGGATGGATCAATTAAAAGGCCATTCTATACTCATTCCTCGCTCTATAACTCGATAATCTTGTTGTCAGTTGCGGTTGCCTCTACTTCGCCCGCGGTTTCTCACTAACTGCCACGATTGAGATTTTCAACGTTTAGTGAACATTTTTGTACAATTATATTCCTTGTGCAGAAAACTTTAAGATACGAAATTATTTATCAAGTAATACATTTACACTTTAAGCAGAATTTAACGTTTAAATACAATTTTTAAATTAAATGTCTTTCTTTATCAGTTTTAACATATAATTGTTCTTACTATTATTTACCTATAAAGTAAAAAGATAAAGTCCTCCAGTGATTTCTAGTATATTTTATTTGGGCTAAATGTGTACGTAAATTTGTTTTTTATATCAATAGTATACTTTATTTGGTTAATGTAGTTTTAGCTTTTAAAAAACATAGATCTTCTGTTAAGATAATAATGATTGTATAAGAGCACTCGACAGATTTTCCATCCTTTTTGTCAGACACGGATTTACGAAAGAAGCTTTGGGAACCCGACATAAGAAACTGTTGAAACAAATAAGAGGGCAGCGTGCCGTAAAATTCCGCGGAATCCGTATAAAAATTAAAATCTGCGGCTCTTTTTCAGTGGCCACCCCCGCATTACCGAGTATTTTGGGTATATTTAAAATGAGACTACAATAAGTCATTGTTAGTCCAATTTTTATTTCTAAGAAATGGATATCGAATGGTAAAATCTTATAAGTATTATAAAAGTAAACTTTGTGTATAATTATAAAAATACATTACATATTAGAATATTTGAAAATATATTGATTGTAAAAAAATATAACTTAAGAAACGTGATGATGAAGACTTTTAAGAACTTTCGAGTACAAATATTTTTTCCACGTTAAATAACTGTTATCTGTGGTACGCAAACATCACGCAAGTTATGATAATAATAATTTACTAATGTTAACAATTCCCATAATAATAACATCGAATCAACGCTCAAACGATCCCTGAGTGCCAAATTACTGTTTACCTATAATTAGATGGACATAATTATTGCTATACAGATAAATATTGAGAGTTTCTGATAAACATAATTTCAATTGCTTAGTTTTAATGCTTAAGTTTAAAGGCAGAACTCAAAAAACGGAGTTTCTTGACTCTTATAAATATTATCCGTATTTAAAAATCGCGCTCAATTCGGAAATCGATTGAGATGTCGTTTTCACTCATCCTGTCAATTTAAAAATGAAAACGGCAACTCAAGATCGATCCTGAGATCGATCAAGTCTGAGACTTGTGAGCACTTATAAATATGGGCCTTAGTATAATGTATATAAATGAATAACGTGAAACTGCTTGTTTTAGTTTGAATGATTTGAAATGTCATATAGTTCTATAGTTGAGTAAGATTGAAATTGCAATCAGCATGCATAATCACTTATAAATTTCAGATATTATATTATCAAATGACTATAATGTTATAATTAAATACACTACAATACAATTACATAAATTATGGACTTAATTTTATTATAGCTGTTATGCCAAAAGATTTATATAAATACACAGAATAAATATACAATTATATTTTAAACATATATTTTAACAATTTATCATTAAATATATGTATGTTTATACTTAACATTACTACTCACCAAACAATAGATTATTATATATAATATATTATTATATAAGTTAGCATAATATTTTGCAATTTTCTGTTTCATAATGCTCAATTTTGGCCTACAACTGACTGACATTAATATTGTGGTTTCTTTTCAGCTTTATGCTGTATGCCGCCTGTAGCAGGGTAGGCAGAGGAGATATAGTATTAAGATACTTCGTTCTCACTTTCAGCCGGATGAGGCATTGCATGTTGAGTGGCGGAACTCAAAGTCTCGCTTTGTTAGACCAGAGCGAGGAAATGAAAATACTAATAAGTAATAATTCGTTCCCCCAAGTACAATATATACAATACGCCTACGAAAAGCCAAAATGATGCATTTAAACTTAACCTACGTCGGAGCCTATGAAACAGCTTTGTAGTTAGTTAAGACAACTAGACGTGATAGGTAACTCAGAATTGTCAGTTATCACAAGGCCTTTAGGCTACGTCGTTTGCTACACTCGGATTTGAGGTTTTCGACGCTCCTACGAATATGTAGGAAACGTCTCAATTGTTCACAATTTAAATAAATATAAGCTTCGTTGGAGTTACATATTTCTTTGAGAGAACCAGGTCTTTCATGACTAACATTAGTTATTGCTGTCGATAGAGCATTTGGCTTTACGAAAAATAATAAATAATCCGTAAACCTATTATTGCCTAAAACTAATACTTGAATTAGTTTGTTTTATTAAAATAACAAAAGTTATTTCGGACACAAATATGCAGCGCGTATCACGTTACTAACCATCAAAGGGAATAAAATTGAACTTCTTAACCCAGAAGACATCATAATCTTAATTAACATCGTCATTCATCTCCACATCATGAGATGATAAGCTGAGACAAGTAAGACGAGTCGTATTGTCTCTTGGACAATGATAAATGCTCCTTTGATTTAATACCACAATATAAAGTTTGATTGAAATAAAACATAACGGACTCTATATTTAATCTTTTGACTTTATGAAACGAATATTTTAAAAACACTAATGTAAAGAACTAAAACCTATTGGTATACGTGTAAAAAGGGTAGTCACGAGTTTTTATTTTTAGAAAGAAACTGATGGTAACATTATCTGTTCTCCTCTACGCAAAATTTAAGGAAACTCTCTAATTTGGAAACGTTCAAATTTTATTTGTAAGCATCCATTAATGTACATAGTCAATTTATATTTATGCTACTATTCATACGATGAATACTGTTATTAACATTATAGTACGCTTATTAAGAATTATTCAAAAGCCTTAAAATTATTCACAAAATAAATTCCCTCTGTAGATCCACTGACTTATTTACTATCTTTGTCACGCAATACTGTCTATAACAATACACCGGCCCACTCTACCTAAAACTCGCAAACTTAAAGTTATTATCGATACGAGGGCAGAAACATAACGCTGCCGTACTTCTGAGCAGATGCGACCAAAATTATTATAACTACGACTTTGATAATAACAATATCTTTTATTATCTCATGTCGAAATAGGTAACCCCTCTAAAAAATTTTCGCCCTTTTGCCTTCTAAACATTCTGACCCTTATTTTTCTTTGAGGGAATGTCATTATGTGTCTGTTAGAGAAAACGCGGTTATTTTTATCTTCAAACATATTAATAAATCAATACATTCTCCAATTTTCATAAAGTTAGTGATGTCTTGAGCTAAATAGTAACAACGCTCATCGATCGGTTTGATTTCCACTTTAGGAAATGAAATATTTCCTCGCCCTGGTAACTTGGCAAAAAGCACGGCGTTGAGTTCCGCCATTCAATATGCAATACCTAGAAAATCCGGCGAAAAGTAGGAAACGATAATGTCTTAATGGGAACAGAGTCTCTTAATATTAAGTACTCAGATCCCTCTGGATATATTACGTAAGCATTCTTTTATTTAGAATTGTTAATGTTATATGTTATGTTATGAAAAGCATGTAGCATTTCAAAATTATGTACACACACAATACATTTGCGTATCTCAACAAATGCAATGAATAAGGATAATATAATATTTACTTCCCTAAGGCACTACGAACTACTAAAGTTATTTAACTTTGCGGTTTATATTTGAACATAATGTTAAGGTAGAAAACGATGTCGAAACTTAGCTTATCGTCGTATCCCTCTCTTTCTTTCGATCGGCATATACTTGTATTATTATTTTTTTATGAAATATTATTGATATTTATTTTCTCGTTACATCAACTGCTCATAGAACATGGCTCTCAAGCCAATTTAAAACAACAGTTATATTTAAAATTAAAAAAATCTAAATATTCTTCTACATCTTGTGAGGATCAATTTAGCTCTTAGCTATAACTTGAGAATCTTCCAAGCCAGCAGTTTTCATAGCTCGAAGCAACGAAGTTCTGAATTGGTTCTTCAATTAAACGTCCACAACTATTAGTCCGTTACACTTGATGCAGCGATCATTATCTCAGAGTTCGTTAGCGAACAGCTGTTTTCGTTTCTGTATAAGTTATGAGTGTTCATTTATATTTTACCGTTATATTATAAGGATTTCGATAATTCGAAGGATTCGATCTCTCTTGGATAAACATTAATTAGGTGTAAAATTTTTGTGATTTGTGAGTTAATAAGTCGTTTTACGTCATATAATCTTTAAGCATTTTTTCTATCTTAGTTGTAATTCTAAGTTTTAATTTTATTTAAAGATTTCGATGTCTATCGTCTGTACAACCTGACAAGTCCCAACTACACTGTGATATCTATATATAATAAGCCAACAATATAAAAAAATAAATAATGAATACTTAGTAATAAGACAGATATAGCAAGTATATCTAAGATAACTTAGACGGCCAACAACTTCATGTTTATAAATACTGTCAACATTCATTTAACGTAAAATACCTATATACAGTCTAATCTTATGGATCAGTTACTTATGAATTTCAAAATAATCCACAATTTTTTTTTATACTGAATTATTATATAATACACAAAAATAGTTTTCAGTTGAACAGTTTACTAACGTAACACTAAAATGTTTAATACAAAACTAATTCCCTTAAATATGTTAATTTACACAAAAAAACTGTACGAGACATTCTCACACTTGTCGTACTATGTAGCGTAATTTTACAAAGCTTCTAGCAAAGTGTCGCTTACATTATTTGTTCAAACCCGTCAACCAATACCGGATCTTGAGTCTAAAGCGTTTAATAAAAACCCCGAAGAATACATTAGCCTGACACATGAAACTATGTTGACGTACATTTATATAAAATTCTGAAACCGAAAGTAATATTTTTAACGTGATATTTTCACATTGTTTGATTATTTGAAGCCACTAGTGGTGTAGGAGCACAGGTGTTTGAGAATAAACGCGACATGTTGTGAGTTCGATTCAAACTCGAAGAAAATTTATATTTAATGCCACTCAACACGCAATGCCTCCAGAATACGGCGGAAAGAGAGGAACTGGGGAGTGAGTGGGGAACCCTCCTATGAGCGTACAGTGTGAAGAAGAACTAAAAAAAGAGTATTTATCACGTTTTTAGAAGAAAAAGATCTTATAAAACTTCGTGAAACAGGCACATAAATAATTAAAAAGTTTTAAATATACAAAGTAAGCATATAAGGAAAAATTATGGTAATATATTCCATGCCATAATACCAGGATCTTCTATAAAATAACGTGCCATTAACACTTTGAAAGGCTTAAAAGTTGCCCAGAACATATTTGTACGGTTATGCGTCGTAAGCATATATCTAAACGCATTTGACTCAATTGTATGTATTTACGTTTCATATAAACACTTTTATATAATAGTGCCAGTCGATATACCTTATCTAAGTATAATATATAAAGTACACGACAAAGTTGATCGAATCGATTGGCGTTCAATAGCGTCGGTCATAAAAAGTAGTATTAGGTCATCGGGTAGGTTTATTTGAAACTAGTGGCCGCCCGCAACTTCGCTTGTATGGGACTTTATGACCCTTGTCCCTTGCCTTAGGGACATAAAAGGAGTTCCATTTAAAAGAAATTCTCTTTTTTCAACACTTGCAATTGCAACACTTCGACTTTCGAATGGAATAAGAGAGATTAAGTGGTGAAACTCAACCCCATCCCGCTCTCCATCGCGCAGCTCGACTTATATGGTTCTACATCAGGTGTGCCAGTCTTCAAAATTATTCTAGTCAGGTTCAGGTCAGTCATAGGTAAAAAAAGGAAATTAATTAATATTCGTCTAGAAGTTAGAGATGAAAGGTTATGGGTGCACAAAAATAAATTTAAAAAATCATGTAGCTACGTATTTATATTCCTTTAGTTACATCTTCCTAGATATTTTTTTCGCAAATATATTCAATGTGTAATTTTTTACTTCACTGTTTTATTATACTATAGTAAATAACTTTAGCACTTGTAGAGTGTTGTCGTACAATTTTAATAAGTACTTTACCACATTCAATTTATAAAGCTTGCAAAAGTCATATTTGAAATGTAAAAATCAATATTTTCATAATCATTTCGTTTCAGCTCTGGCTAAGTTAAATTTCAGTAACTGTTTTATTTATTTTGAAAAATGTTTTCTTTATAGAATTTTAAAGTGTTATTGACACATTGAACTACAATAATGAGTTATTTGACTAAAATATTACTGATAAACCTGCGCAATCACTTCGGTTTCACACAGGCCTAGTTTTAATCTTTTCATACAACTCAGCTTCATACAACTTTTATTCAGAATTTCAATACGCTGAACTATTTTATAACAAAACAAAACGATTTTTATATGTACACAGAATCGTCATATATTTGAAATGCCTCGCTTCCATACAAAGGAAACCTCATTGTTTTACTCACCTCGCACTGTCTAAGCCGCGAATCCGATTTACATGCAAAACTCAGCTGAAACCAACTGTTCTCAGCACACGGGTGCTTAGGCACATAATTAAAAAGTCGAATTAAAATGTGACGTTTTAAAATATTCGTCCTTACTCGTATATATTATTGTAGTCTATAATGACATAGTTACTATAAATATGTTTATTTATATTTTTGAAAACGTACTACTCGTACATACTCGTATAAGAATAATCTTAATGCTAAAACAATTCTTAGAAACGTTGCTTCGTTGAAATATTGTAATATATTATGTTATGAAATGAAATTTCAAGAAACATAATAAACAATACAAAAATAACATCTAGCATTTTAAAACAAACATAAATATATAAAAATACTAGTGGACCCGAACGCGGCTACGCCCGCTTGAACTTAACGAATAATTAATTAATATATTTATGAAATTATTTTCAGTTTTCAATAGAGAGATGCGTTAAGCAAGCTCATTTTGGGTGACGTTTTCTAACAACAAACTTTGCAAATCGTTGCTTAGCAACGGTCTGTTGTTATTGGTATATATCGATAATATTACAAATATGAGAAAGAAAAGTATCCTATGTTCATCCCGATCTTGAGACCCTCAAGTATCTCTATATGAGTATTTTATAACAATTAAATTAGCGGTATGGCCCTGATTGCGTAAAAGACAGACAGACAGAGTTACTTTCGAATTTATAATATAGGTATGGATTCTGCTTTTTGTATTCTCTTATATGGTTCTTATGTGGCTCTTATTTGATAATTACTTGACCTCAATATTCTCTATAACAACAATTAACGTGAATTCTATATTCCACATGACTTCGAATATAAATAAATACATTTTTAAAGAACGTAAAGGACATAACGTGTACCTACATAGTATCAATTTAACGCATTTTTAATATATTGACATTAGGCCCAGCTTAATAAAAAGCTAGATGAAATATAACGAGGATCTATTTTATTTTATCCCAACGGATAATGCAAGTCATAATAAGTAATGATGATATTACACTCTCGTTGGGTAAGTGTGGGGGCGATTCATCTTTTAATACGTCATACGCGAAATTTTATCTATTCTTTCGATATTGCTGAGAGGATTACATAGCACGTGTCTAATAAAAGTACCCCTTTTAAATATTATGTAGAAAATCTTTATATTTTATTAAATACAATTTTAGTATGTCAAACATACAATTAATATAAATACTTCTATCAAATATACTTATATCTAGAAAGTAGCATTATTTAAATTGATTATTTTTTATAATTAGTTTCACGAGAAACTCAATAATAGATTAAAAAGTTCTACAGTTAATAACAACCTAAAAAATATGATAAAACATATATAACAGTATTTTTTATTTCCATACAACTCTAGCATTTAATAGTAATAAAACAGAGAATCTAGTGTTAAGACATTCCGTTTCCCATTTTGATAAATATTATAGTTTTAATTGAGAGAATCAATCATGAAGTATTTTATCGTGGAAGCAAATTTGCAGTGGCAGTGGATTCGAAGTATTAATACATAATGCGCGGTAATGGAGAGCGGTTCGGTTTATTGCGACCCGTCGGCAGAGCTGTGACCACATATAGATCGATTTCAATGGAATAATAATTCATACTAAAAGTATATATTTGTTACTTATACAAAATACGTTAAATTATAAGAATAAATTTAATCAATTATTACTTGTTTGTACTTGTTTTACATTCCACTATTTTTATAATTATTAAAATATTAATGTCAGTATCTAGTAGGTGTAGACGTAAAAATGACCTAAAAAATAAACTATAACTACTCAACATATTCGTTTGTAATTCTAATACAAAAATATTTACACTTTTACAATAGGCTTAACTTTGTACGTAGATCAAAGAATTATATATTATGTTTATTATATAAGTATAACTATTCATTACTATCATAAGTTACTTATGAAAGAAATAAGTATAGCTTTTGATAACATATAAAGTTTCGATACCCACAATTCATTTATCGTCTATTCATCACATTGATTTCTTTCCCTCTGTGGGTTCGCTAAGTTAACCCAAGTAAGGGTCGACAAGCGAGTTAGAGTTTGGTTTTAATATAATATTTTTCATAAAAAAATTGGCTTTGTGAAATAAAATTGTAATATCTAGTCATTTTAAACCAATTATAATTAAGTCTTAATTAAAAAACACAACAACTCAGGTAGTACCACCTAGAATTAGAAGTACCTATCTTAAGAAATAAAATACAATTTAAAAAAATAAACATTCTTTGAAAATGTCAACTTTGCTTACGGTAATTGCTCATTAGTATTAGAAGACATTCTGCGATTCTCGCATCCGCTATCTTTAGAGCCTTAACTTAAGAGTTGGGAGAGTGCTGGCATTAACTCAATTACCGACATCCGGCTTCGTGAGGACCAATTCACTGACTGTGAATATTTCTTTTCAAATCTGATACTACCAAACTTGAGGAAATGAATTATTATCACTGCATTGGACGCTATTCATATTAATGACGTTCGATTTTATTATTTATTACGTGATATGTATTATTGTAATATTTTATTAGCTACACGCATGTTAGAGTAGAGGGAAAATATAGTGTCAAGACTCTCCGTCCTACCCGGAATCGAGACATTGCGCTTTATTGGAACTCAATGTCACGCTTTTTCACATATATCTTTTTAAGATATTATACATTTTTTAAGATATTCCTTCCAATATATAAATTCTTTTCAGATTGAAAATATCTTAAATAAGAATAAATACTATCTATTGTACCTCCGACTGCGATAGTTTCTATTTTTACTAAAAAAATATTATTCACAAAGGACCTCTGCTATCTTCAGCCATTTTTTTCTGTCCAAGGATTCACACGTTACTTTTTGTTACTCAAACAAACGGCCCGTACTGACAAGCCGGCTACAGAATACTTTATGAAGTTGAAATTTGATAACGTTGAAATATCACTCTGCGAATGCAGCGATTGTGTAATAAACCTTTAGCGTTTGTGTATTATGTATGCCTTATATCATATAAGATTAGATGGAATTTCTAGAATTTACACATGAAACCATATAATGATATATTATGTGACTTTAATTATAAAAATTAAAAGTCTAATTTGACAAAAAATTGCTGTATTATCGATTTCTAACGATTACTATAACAATAAACATACACTTGAAAAAGTAGATATTGGTACGCCATCTCAAAATATGTATTTCACCGCAAGTAAATTTAAGCTTGTGTTACCTACGAGACGAGACGAGAGTAGGGAAGATGTGAAAATATTTATTGTAACTAAATTTGATCCGGCAAGGGTTAAGCACTTGTGCAAACAGCCTGCGTACGAAACAATTTTTATACTAAGTTTACACAAGGTTTAAAGTAGCGAAGTTTCATTTTACCGAGTGTCCATTGTTTACTTTACCTACGTATATAAGAATATTTTTATAATCGAAATTTCCGCTATATATATCACTAGCGACAAATACGCGGCTTCGCCCGCTTAATTATATTGTTATAACAAAGCCAAGTTATAAAGAATTTTTATATAAATTTCAGCCTATATGTAATTCTGATGTAAATTCTGTCTATACTAAATAACTTTAGTTTCATCCGTTCAGTTGTTTTTGCGTGAAAGTGAAAGAAACGTCCATACTCACAAACATTCATATTTATAATATTAGTAGAATGTGCTATTCACATAATAAAACTTTAATAAAATGCGTGACTCTTTTCTTTCTTTCGTGATGATTGATGCCAACTATCTAAAGTTGATCGTCAATTTTAAATATTAATTATTATTAAAATTATACCTAAAATACTGTAATAAGATAATAACTTAAATTGGATTTCAGTTTTATATTAGGTTTCATAGCAGTAATTCAACATCAACTATCTTTCATTGTATTCCCCAATGAAGGGACGTCACGAGTTTAAAACTGCATTCGATTTGCATATGAAAACAATGTGCGCCGCCAGAGAGTGCTTTCTCGAAAATATCACCGTGTAACGCGATCTTATTTAAACTAACATTCCGTGCGATTTTATAAAGAAATAATGTAAAACTCTGAAACTTGTATCACTATTGAACATAATGAAAAACGTTATTAATGTATGTAATGAATGATTAACATTAATGTTTCTCCATTTTTGTGCGATAGGCAAAAGGAGAACTCAGTGTTAAGACATTTCGTTTTCCTTTTCTGAATCCTCAGCACGCAACGTGACTGGCGAAACTTCCCGAGTGAGAATCGAACATACAACCGTCTAGTTAACATTCACACGTTTGTGCCACTGTGTTACGACTGACCTTTTTTTAGCTCCACGCTGAATCCCACACACAACATAGTAGGCAGAAGAAACTTAATGTTCAGATACTCTGTTCCCTATTTTCCGCTAAATGCTGGAGGGATTGCGTGGGCAGCAAAGCTCAACGCCGCGCTTTGAAACTGTCCTCATGTTTCTATTCAATTTTATTATTTAACTTTAAGTACTTTCTGTAAGAGAACTTACTAATCTTTTATAGTAGAGAGTAATATTCATAAATATATATTACTGGCCACACTATTTTCATTCACTCGTTATCAAAGACTATTTATTTAGAGATACTTTATAAATATTAACTCCAAAAGCACATACATTAGCTTTAAGAAAATACATATAATAGAGCACCTAAAACACAGTGCTATATATATTTTAGTAAGCATCATCCTGGCTCTTAGCAAAATGTCCCATTTATCTACCTTATGTCTAAGCTAACCCAACAGTCAATAGTAAATGGATCCTGGCTTTTGGGGTAAAAGGTGCCCAACGTAAACAATGTTGCTTTAGTACTTAGTCCATTAAAAAACGGTGCTCCCTTACAAAAATTCTATCATAATACTACCGCTATAGCTTTTAGTAATTTCTTGATATTTTACCACATTTTTAAATGAGGTTTTTTTAATTTTGATCTATATTACACGTTACTATTTTTGCTTACATTGTTTTAGCTAGGTATAGAGCATATTGCAGGCAAAGGGAACATAGTGTTGAGACACTCCGCCGATTTTTCAAGACGTGAAATTGGCGTGTTGAATTGTTGATTTAACCACCTCGTATTGTCAAAATGCTTTTTGCACAATGCTGTGCATTTTTTTATTTATAGTCATTTATACACTATTATAATCTAACAGCTAATCCTATCAACAACAAAAACATTTCTAAGACGTCCGTCCGTCTAATGAACTGTATAAAGAAATGAATTCAACAAAGCCGCGTTCATTATTTCTTGTTTTAAATCCTCGATTAATAGCCCTCTATCATCCCTGTCGGATATGTTTTCGCCTCGACATTAAGACGATGAGCAGGTGCTTAAGTTGTCATTTCGCGCGTCGGGCGAGCTCCGTGTAATCCACCTAATGCCTTCCACTCCCCCTACTATATCCACGACAGGTACCTATATAATTAACGTACCTAACTATATATACAAAATAATTTATAAAAAAATCTTTTAAATTGACATAAAATTAAAATTATAATAAATATTATTTAATATATTGTATTCAAGTGAATTATAACCTAGACACTATCTATTCATAATAACGTAAGAAGATACCTATATATAAATTTTGTTTGAAATAGATTCATTATAGTTCAATCGAATCAATTCCATTTATATCACACTCAGGAATCTAAAATAAACTCGGTTGGGTATGAATCTACTTAGCCAAAGTGTAAGGCTTGGTGAATACGAAAATGGGAAATTGCTCTTCATACTTAATGCTTAAAGAGAGTGGATTTAAAACATTGTGTTTTATGAGCTTTAATGCTGTATCAAAGGAAAGCAAGTACTTTAATAAGTAATTAAAACAATCTTAAAGATTTTAGACGTGCAATTAAGTTCTACGAGTTGCGTTGTTGAGTATTATAAAACAGGATACACCTCATGAATATATATTAAAACGATATATACAACAACGTACAAAATATATATTACCTTCTAAAATCTTCTAAAATCCACTCACTCGATAAAACTTACCTTTTCGGCTGTAAGTTTTTTCAAAACTAAATAGATAACAAAGTTGTGCGATCACAAATTACATGTCAATCCGATACGCAGTCGCGCGGACCCATGACCGTATCGCTCCAGGCCAGCTCCAACTGGTATAAGTCAGTGCAGACCGCATGGATCCGAATAAAAGCGGCGCTATGGAGGACGCAATTATGGCCGGAACAGTAGACGACTAGAAATACCTGAACATCAAACGCAAACACAATAATAGCTCTTTGTATATCTGTACTACATGATTTATTAGCATTCATTGTTTCGGCATAGCATCCCAAGCCACTGGATGCGGGAAGTTCATTAGATTTTGGAAATTACATGTCAGTTTAGCGTTAGTTTATTTTTATTTTAATCTTTTTTACATTTACTTTTTTACATGTACTCTTATACATATATTATAGTACTGGCATATAAATACGTCAGAGTGCAATAAATTTCTAACTATTTAAATATTATAAACTAAACAAGGCATTCACAAAGACTATGGGCAAAGCATAAGATTCAGTATCTCAGGAGCTTGAAAATATTAATAAACTGTAAATTTATATATTCACAAGAGAACCGCGGGGATTCCAAGTATAACTTTTATTAAGTATATTAAATACTATAGTGTGCCCGCTTCACAGGAATAGAGATGGGTTTTTCAATTTCCACACCAACGTCTATAATACTTTGGGGTAAAAAGTATCTTTTATCACTCTATTTCGTAATCTTAATTCCTTTGAGTGAAATTCCTGTCATAAGCGGTTCATTCGTGTCTTCAGCCACTGCATTTCCTCGAGATAACACAAAATTATATGAAAACGGACCTTATAGAATAGCTTTATATTATAGAACTATTCACCTTAGAATAAACTAATATAATCCAACATTATTTTTAACAATAATAAATGATAATTTATATTATAATTATATCTCTACTAATTAATTAAATTATAAATAATTCTGCTTCATGCTGTATCTCGCACACAGGCAGAGAGAACCTAGTGATGACACTCCGTTCCCCACTTTCCGCCGCATTGCGTGTTGAGTGGCGAAACCCAACGCAGGGATTTTTTTTCTTGGTGCCAGAGCGAAGAAATGAAAATATTGCTAAATAATAATTCATTCCCCCGAGTTGGGATCGACCCCACAACGGTCGCATTACAGTCACATCTTTGTGCTTCTACGCCACCACGCCCTCTAATTAATTATCCGTACAAATTCAGGTTCCAGTGAATCACAGCGGGAAATATGGGCTGCAAGTTTCCAATTTTGGATGCCAGTATGTACTAAATTAAGGTTAGTATTCTAACATCTCTAAAAGCGCGCTATCCCACAGCTTTTATTAAAACTGTATTTCCCTATAATTTATACTTGACACTTTTAAATTCATTGCCGCTATTATAAGCTTTCTTCCTTTGTAGTTTTATGAAATACTTTAAAGCTCTCTAACTCATAATTATTTTATTCATGAACTAAACACTGTGCTAAGTGAATTAAGTTAAAATTGTTAATGTAATGAATAGATAGTTGACCTAATGTCAAATATTTTATACAAAAATATATTTTACCCTCCATTTTAAACAAATAACGATATACATTTTTTCTGAATATTTTTTACATTAAAATTCATAATATAACTTTCAACCGTAACACATTTTTGTATAAAAAAGATTACGAATGGGGTCGCACCTACATCCCGTGGAAAAATATTAGGAGTGACATTCCATCAAGTTCACTCATGTATTTATGTATATTAAATTATATATTCTAAGGTTACATAAAGGCTCTGCACTGTTTTTGCTCACAGGGAGGAAAGATAGTACGAAATTGTGTGTAATAGAGCATAACAAAGTTGTTAAGGGAATATATATATAAAAATACTTTTATTATAAGAAATTTTAATAAAGTCATCATATGGGTTAGAATAAATTATTTGGCTGTGGTAAAAAAACAAATAAGGGAACGTTAATCTTTTAGAATTTACAATTATAGTCAATTTATAATTTTTATTAAAATTTATTAAAACCGTCTGGTTCTCTTATTAAATCAATATATTGAAATACATAATCCAACGCAATTAACAAAATGAATAATAAACAATATCAATGCACCTTTATTACTGAACAAATAGTGACCTATCACTAGTCTGCAGTATCTGATGCAATATTAATACCGCTTGTACTCATTTATTATGAAATTTCAAACAAGCTTGTATGATTTAGGAATACGCCAGAGTCAATAGCGAATATCGTAATGTGCGTGTAATTAATATTACGTCGTTTGTATCTGCTCGTGTGTCTGTTTGCTTAATTGTACTGACCAATGATCAATATTGTCAGGATCTGTTCGTCTACATATTGTATTCGGATAAGAATGGTAATTTTTAACAGCTATATTAATAAATAATAATACATTCCCCCGAGAGGGAATCGAATCCACGACCGTCGCTTTTACACTCGCATATTGCACAATCACACAAAAGCGTGTGCTTTTGTCACTGCGCCACGACGTACTGAAAAAATCCTGGAAACAGGATTTTATAGCTTAAAATAAAAAAATCGACTATTGTCACTCTTAACTTTAACATAATATAGTATCACTGATGTATAATTTTAATTATTCTACTAAAAAATCAATAGGGTGGACAATAATTTTAAATTTACTACAAAGAGAGGTAATTTTGGTGACACTCGTAGTAATTTTGTGGTTACAATATCAGTAGCGACGGGGAAATTACAATAATTAATAAGGTGACAAATATAATTATTTTTTTGCATACAAAATACTAAATATAACAAGCAAATGTGTTAATTTACCCTAATGTATGGCTAGAAGTCTGTATAATGTCTGCGCATGGCTTACAATCGAATTAAACACAAGCAAGTTATAACGGTAATTAATTTCCATATCGTTGCGATCTCCGTAAATGATACAATATAGAACCGATAGCCATCACTGACAACCGTTTTTTTCTGACCACAACCCAAGATCCTACTGACTGAGTATATATCATAGACCGTTAAGCATAAGAGTCATATTGGCAGTCGGAACGCGATCGTTACTTGCAGGTTGCTTTGTGTTTAAAAGGTATTGTTCAAATACGTAAGCCAGATATACCGCAGCGGTTCCAATCGAAGCTCAGCTTCAATATGTGGCTGCCATTGCTTTGAAATGTTGGATGCATACCTAGTGATTTTGCTAGGGATACGTTTAATCCATACAATGTTCAACGTTTCAAAATCGAAGAAAATTAATGGACGGTGTGTGCACGGCGAGGAATACGTAACTATTAATATTACATACATACATAAACTAAACAAGTAAATATTATTTTTTATGACATTATTGGGTAGTAAGAATTTGGTTGTGGTACATTTCAAAAATAAAATTATATAAAAACTGACACATCTTAATGTATGCAAAACTACCTTGTACTGTAAAAGATTAAAAATTATAAAATCGATTTTTTTTCAGCTTCACGCTGTATCCCGCACATAGCAGGGTAGGCAGAAGCAATGTGGGAACCTAGTGTTAATTTCTTCGTTCCCATAAGTAAATGAAAAAATAAATACATCATCCCCGCGAGTGAGAATCAAACCCACAACGAACGCATTTACAGTCCCAAATATATGAATACAATTAATCAATTTATAGTATTCATTCTTTTATGTTACAATAAATTGTGACGCGAAGCCCAATACATATTCAGATTTCATATTCAGTAAAGCATTTACGTGCTCCCGTTGCTAGTTTTCCAATGGGTACTAAAAGCAATAAGCCGCTTAAAACTTTATTTCGTTCATAACATTATCAAAGGTCTGGTCTAGTTGATGTATCATTAACTATTAAATTTTATATGAAATAAAACTACGGTCGCTGGAGGTATAACAATAAATTTAAGTTAAAAGCTCGTGTACTTAAAATAAACATTAGTAGTCTATTTTCCATGTATTTACGCTGTGCTACCGTGGGAAATCTCGACTGTAGCCAACTGACCCTAAAACAGTAACGATTCTTTACAAACTAGCGATACCATTTAGTCATAACCGAGGAAATAATGTTTAAAAACTGAGGCAAAACCATTGTTACAGACCAATAGTGGGTAGAATTTGCAAACTCATAAAGTTCACATTCGGCAGCGAGTTGCATCGATCGCCGTTTATTTCGGTCCAGCCGTCCGGAGGCTGCAGACGGAATCAATGACAGCTCTAATTGGGAAACACGGCGGAGACATTTTTGTTTTAGATCGATACCAAACTATATATGGAGTGGGCGATTGGATTATTATAATTTATTTATAATAGACGCCAGTTCTTCGGACATCTTGGATATTGACAATAGCGAGTATGAATTATTATGTAACTAGAAGTTAATACCTGAGTGCTTATTAATATTAAAAATTATATATTTCTAATTGATCGTTACGTTATATTAATTGTCACCTTTAGTCCAAAAATATATAGTTAAGTTTATTTGAAATTAATTGAAAATGTGAAAGTTCTCCGTATTTTGCGGGAAACAATTATAGAATATGAATGTGATTCAATTTACAACAGTGTTTTCAACCATGAATAATTACTATTACACCCGTTACTATTACAGGAAGTATTATTTAAAACAATAATTTTATTATATTTTATGGTAATATTTTTAGATGTAATCACCAAAAGTATACCACTAAACAAAACTTAAGGCTATTTAAAGTGCTATAAACGTTCAGATAACTAGGGTCCGTAATCACAAATGAGTATGAGACCAAGGGGACTCACACTAAACAGCGCAAGTTTGCTTAAAGGCGAAAAGAAGTGTAATTTACCTTAACAGTTGAAATTGTGAAAACCAACGAGCGCAAGCATTTCTAAAGGTTCATACAGATTTGCATATCGGCAAATTTAGTACTATCGTACTAATATAACCTACATATGTATGTATGTATTGAGATTTTTTCTTTGCCTCATACATTGCGTCGGAGTGGGTTTGGGTCAGAGCCAGGTCTATTTATATGTTTACGTAGCCTAGTATCCACTACTAGTAGGTCCGCTCCTATTATCTAAGCAACGCAGCGTGCTAAGTGATGACCTATTGAAAGCAATACAAGATTGAATGAAAGACTCACAAATACATTCAGGTTTTAGTAATTAAACTTGCTTAGAAAAAGTTACAGTTTTAAAAGAAGGAATAAATGGGAAATGGAGTGTCTTAACGTTAGATTCCCTCTTCCTACCCTGCTGTGTGCAGGATATAGCGTGAAGTTAAATAAATTGTACCTCGAATGTTGACTAAACAAAATTAACAGCCAATCCCACTTAGCGTCCAAAGTGAGACTTTTTTATTATTTTTCTAGCTGCCACTCAACACGCAATGCCTCCAGAATCCCCACTTCCCGCTGAATTCTGGAGACATTGCCTGTTGAGTGACGAAACTAACGCCGCGCTTTCCCTCAACGCCAGAACAAAGAAATTAAAATATATAATATTTCGAATCGAACCCACGACCTGTCTCTTTCACTGTCACACTCTTGTGCCCCTGAGCTGCATGTGCGTATGTTACATACATTATTTACCTAAACACTTTAAAAGCTGTGATGGTTTCAGAAGTAGCTCAAAATAGTACCGATGGCTCATTGGCATTGGTTTTTTTAACTTGGTTGGACTGTGTATTATGTAGACGACATGCAGTGACTTAATAAATTAGCATGTAAGTTAAAAAAATATATAACTCACATAATAAAAAATACGTACCAACTAAACAAGCATTAAGTATATCCATGTACCAGTATAAAATGGGAATTAAACTTAATACATATTAAGTCATAATTTTTGATTTGCAACTTACGAAATTAGTGAACTGTGTGAACAAAGGGTAGAAACAAAGTTCCACCAAACTTGCCTTATTAGCAATGAACTTTGAACAATCAGAATTTGTCACATGCAGAACGTAATATTTTATAGGTGTAATAATTCTCAGAGTTTGAGTTGGAATTTAAGGAATGTTTATACTATTAATGTATTTCACCGGTCTATATAGACGTAAAAGGGCCGTTGGGTTGACGGCCATACAATACAATATGTCTCCCAAAGGTGTAGGGAGTAAGTGGTATATCACTAGAATCATAACAGTAGGTTCACGAAAAGCATCCTATAAGTTTTGATTACGCGGCGAATTTCATACTAGACTTAAAAACTATAGTTTTTGTGCTCCAAGGGTAGCCAACCAACTTTTATTCAAATCCTTAGCAGAATAATATTTAAAGCTATAAAACTTAAAGCACCGTAATGGTAATAAATAAGTTGGACTATATATTATAAGAAGTGAATTAGACGACCTTATCCAGATAGACTAAGCCGTTGTTTCCGCAGAAGTTAGTAATTTTTCAACGAGGCCGGTGGCTGGCACCTAATTTATGTTTGCGGCCACAAGGAAGGAAGGTAAATTACCATACGACGTACGACCAGCAAAGAAACTGGCAAGTTTCCTAACCGATACCAAGTGAGGCATGGCGGCGCTGCCACGCATAATTTTGATAATATCTTCACGTATGATTAGCTCGAGTTATTGTTTTAGCTCAAATATTATATTAAAGATATTTATTGTTATGAATTATATGCATTATATAAGCCATTTAAAATATATTGCGTTCTCTCCTCTCCATACAGTTTCAAGATATTAGTTCAGTGGCGGCTTTAATGCCGTGCTTTATCTCACCAGAGCGTGTAATAAGAATTATTTGGACATTCCTCAAGTGCAAGTTGAGCCCACAAATATCGTATTTAAAGCCTGATAGTCCCCCTTCACTATGACATTGAATATAATTATAATTTTACGATGATATTTACCCTAAAACCTTTAAAATATTATGTCTTCAATGTTATTTCACTTTAAACTAAATGAAAATAAAACAGTCGTAACTTAAAACAATGTACAAAAACGTTGTCCTTTTAACGAGCAATAAAAATTATTACTTCAAGTGAATACTTCTGACTTTTTCATAATATAAATTATTTTAGTCTAGACGATAAATATTAAATTTAAATAGCGATAAAGACGACGCGATATAATAATATTAATTATATTTCGATAATACTTATATCGTAAGAAATATAAAAGAGTTTCACTTTTGTTGAAAATTTGTAATCACAGGCTGTCGTAGCGCAGCAGCACAAGGATGTGACTGTAACGCGACGGTTGTGGGTTCGATCCCACTCGAGGAAGTGAAATATTTATTTACATTTACATTTCCATTTCTTCGCTCTGGTGTCGAGACAAAGAGCGACGTTGAGTTCTGCCACTCAATACGCAATACCTCCAGAATTCGGCAAAAAATGGGGAACGGAGTGTCTTAACACTAGGTTCCCTCTGCCTGCCCTGTGCGGGATGTCGAAAGAATCTTTTTAAAATTTGTACTGAAATAATAAAATATTAAATGCTACTTCTATTTCTTGGTTTCAATTTATACTGCAAAGATTCTTCGGCTTTCAAGTCTATAGGGAGGGAATGTAGCTATTCACTTAAAAATATTACTCTAGAGCATTTTTTTCACTTTTACAAATCTGTAACAACTAGGACAGTAATAAAAGAACTCAATTCGTTCTCCATGCATTTTTTATTTAGTGGCAGAATTTATGCCATACATTAACAAAATTATGCGTTCTCTCTCTTCTCCCTATATTACTCTTCTTTTTAGGTGTAAACCTGCTGCAGCCATAACGTCCATTAATGGGTAAGCCTACTTCACAAAAGCTTGATGATACAATTCCTTCATAATTTTTTCAATCATTCGTCTATTACGTCGTTTGTCCCTATTCATTCCACTTGTAAAAACCAATACAGCGCAGGCTACCAATTATCCGCACAGTCCTATTGAAAGGTCATGTCAAGATTATTTGATCTTTATTTGGATATTTCTTAATTTTCTTTGCCACTGCCCAGACTGTGAAGTATTGACATATTTTTTACTATATATATCTAACTACCTATCAAAAAAAATGCATATTATAATATATTTTTTATTGCACAAGTAAGTTACCTTTCGTCAATATGTTTTTATTTTGCCTAATATTGACTACAAATAAAGATCTAAAATACAAAACATACTATATAAAACACATATTGCTACTAACAAAACAACAAAAAATATGTTATAATAATTATTAATAATCCATTTGCCGCTTATTTACACCACAAAGGAATCAAGACAATCGTATGTGAATACCATATTCGGCCACTAAGTTTATATAGAAAAGCCAATTGTTCGCAGGATCAGGGCGGGGACAAAAGAGGTGACACTTAAGTAAACCCCTAATGTTTGTTCAGAAGGCAATAATGGACGGTGTCGCTCCCAACATTTGACTAGGCAAAGAGTCCTATGCGAAGAATTTGAATCTTATAACTGCCAATTGACCCAGCCCGTTAAAAGAATGGTTTTAAAGTTGGAAACCTTTACCACTTTCGTCGTGACTTTGTAGTTCTATTAAATTATAGAGAGTGATATTTCAATGATGAATAAAAATAAATTTAAGATTTAGTAATTTTATAATTTATTTGAAACAGTATTCATTTATGTTTATTTTGAGTAAACAAGTACCGAAAATATTTTCCATATCCAAATTCTACCTTCACTCTATTAGAGCCATGTAAGCAAATTCGTAAAACCTCACTCATTCGATAACAAATGGGCATACTAAATAACAATGACACAGCCGTGCTTATCTAAGGACTGGTTGTGTGACTGTAAACGAAGGGACCAGGGAAGGCTGAACTAATTTATTATGGCCCAATTGAATCTTCATTTGACAACAATTGGGCAGTCCTTTGTGAAGGAAGCCTAAAGGTATTCCAAGTCGAGATTTGTTTCATTATACAGTATCGGTATGTACCAGAATCTGATGAATAAAGGCCACCAAAACTTGGGGACGTGCGTGACATTTTGATATAGTGAAGATTGCCTCCAATAAATTCGGGTTAAGCACACAGTATCAATTTCATAGTATGATTTAGTTCAAGATTTATCTTTAACTTTTCGCATAGGTATTAAATTTTAACGTGTAAATTACTAAATTTGCAATTTATATTTCCGAAATTTCTACGTCCGTTATGTTATGAATGCTAAACTTTGTGTCATATTTTCTGATATTACGTATAGTACAACAATGACCTAATACTTTGTCTGGGCAAAATTATAACAAAAAAGACTACTACCATGTAATCTTAGTGCTACTGTTTGTAAAAAGTTATAAAATTTAGCAACAGTACAGGTAATGTTTTTATATTACTGAAAAAAATTAAAAACCTTAAGCTTTTCAAATTAATATTATTGTGTTTAGGCTTATAAAATAAGAAAATAATTTAAAATTTGACAAGCTTATTTACGTTGCTCAGGAATGCTCACTAAGAACAAAAACATTCTTTAAAATGATTTCAAGCTCTAACTCTCACTCACAGAGTACCTATTGTATTTATTTACTTACCCATTCATAATCTCATATAAAAATATTAAATAATAAGTATTCTAAAAATATTTTCACTAACTCAGTCCATATTTCAACAGATCTATCTTGACTTATATGCAGGTTTACTACTAACATTTTCCTACGTAATAGGCAACCTAGTACGCAAGATTAGTATTATATATTTTTTTATCTTTTATATTTAAAGATGGTTGATGAATTTTCTATATATATGTATATTAAAGCAAAAACACTATTGAAACGTACTATCATGCTATTTTCATTAGTCTTTCGAATGGACCGGACGCCTTATGTCTTCAAGTTCCAGTGGGAATTAAACAATTTTTCTCGACTGGCTTGGGTTGGCAAAATAAATGTTAGCAGTGCATCTAATGTCTCTTTTGGGGCAGTTACAGTATATCCATGAATATGATTCACGCCCGACTAGCGCCAACTTTTAATTAAAACTCGAGATTTGCACAAAAATGTAAACTACATATATTTGATTATTTTTACACTACCACATTTAAATATTTTTGTGATAACGACTATATATCTAAGCATATTATACTTATTATATTTATTATTATAATTGTTTGTTTGTTTTTTTAATCTTTATATTCTTAGGTTTTACAAATCTTACTACTTCCTCTAAACTAAAACAGAAATATGCATATTAAGTATCTAGCTCAGTATCAGTACAATACAGTAATAAATAATGAAAATATTTAAGTATATAGGATCTATGTATTAATACGTTGCACAGTATTGAGAGCTTTGAGTGAAAATTATGATAACTAAAAAATACCTTTACTATGTATATGTTGTCTTTTTTAAAAATAACGATAAGTTAAATACTGTGGTACTTTGAAAGCGTTCCAATACGTTTTGCCAATACAACTGATATAATCGTAAAATTTAACAACTTGTAAACTTTAATCTCGATGTCGATTGGTTGTAGTTTTTGTTTTTCTATTGTTCTTGGAGTATTGGACGAATGTTATTTATATTGTATTTTTTTTTGTGCAAAGCTTAAAAATATATATTTTAACGCACGCTTTTTCTGTTAAGCATGTGTTTAAATATTACGTTATGTATCTTAGCTAATGTTAAAATTCAGCTTCACGTAGGTACTCTGTTGCAAGGCAATGTAAAGAAGGCGCATTAAAAGGCTATTCTCATTTAAACTTAACACCAGGTAAGCCGAGTTGAACGCACGTTAAACCTATTTTTGCGGGGTGTAGGAAAGAAAATGGCGAACACCGTTTATGAGTAAGCGGAAGCCGGTACTAATAAGCTGGAGCTGGAGGTGAAAAACATTAGACGAGATATAGACTGAGTAGATTACTTAGTTTATTGCAAGCTTTCCTTTTTAAATATAAATTGAGAGAAAATATTTCAGAGTAGAAACATTAAGCCAATTTTAGTATTTAGTTATTAAGATGTTATTAGAAATAAAATTCAATTTCACAGCAAATTGCCCAAAGAAATGAAAAGTTTTCTTGTACTCTAAGCCAACATAATTTTCTGGATTTTGGTTCTTTTTCAATTACGTATATAAAACAGGTTAACCGTCATCGTAATGAATAAAACAGCCAAAATGGAACATTTAACTTTATTCAACAAATAAACTTGCCATATCCACATTTAGATTTAATAAATGGTCTGTGCCCTACTTATATCGACCGTTGCAATATTCTGCAACGAACGCCGTAAGCTTTACGTCGAAATTGTGTTCATTTTGCACACTAAAACTTCAACGTCTTCCATTAAAGCTCGTTTATTATTCAGCGACGATAAAAAGTGGATAACTTTCATAATACCGATAGATTAAGGTAACGAAAAACATAATGAAATAATGAAAATCGTTATTTTCTAAACATTATAAGAAGAAAATAGAAATGAAACAGGAAACCACAAATATCACGTTCGTCCTATGTTATTGTTGAGCGGTCGTTCTGGAACGAATTAAGGTAATGTGTGTCAGCCAAGAATTGAGCAGGTATTACTAAAACTGTGGCTAGCTCGTGTTTTTCTGGTAGAGAGAAGGAATAAGAGATAGTACTAAACGCGTCAGAGGCTCGAAGCACTGGCATATAGTTTAGAAGTAACGAGACTCACGTGGCATTGGAAAAGTTTAGAGTAATCGTATGTGATGTTTATGATCATCTTAAGTTTCGATTGGAATTGCCCCTCCGCTATCTTAACACAATTCTAGATATCTATTTCATGAAACATCTTTGGCACTATTCCCACCGAAGGTGACTGTGCAATATGGGGGTAGTACGTGACTGAGGACGAATTTATAAAAGTAATGTTAGAAAAGTCGGTTGTAAGAATGTTGCATTGGTTAAAGTATATTATAAGGACATATGAGTATATCTACTCAATAGAAACTAAAATAAGAAAAAACAAAAACACGCAGAAGGGTAGGCAGAGGGAACCTAGTGTTAAGACACTCCGTTCCCCACTTTCTGCCAAATTCTGGAGGCATTGTGTGTTGAGTGGCAGAACTCAAGCAGTTAAAATAAGAGTTCTAATAATACTAATTAAATAAAAAATACTACATTTTTCGCTACTTTTCATAGATACTTCCAGATCATACACTTGAAACTATGAATATAAATTTAGGTAAACGGCAATGACTATTCATGGAGCCGTAAATGTCAAGGAGCCAAAGAGGGTTTTACATCAAACTTCAATGCGAAGGATAGTGTTATAGGAAAAAAATAAGCATCCATATATAATAATATATCTAATAAATATACTTATTTGGATTATCAAAAAGAAAGCTAGAATGTAATATTTATTTCGCTTTAATCAGCTAAGCCAGTCAGTGATCAGTTATATAATTATATAGGTATATAACTGCAATAATATTGTAATTGCCGTTACAGATATTATTTATCATAAGACGTTAATTTATTCTATAATATATTAACTTTTGTCTTCAATTCCACTAAGAATGTTATAAAGAACAACATGTCTAATTAAATTAATATATTGCTTCAGGTAAATAAATTTTGTAATAAATAAAAGTTCACCCTACGGTTCTCGAATGTTCAAGTACCTACAACGAAAATAATCGAGAAAATCTCCTGTATACTTGAACGCTGTTTGAAGGATCTTGTTTATTAAACAAGCTTCTTAAAGAAAGCTTTGAAATCGATAATTCTTTTCGATATAAAATTAATACGACTAGAATTACAAATGTCATCCTCATGTTATTTGATTTTTATTGAATAATAGGAGAATATTCTACGAACCACTTCAGTTTTTAAGATTAGTAGAAGTAGAATTTGTATGCTTAGAATTCAAGTTTTTCTACCTAAATAACTGAAAATGAGTAGAGGAGGTTAAAAAAGTTTCATGTAAGGTGACGCTCGAAATATAATAAAATCAGATTCCACCTAGATTAAAATTATATAAAATCAATAAACACACGTATAAATTACAGTATCTATACCAAACAAAACCATAGAAACCTAGCAATTTAAAAAGAATTAAAATAGTCACATAAATAAAGAGATAAATCATTGAAGATCCAAGCATAATTAAGTCGAAAGGCATTATCCAAATTAGGCCATTATCCCAAAAACCCGATCTAAGCGCACTCTAGCCGATACATTACAGTCATGTCCCCGCTGTAGATCAGCACAGGTGTCCAATAGCTGGTGCATTTAACTTGCCCGCTTTACACGTGAATCGTTAACCAAAATGTGGCCAGATGAGGAACGACTTGAACAATCATTACATATTTATACAGGATATAATTTATGTTATATATACCTACTTACCTTATGAACCATTTTTATTACGATAGATACTAAACAGATAAAATACTGTATAAATATATTTTTAATTATTATTAGTTTATAAGCGATGCGATCCAATAATTTTCCTCTTCCGCTTCATAAAGTAAAGCAAATAAAGGACAGAAAGGGAAACAATTATAAGGGGACAAAGCGGCATTATTTAGTCAATAAACCAAAAGGGAACATCAGAGATCGTATCAGGTGGGATTCCATAGAACGAGGTGTTTTATGGGGAGGCAATCGGCCTTACACGAGTACCAAATGGGACCAAAGATAACAAAATAAAATACCACTGACAATTGCTAAGAAACGACAAGGAAATTAGAATTGAAAGTTAAATGTTTCTATTATATTTTAAAATATTTTTTTTAATACACATTGCTTTTTTTTATATTTTATTAATACATATTAGTATACGATTATGATTAGTCTCAGATAAGCTTTGCTCGAATACAGTAGACAAAAAGCTAAACTTGGTAACTCACCAAGTTAAGCTTTTGCCTACTGAGATAGCCCCGATACTGTTCGAACACTTCGATGAGTGACACGAATAGTCTCAGCAATATAAATAGTTTATGAACTAACGGAATAAAGCTACCAGTTTAAATAGAACACGTAAGCTTATGGAGGAACTTTAAGACAGCGGGACCACAAATCATTATAAGTTGCAATTACTGCGGCGAGGCAGTCATAAATACCGGGCGGTTATTAGTTGCATAGTTGGAAAGAGTGCAACAATTCATCCCATTATTAAAGATCCACCAATCAAGGTGGCGGTGAATCACTTAGTCTTTTTATTACTTTCGCACTTAAAAGCTTTCCGTACAAAGTGGACATTTTAGTAAAATTGAAGTTTACTTTCTCTTTTATCATTTTTATATAGCTTTTTAAATACTTTTGAAGTAACAGTAGCTTTTACAAAAAGAAATTTTATCGGGACAGCTAATAAGATAATATTATCAAGGAAACGATTTATTCATGTTTACCTACGTGGCAAAAAGACAATTAGCGGCATATGGTCGAGCAGATGCGGAGAAAATTGGAAAATCTAATACAGAGAAACGTGGGCAAAGTAAACATGCCGCGAAATTAACAAATACCAGTGGCGCACGGTTTGAGACACACTATTAAGGAACGCATTCCACCTCGCGAAGTAGAAAACTTTGAGAGCAATTATAGCAAGTTTCACCAACATCGCGCAGAATACTGTATTTGAATAGTAAACCTAGACAAAATATATTTGAGAACTTGGAAATGTATTGTTTTTCATCCATTTGTCGAAACTACTAGATTCTCTCATTTTACGATGTTATTAGTAAGTATTTAGAATATAATGAATATAGCCAGAACACAAAGAAGCTATCTAATACTCGAAAACTGACTGACGTAATTTATTCGTTTCCAATTCATTATGCGCTTGTACATTTCCAAGAGAACGTGGGTGTAAAAAAAATAATAAAATTCTTAGGAAAACTCTAAAGATTTCCTAAGAATTTTATTTATTTTTTAATTTTTATATTAGCCAAAGAAACTATATAATTATGATAGAATTTCCATTAAATTAGAAGCTATTGACACAAGCGAAAATCTCGTCGGTGAAACTGCTGACTGTTATCAAAGTGTGGCAAGAACAATGACAACGTTTAATAGTGAATTACAGTTGCATCCGCAGTTCGGAATCTTCGAAGGCGGATACGCTTGCAGTTCCTACAAACTCTAATTTGGTAAACTCAAACTATAAGACGTTTGAGAGATTTAAAATAAAAACTAGTTCGCATTTAAAGTTGGAATACAGCTATTTAAAACTCCGATAGAAATGTTTTATCAATCAAAATAATATTTTTGTATGCACATAGTTTTT
Source organism: Heliconius numata (assembly GCA_016802625.1). Lineage (NCBI taxonomy): Eukaryota > Metazoa > Arthropoda > Insecta > Lepidoptera > Nymphalidae > Heliconius > Heliconius numata. The sequence goes on along the minus strand of JAEBDU010000002.1, from coordinate 574,491 downwards.
TTAAATATTTTACGATGAACTACAATGTTGTTTGTCTGCTCCGAGTTTATACAGCACACAATTTATAGACCGTATATTCAGTACACATTTAAAAATAATCGGATTGGAGTATAAAGAGGAATTTTAACCTTGGTTCAATCTTAAATAGACGATAATAAATATAATCTTTGAGTTTTACAACCAAAACTGTTAAGTACTTTCTATAATATTTATGGACATCTATGAAAAGACAAAAAGGGAAACAGCAAATGGTTTTCTATTGCTCAAAGCTGTCTCTTTAACCAATTATGTAAAATAAAGTAAAGTTTGTGCAATTAGGAATATGTCATGTCCCGAAGACGTGTTGGCTAAATTGACACTAGTACGTCAGCCTGACCGAATAGGACTAACGGCGGTAACGAGACGTGACCGGGATGGTATTAACTTGAACTATTGCTGGCATCTAGTGCTGTGCCGTTAACATGTCTATAATCTTGCACTTATGTTACTCAAATGGTAAAAACGAAACCTTTATAGAATCACTTTATTATCGCACTTCACCAGTTTTTTTCATTTCAGGACAGACAAACAAAATTTAGTTTACTGTAGACATTTCATTCTTCATTGCCGGATGATTTAGAGTAACACCTAAACTTAATTAACAAAATTATTAGTGAACGAAATTAGGACTAGCCCAAATATATTTGTGTAGAGTAAAACGTTGTCAAGAAGCATGAAAGCTGAACACGGCCACGTCTTTAACTTGCGGTCGCTTCAGATTTCCCAACCCTAAATTGTCTCTAAGATTTATGTTTTCCATTATACAGGAACATTCAGGGGTATTAGTACAAGACGAAAGTAGAAAACCTCTCTTGATTTGAATTTCATACTATTATATATACTAAGGATTCTAGTTATCCTACGAAACAATTTGTTATTTACAAAAAAAACTAAAGACATTAGTATGTGAAGCCTTCTAGCAGATATTACAAACACATTTAGATGAAAATGATATATATATATTCAATTTCAAAATTTAGATGCGCTGCATCGTTGTTTTAATATTAAACTAGAATTTAAGCGTTCCAAAACTATTCACAAGTACTGTGTATAAGATTTCTCGCGCAAGCAAGACAACATGTAGCAGTTGGGGAATGCGGCAATTAGCTCCCAGGTGACACTTACGACGTAACTACTCGGAATTATCTGCTTAACGCCGATACAGCGAACTAAATTACTAGAAGTGTTCATATTAATAGACAAACTTATTTATGCACTTACTTCATCAATTATTTATTGGGAAGACTGGGAATATGATTTTTTTTACTGTGACTTTACATACATGATAAATTATGCAGCATTTCTAAAAACATCATTTAATATTTTGTAAAAAGTCAAAGAATATAAGAATTATAACAAATCTTATTTTATATTAGAAAAACATTTTTTTTACTTCATCCCAAATTTTCTACAAAAGGTCAAGTATAATTTAGCGTTAAACATTTTTTAGGAAAGATATCATGATATCATGGCCAAAAGAATTTCATATGAAACTAGCAAGACCTGTATTTTAGCAAGTAACTGTTAAATATGGTAGAAACGAACGTAGCTTGTCCAGCGTCTTTAACTCGACAGTTTTATGTGTTGTTTCGTAAGTGGCCCCTACTGGGAGCCAGTAAACATCTACGGGTAAAGTTTAAACGTCAACCCTGCGAGATAGCCGTCAAGCGAAGTTATTAGGGTCCCTGTGACCCTCGCAAGTGGCATTTAATTTTTGTCATCAACTATCTTGACTTGTCACTACTTACATACTGCCTACCATACAAAAAAAAGGAAACCTAAGAAATTATACCATCATTCAAAGCCGATCTCATCATTAAAGCTCTACATAACGATTTTAATTCCCATTAGTAGCTGATAGTAATACTAGTAGTAGAATTTGAATTATTATTTGCCCGTGTTTACCTATAAACTAATTAATTGGTTTCTAGTATCACTGAAAACAGTTCATTCAACATAACCAAAATCTAAAACGTAAAATTATGCGGAAATAATTTAATATGCATGCTAATTGCAGGTGCAACTCGATAAGCAAATACACAACAATGTTATTCTAAGATCGCAATATCTTACCCTGAACATATTCAATCACTGTAATTAATAGGACTGATAGTCAATTCTACTATATACAAGCAACAATCACGATCCGTATTTACATAGAAATGCTCAATTGCGATAAACATCGGCCAACGGTTCTCCACATATTATGCTAATTTACATCGAAACATTAGGACCAATTAGTGTATGTTAGGCAAACACAAGATTGTTATTAGGACTACATAGTTCTTTTATAATATTACTTTTTAGCTTGCATATATCTCTTATTGAAAAAAGTGCGTTTATTTTTCAAGTTCACGCTGTATCTCGCATTTTGCAGCCGAAATCTAGAGCATAGCGCGCCTTGTTACCAGAATAAGGAAATGAAAATATTAAATATTTTATTTCTCCGAGCGGGAATCGAATTTGCAAAAGTTTATCTTCAAAATCACAAGCGTGCGACGACCGCGCCACGACGGCTTTGAAATAATTATAAAGATAATACTAAATTCTTCATTAATAAAGATAAACTATACTTGAAAGTTCTTTAGTGGCACGTCTTTTATCTGTCCCCTAGGAATATGGGGTGAAGTTTAAAAATTAAATTAATATAAAAGATAGAATACACTCATTTTATTTTAACAAAGCTGCCCCAAGCGCCTCACATTCATAGCAATTTCACGCATAGTTCCCCGAACGGGCATAAAATGCAACTATTAGATTTTTTTTCAACGTGCTTTTGTTTGTAAAGAGCGTAGAAATTAGACCGTTACGCCAACCTTTAGAATATTCTATCGTAGCCGCTATTCAACATTACCATTAAAATGTTATTTCACAGCGATTTCACTCTTTAGCAAATAAAAGTACAGAAAGTTTGTGAAAATTGAACAACTTTTAAATCTTTATTAGAATAAGTAGATGCACCAAAATCTTTCTATTTTATTTTCCTATATATTATGTGCATTTTTAGACCGTTTCTGACCAAGTTTGAGAAACATATTTATAGAGAGATTTTTTACATAAGATATTCCTACCATGTAATATAAGAAGTTTATAAGTAGTATAAAATAACATGTAAAGTAGAGATGTGACGCATTAATGCGTCAAAGCAATCCGACAAGGGCGAGATTTGGGCCAGCGGCGGAAAATTGCAGGGATGATCGATGGAGGCCAGATGTCGTGCATCATGATTATACTCTACGTTTTTTGTGGATCCATAGTTGCCAGACTAAATTGAAAAATATTACATATTTGCTTTAATTATTAACTGTCCGTTGGGTATATAAAATATTTTGTATTCCAAATTTAACTACATATATTCAATACAGGTGAAAGTTATGTTTTATAAATATACATGTAAATCATGTTGTGAGCTGGCCTGTTAGCAGTTATATAAACTCATTAACAGTATGTTAAATAATTATTTACAAAGATATTAGTGCCTGAGCGAAAAACACTGAAGTAGTTAGTTACTCAAAAAAAATAAACATAAAGACAACACATATTTCAAGAATATACGAGATAATTTAACATGAGTAACATAATTTTATGGCGACCTCCTTAACACAATACTGAGATGAGTCAAGTATTATTACATTTTGCAAAAACATTTCTCAAAGAAGATTACAAAGAGATAAAGTAGAAAGTCGTCCACTATACAGCTAACCGACCGATTGTCGTGTTCAGCTCTAAAGCCTCAAAGAAAGACTATTATAAATACCAAGAGAAGATAAAGGAATTGTACTCATTTTATTAACCTTTCTTATTGGAAATATGTGAAAAAACTGTGCAAAAAAGGCTATAACATTATATTAAACCATTTTCAATTAAGTACATAAAAATTACATTATGCTTAATATAGTATTTTTATAACATAACATGCCGAATGCATACGTTTTTGTTGTTGACCGACCGAAATTTTCCAAACATTCGCACCTAAACGTTATGTCCAGTGAAGGAAATCCATATTCCTCCTGGGTCCCAGGATTCTGTACATTATAATTTAAGCAAGACAGGGAACTTGTTCTGGGGTTTCGACTATCGCGCTTTGTACGTTCCGCTCGGATATAAATGTTAATTTCGAGTCCATTGTACAAGTTGCCGCGATGAGTTTGCGAATAAATTATAAATGAGCGTAATACGTGTGCTAGGAGTTCCAGATAGCGTGAACGTTTTGATAGATAGTATACCTTTTAAATGTGAAACAATTTGAATGTCGATTTTGATCTTCAGTAAATAATGTTAGATATCGTGGTTATAAAAGTTAAAAACAGTATTTAAAACATTTTTTATGTTCTTAGTTAAAAGTTAGAGGCTATTTTTTAATATATTTTTATTGTTTCTTCAAATAAAAATAATTAAACGCTATTTGAATTAAATGTGATGTTGTAAACGTTATAGGCACTTAATGAATTAAAAATCATGATATGTATCAAACTACTTTTTTTATGTTAGCAACTGGCTTAATCATTTTGTAATATCCCATAATAATTATATTTTATATTTACTTTTACAATTTTTTTAATAAATAATAATGTATTAAATTTCGTTATATATTTTGCCCTCTACTCGGATTATACACTGATTTCATAATTTCAGTCTAAAAACTTTAAATAGATTCTAGCACAATTTCTATTTAAATGAAGTTTTCAATTATCTAGGACTAGCATAGCAGAATATTATAATAGCTTTTTACAAGTGATTGTTGTCTAACGAGTCTGAAAAGCACATTTTGTATGATTTTGTATTATTATTATCTTTTATTGGTAAAATATAATCTCACTACAAATATTAAGAGAACCCTAAACCTTATTTACGAGGACATCCAAGATCAACTTAAGCGTTTATATCATTTCGTTTTGCTGCAATTAAAATTTTCACAGCCATAAAAATTGCGAAATCTGGTCATAAATTCCAAAACAAAAAACAATTTAGCGCTTTAAAATCCGCAAAAAATCAAGCTATGCGGGTGTGGCGTAATTTCAGTGCAAGGCAGAACAAACTCAGTTTCGTAAATTAAAAGTAAGCAGGGTCACACGCCGCCCCACCATGAACCAGGAAATTGCAATAAATCCTGTCCCATAGGTCTCATTTGCCATGTGACCGTTCCTTCTCGGGCAAACGATAAATAACGCATTAGTTATAAACAAACAACAATAAAGTTATAAATATGAGTTGTTAGTGGCGCAGGGGTACAAGCGTGAGAGTGTAAGCCCGGCGTTTGTGGGTTCGATTTCCGCTCGGGAGAAAGACAAATTTATTATTTTCATTTCTTCAGTCTGGTAACGAGGCAAACGGCGGCATTGAGTTAAGCCTCTCAACGTAGTAAACGAAATGTTTTAACAGGGAACAGAATGCCGTAACACTACGCTCCCAGGTGCCCTTTGCCTACCCTGCTATGTGCGGGTATCCCGCACGTGAAACTAAGAAAAAATCTAAAAAAAAACCACAATAAAGAAAAATAAGAACTGCATTAATATTAAAATAAACAGTTAAGTAACAATATAATTAGCACATTATTTGCTCTCGAGTACTCTATTATAATAATGTTCTAATTAGGTGCTAACTAAATCAAGACTTAACACCAAATTAGTCCTACAGCAAGCGCCTGTATAATAGTAACAATGAGAATACACGATGAGCCAAGACATTTGGGATCGTGAAAGGTGCCTGGTGTACTTGATAGAAGATCCTGCCAACTAAGTTTATTACTATATACCTACATTTATATCTCATATGAACTTGTTATAATTAAATTAGCGACTACTATAAAGGTTCACGAGCTTGAATAGATATTAATAAAGGCAAAAAACTGTAAACTCAATTAGTAAACAACAGTTGAATACACCTGTACTCAGTAATTACTATTTTAATTCTAGTTGCACGCCTAACTAGGGAGAAATTGCTTCATAATCCTGAAATTAGAAACTGTTTGGACTAAGTTAAATTAACAAAGTTTTTTGATGTTTTGCAAAGCACATTAGAGTTAAAGGACTCGGGGGAGCTTCATTTGAATGTCAAAAATATGCATGTACCTATAAATAAATGGTATTTGTAAGAATGGAATGTAAATTTAGATTTGACAAAAGACCCAAAGTGTAACACAATGATGGTATTCATAACACCACATTTTCGTACTTTATACCATAACTTAAATTCCCTAAAAATAATACATTCACCCCACATCGCAAAGATCGTGCGTTATCAATTTAACGCAAAAACCAACATTTAGTAGGTGTATCTCACGCCCGCACTCCGTAAGTAATGCTAACAATAAATCAGATACGGCTTTTTATTGAAGCCCACGACCATAATTCTGTTTACCTGCCCCGTCGGTGGATTTATATTGTGATATTCGACCTTAACAGTTGTTTTAATTTCTGTTTTATATGCCCATTAAACATAGACGGTGTTTATGAACTCATATGGTTCAGGCCCAAAGTATGGTATATGTAACCGAAATATATATGAAATATCTGATATTGCTAACTTTTCTATAACTTGACAAGATCGGTAATTGACTAATATTTATAATCTAACAAAACGGAGAACTCAACCCTTGATACTAATAAAGATAAAATGAAACATAATTTAGAATGCATAAAAGAGCAAAATAAAAAGTTGAAGCCAGTGGTGGCGCAGTAGCATAAGTGCGTAACTGTGAACGCCACGTTATGTGTTCGATTCCCACTAGAGAGAATTCATAGCATAATACTAGCTTCCCTCTGCTTACCCTACCTACCATACTGTGTGCAGGATAAAGCGTGAATTTAAAAAAAAACTAAGTAAAAAGAATATCTTTATTGCTCACAAAACAATATAAGTACTATAACATGAATGGAAAGGCGGTCTAATTGCTTCAAACGAACTCTACCATACAACTTTTGATAAAAAAAGAACTGTTGCAATAAAAAAAGAAAGGGGAAAACAATACACTTACATGTACAAACAATAATAACGACTCAATGATGAGACGAATAAAATAGAAAATAGCACAAGTAAACCCCAACCAACCAAACTAAGCTACAAAAGCTGCACCACCTAAAACCGGAGAAGACCCCATTCTATAAATCTCAAAGCGTATATAATTTTCAATCTACGAGGTACAATAACATTTGAACATAATATAAATGCAGACAAGGCCGAATTCACACATCCTTGTTAGACCCTTTCATCCCGTCGCCACGGGCTATTTGTCCCTCGCAGATAAGCCTTTATACTCATTGTCAGTGTTAGGCCGGAATAGATGGATGACTAGTCATTAAAAAGAATAACACTATGGAACCCTTTTACAGTAATCTTTACGAACAAAAACAATCTTAGCCTCGAAAAAATAAAGTCAAATGTGCTTTGAGTAATTGTATAACTGATTAAGGAATTATTTTTATAATAAAATGTATACAAATACATATTCTTACTTGGAATTTACACATCCATGTGTAATAGGTCACATCGCGTTTCCAATATTGTGCGATATTTAGTGCATCGATCTTCCTATCAATATACTGTCTCTAAGGGATGAATAGACACTAGGTCGAATTATTGTAGCAGTTACCAAAGTCCTGTCGCTATTCAGGTGACCGAATGTTTAATGGTTTAAATAAAATTGTCTAGGTTTATCCACTGCCGTATGACTACGAGGTGAAACATTAATTGTCATATAATACAATTATTTTTTCCTTATCTTTAAATGCCTATTAGTGACAAACTCACATGTAACCTAAATATGCCCGCTTACACGTCATTTTTATCTGAAAACCTCTCCGAATTTACGAAGTAGGCAAAGAAAACCATTAATCGATCCGTTCCCAACCACCGTTACGCAGAGTCAAGTCACTATCCAAAACACGCAATCACAACTAAACCTTATACATAAATATCCAATAATAATATTGCAGTTAGCAGTCACGATTGTTTGTGATTATTGTAATAAATGTCAAATGTAATCATATGTTGTTAACAAATCAAATGTATTATTCACAGGCGCCACAACGACCCATTTAAAGTGTCGTAAATAAATTAATAGCTCTATTAATGACATGGCTTATCATAATATAGCTGTAATATCCATAAAACATATTTTACTATATTTATATTGTTTAATTAGCATATTCAAATTTTAATAATAATATAAGAATAAAAAAAAGTTAAAAAGTCAGCTTTACACAGTATCCCGCATATAGCAGGGTAGGCAGAGGGAACCCAGTGTTAAGATACTTCCTTCCCCACTTTCTGCTGAATTTTTCGAGACAGCGTGTTCAGATAAGAATAAAATTAAAATATATTGAGTTGCATAGTAACATTGTATATTGAGATAAATTTCTAATAGATATACATATTTTGGGCTATGTCGATAACATTGGTTCTCTGTCGGATAACTTCATTTCGAATTCGATCCTTCAGAGCTCCAAGCATAGCCCTTTCCATAGCACGCTGAGCGACTTTAAGCTGGTGGACCAATCGCACTGTCAGTGTCCACGTCTCGGCTCCGTATGTCATAACTGGTAGGACGCACTCATTAAAGACCTTCGTCTTTAAGCTTTGCGGTATTGATGACGAAAAGACATCACGCAGTTGCCCATATGCCGCCCAACCAAGCTGTATTCTTCTGCGAGCCTCCATCTCGAAGTTGTTTCTACCTAGCTGTACAGTTTGACCGAGATAGACATATTCCTGAACAACTTCGAGAGGTACTCCATGAAGTGCAGTCATGTTATCGACATAGCCCAAAGGATTAGCAGGCTGAAGTGGCAATGGGCTGGTCACATTTGCCGCAGAACCGATGACCGTTGGGGTAAGCGCGTTCTAGAGTGGAGACCACGCCTCGGCAAGCGTAATGTAGGACGTCCTCCAGCTAGATGGGGTGACGATATTCGCAAAGTAGCGGCCAGCGGCTGGATGCGAAGAGCTGAAGATCGAGCTCAGTGGCGTGCCATTGGAGAGGCCTATGTCCAGCAGTGGACGAGGACAGGCTGATGATGATACATATTTTAATTAAGGATCGGGTTTCGTATGTCTATAATTTTTATATCCTACTGGATATGGAAGTTATATTAAAATGTACAAGCTAAAAATTTGTTCGTATGTAAAAGCATCTAAATATAGAAAATACTTAATGTAATAATGCGAAAACCCTTACAAAATTTTGCGGTTTTAATGAAAGACACAATTATCATTCTATTTATGTATATGGAATATAATAGTAGTCTTTGAATGTATGAATGAGTAAAGCAGTTGTGACAATATTTGACCTTAACATTTTATTTTAAACGTTTATTTAATTTTAGCTTTAAAGTTACTTTACTCTTCTTTACATGTATAACATTTTTAAGAGAAAAGTCACTTATGATAAATACTTATACCAAACTTACATACTGTTCTTTTGATAGCCACATGCAGATTATGCACCCATTAAGTTTAAAGTTTAATTGGTTTGTTTAAATAATTATAAATATACACCAAAATTACTAAATTTATGAATATATGTATATGTCATTATAAATACGACCATTATAGTAAAAACGAAATATGACTAGGATAATTTGAAGATTGCCATTTGTTAAAAAAATCTAGGAACATGTAAATGAAGTAATTTACTAGTAATATTATCAAATAAAATAACTGCCACAATGACAAAGCACAGATAGACTTATTTAATTTACTCCAGAATGTAATTAAAAAGTTATATTTAGTTCTTACCTGACGTTTTTGCAGCGGCGAGGCCACGTTCAATTTTGGCTACACAAAATTATTAATATTAAAATAAGCCTACCATGATAAGGGTTTCGTTAAGAATGTTATTTTAATTCTGAGAAGGATTAGAAACATGAAATAGATTAAAAACAATCTATTATATTTTAGGAATATAAAAAAAATATATTATAATATTTTTATTTTAATATATTTGAATACAATATAGAAGTCATAATAAACCATATATGTATATTATATTATCTAACTAAAATTTCTCAAAATAAATCAAAATTTACACAAAAAATAAAATACATGTTTAAGATAATTCAGAATTTAAGTAGCTTTTGGGAATCAAATAAGACGGCCAAATCTAATAACAGAAGCCTTTAACCAGTTGTCGGTTTAACTAATTCCAATCATAGACAAAAGTTGCGTGCCTCGGGCTGTGTTCATTTAACTTTTAATACGACTTTCGTCAAACCACTCCCAAGTTAATGAACAGTTAAATTTTACAACATTCTCGTAGACTCCTTCATTATTAAGGCATTGTACTGGATTAAAGTAAAAAAGCGGATAAAAAAATGTACATTGTATGTCCAAAGATTGCTCGGAGGTAGAAAGTTGGATAATTAAAATGTGAATTTTTACTAAGCAAAAAGCTTTGATCGGTCTTGTTCGTAAGTCTGACATGCGTTTATTGCTCAAAGTTATAAAACAGCTTTGCTATATTTATAGATAACGCCTATGTGTATTTCTTCTTCTGTTCTGTTCTTTAATTATTTTACCTTATTATTTGCAGCTTCACACCTCCTGCCACCTGCTATATCCCCATATAAGCTTGTATCTTGCATATAGGTAAGCAGAAGGAACCTATAGTTAAGACATATCGTTTTTCTCTATCGGAATTCGAGATTTTGCGTATTGATTAGAGGAAGTCAACAGCGGAGAAATGAAAATAAATCGTATCACAGTTAGACGATCAGTCTTAACGACGATCGTCTCTTTAAATTATAAGTGTTTTTCTATTTAGGTACAATAAATTATGAAGTTATATTTGTTGGATCTTTATATTTATTTGGGCTTGGTTTGTATAAAAAAAAAGTGAAAAGGCTCTGAAATTACCAATCAAATTTGCTATTACTAGGCAGACTGTTAGAATATTTTACACAACCAACAATAACAAAAAAAGACCAAATCGAACAAAGTTCAATCAATATTGCATAAAGCGACATGTAAAAGTCAAACAGGCGGAAACTACTAAAACGAAAAAGTAATCAACAAAGTACTTGTAAATTCATATCACTAATGTATCTAACATTGTGTATGTATGTATATAGGTGTATACACATGATATGTATGCAGTTCAGTTTTTACAACACCATCAAAGTTTTATCGCTTTAGCTGAGTATGTCGATGCGCTATTGAAAGGTTTCTATCTATTTTGCTATTTAATTTAAATTACTTCGTAAGTTCCGCCTATATTTATTGTGTATTATATATAATAACTTAGTATTTATATAATAACTTGGTATTAGACAAGTCATCACTCGCAATATTGCTTGAATGATGAGAAAAAAAGATATAAAATATTTACTTCCTTTCCAGAAAATATCCAACATGACAAAAACAACTAAATAATACAACTTATTAAAGAGAAAAATATATCAACTAAATTTATATATTAGTTATTCTATTTTCTTTCGAGCTCCACGCTGTATCTCACATATAGCAGTTATCTACATTACACGTAATTTAATATTAATTCAAATAAAAGTTAACGACACAAGCTGTTGTTAATACTAGATAAACATAGCAACATAATGTATGCTTAGCCGCTTAGACTAATCTATTTACTACTATTTATCCAATACTAATACGCTAGGGCACGTCGATGTGATCCACTAAACGTCAATTACAGCAATTGCCTGGTGTGATCGCTCTGACACGATTACGATAGTGACACACGTAATATAGCTGAGTAGCCAGTTTTGGTGTCGCTATCGAATTACAACTGCCTTGTACGTGTCGTTGGATGAAATCTTTTACGCAGATCAAGGATTCTTCAACTAAAGAAAATATTTTTTTTTAATGTCAGTGTAGGCAGAGGGAACGTGCGTTCCTACTGATAAGACACTCGTTTCTATTAAGACACTTCCGTTCCACATATTTTGTTGAATTCGGAAGGCATTGCGTGTTAAGTGGCGGAACTCGACACTGCGCTTTGCCTCGGTACCAGAACGAGAAAACCTGTCGCATTAACATTCGCACGTTTGTGGCCCTGCACCACGACTGGCCTCAAAAAATAAGATAGTTTGAAATTAACGTTTGAGAATTATATAAATAAAATAACATTTAAAATAAGAATCGAGCGTTTAAATTAAATAAAAAGAAAATATACTCAATGTCTTAAAGTTCAACGCATTCAGAATTTCAACTCGAAGATAAACTTGAATAGCCGAAATTAGTTCACTAATTGTGTTTGCGCTCTTGGAAATTTGTTTAAAAACGTCACCTAGATAAAAACGTGGAATTAAAAGAAAATACTTTTTTTATTAGAATTTAAGGTCTTGGCGTTACGTAAACTTAACGCTTGCCGTATTTTAATTTGTAAATTAAAAAGCTAAAACATCTCACAAATCACACATGGCATGTGTCAAAATAATCCCACGTCGCGTACGCGGAGGGTTATTTACCTTCATATTTATGTCATCAGGTCGCAGGGTCCCCGGTGTATTCCATACATCCTCTAGACTCGTATAATTCACAAAACAAACATGATTTGTACATACTCGAAAAAGTTTTTAGAATAACTTTCAAAGTATTATATGTTACAGTGACATTCTTTATATGATTTAAATAAGGTAATTCAAATAAAAGAAATTCACTAAACTACGTAAATAGTTGTCCATTAAATAATTTCAATAAAACCATATTACTCGAATAGATCTTTATTGTTGAACAAATTATTCTGTCCGTTAAGGATAAAATGGAAATTGAACTATTAATAGAAGAATAAAAATCGGTCAAGTGAGAGTCAGATAATCGATGATTCCGTACTAATTTAAGGATTAGATCAATGGTAGAAACAATTTATAAAAGTTTACTAATTAATCACACAAATATACGTTTTTTTATTATTTTTTTCTGTAACATAATTTACATTTTCCAAGTTTTCACTTTACTTGTTTTGTAAACTCTCACTTAACTTTACATTTCGATACAAAGCAAAAACGATGCATAAATACTTGTATCTTTTAATTGTGTTGACTTAGAATGTAATCTTAGCTAAGCTATTTTTTTCTGTGCTCCAAGGGACTTGAATATTTGATATCAATTTCAACTTGATACCTTCACGTGATCTCGTGATAAATGGTCTTATCCGTCTGATAACAAAGTGATCCTTTAAGGGTTCCTTTTTTCCCTGTTGACATACGGAACACTAAAAAGTTATTTTCGTAACATAATTGGATTACGAAACAAGAAAATTTAGAAGTATCAGTGTCTAAAAAGCTTTTGATATTATAACGAAATAGATAAGCTCTTACTTGTTTAAAAAAATGTAATTTAAAGATTGCTCCGGAAATGTTTGCCTCTACAGCATCTACTTCGGTAAGAGCTACCGCAGACTCACCTAAATTTTTAACGCAGCCCATCAAACGGAGTGCAATTTATGGAATAACTTGCATAGAAAATGTTTGCAAGGTTACGATTTTATAAGCTAAAATATAAAGTTTCGTAAGTAAACCAGTATCGTATACGAGTATATAGGTAAATGTGACTGAAAACTGGAAGTTACATAGAATTCAATATCCAAATCGTTCTTTAAGTACTGCATTCGTTTACGTTGTTTATTAGGTTTAGCCGGAGGGATATTGACAAAGGTAGGAAATTGAAAATATCCGCCTCTTCAATGTTTGTCGCAATAACAACATTCAAATTGTAATGACATCAATTCTGAATAAGTACAAATAGACTAAAAAAACAATCTCTTTTATTAAAAGGAATCGTACTGAAAAATGCACAACAGTATATGTAGTAAATTTAAGTTAACTTATATCATTTTTGTAATGTAATAAATACCCCGATTCTAGATCGCGCCAAACAAATATAATGTTTCAAATAAAATTTTGGAAAAAGCACCAGTAACTTTTTATAAGATAATATAATTTAATAGTTAGTATAAATCTATAAATCCTTTAGAAAAAGATTTTGTTATTATCAAACCTATAGAATACAAAGCTAAAGATGTTGCAGATATACTACGCTTGTACGTATATTCAGAGAGGGTCATCCAAACAAAGTTAAAAAAGACGTTAACTTGAACAATATATCGCTGTAACTTTTCCTCTTGTTTGGCAAACTAAGTAGGGCAGGCGAGATGTTTGACACTGGTGTAAAATACGCTCGTAGGATTCCAGAATTAAAGTTTTTAACAAAAATGTAGGTAACTAAAGAGAGATTTTAAGTAATGTCATCGTATTTTTTATACAAAAAAGCAACAATGCAGACAGAAATGATATTAAATAGCTAGATGACCAAATCTAAAACGCGACATGTCCACAACATTGTCGTAGGCACTCAAAATATTATGCTTGGGACACACAAAAAAAGATTCCGAGGACAGGCATAACCACATAATGAAGCGTCGCCCTATTCTTATTTGGTTCATTAATCAACCCATGATTTATGATTCTTTAACTACCGCCCCCATTGTCTCTAGCCCCATGGTGGTTAAAAAGAAATGTGTTTTGGACATGGCTAGTTTTGCTAAACCAAAGGGACGCCTTTGTGGAATTTGATTTAGCCTTTGTACCGACTGACCGCAAAAACAAGATAAGTGATGAAAATTTAGTCGGATAATAAAGCGAATCTCTTTGAAATATTTTATAGTGGGTCAACTAGTTTCAATTGAAAGTTCGTAGGGTTTTGTTTTGTTTGTTAGAAAAAGTTTGACTTGGATTTTTCCAAGCTGCGTAACTTAATTTAGGAAAAAATCATAGAATATTTTTTAACATTTACTAAATAAGTACATTTATATTTATTAACTTAACTTCTGCGTTACGTACATATCGACTTTAAATGTTTATTTTGCAACCCCTTCGTTAGTATTGACATTTAATCGACTTTCAAAAAGACGAGGTTATCAATGTGATTGTATGTTGTATTTTTTAATGCTTTGATTACTCAGCCACTTATAAATGGATTTTGATAATCCTTTTTGTATGGTAGCTCAGGATTCAGAGGTTACCATATAAATTGTGTGATTATTGGTTCAATACTTTTAGATTTGTTAATGCATCGTGGGTTATACTTTGATATTACTTTAAAACAAACTTTTAAGATAAAATCTATATGCTGAGTTAAGATTTACTGAAAAAGGAAAGGGAACAAATGCCTAATAAAAAAATCTACCGACATTTTAATAGTGATCATCATACAATTTACACTTGTCTAATTGAACAAGACACTTTACAAGTAGACAGGCTGAGTGGAACAGCCGGCTGTACTCGTATGTGTATACATCGAATGCGGTCACCGCCGCACTAACCGCACGTATCCACATCATGTTTGTTATGAACGTTCTCTTACATTCCATCTTAAATGGGATGCAACATGCAGATTATTATAAACTACTCATTCAATTTCTAACATAAGGTACGGGAAATATTCTTTGCGTAATACACAAACAATATTTAAAGTAATTAAACTACAGAAATGACAAGAATTCTTGGCATATAGACGTTTTAACTATATATTATTCTAGAAACATTTTAGCAATACTTGAGACATCGGACCATTAATTGAGAAAATACAATAAGTGCATATGTAGACCTGTTTAAGCAATAGATTGCAAACATGCAAACATTTTCGTTAGAAAATAATAAGTTAAGAATAAAATATTTAAAACGAAAGTAGTTTACATGACAACTACTCCATTAGGTAAATTAAAAAGAATTGTACGTAGAGTCTAACTCATCATATCAAGTCATATCAAGTAATCGAAAAAAATAATAATGAATTGAAGTAATAACACGCTACAATCGTGATAAATTCTATGCATTAGTAATGTTGTTATTACTTATGCCTATATTATTTTAAATACAGCCACATTTTACAGACATGACTAAAAGAGACGTCCTGTTTACAGATCATTTAAGCACATTCTAAACATCCATTTTTCAATGAAAATTCCTAGAAGTTCATCGAGACTAAAGGCTCATTTAAAATTCTAAAGAAGGAAATTTTGTGCTTTGAAAAATAATAAAACCAATTCAATAAAAAAGTGTTCCAAAAATTTATTCGAATCGTCTTTCATTAATTTTTATAAGCTTATAATTAGACTGAAAGCAAATCGGGCGTAAAATTAACGAAAAGTGCGACGTAAAAACCTTTCAAAATGAAATCACGTCAAAAAATTGAGACCCACCAGGATGAGAGGATGATTGGTTTTTAAAAGGGTAGAACCTTGGATATTAGCAAAATACATTGTCGAATAATTAAATCTAAATATTTCTGTCCTACACACATATACATTAAAAACGTGTAAAAAATAGGTATACAAAAATCGCTTCAAATAATATTTTTTATACTAAATTATAAACTTTAGGTGTTCACCATCATTATTACCTAGTATAGATGTTTAATTTCCTGCATCAATTCCAAGTTATAAAATTAAAGGTGATTTAGTTACTATAACTACCACTGTCTTTAAAATATTTATACATAAAGTTAGCTTACATACATTTTTAAAAGCAAGTGAACACTCAAATAAATTATACTGCCTTACATTTATCGCTGTTATTTCAACAAGGAAAATCTAGCGAGATCTGAACGATCCCAGAGCTTCACTCGCTACAGAGATTAAGAATGAATTTTTAACACAGCGCTAACAAATTAATGAGACCGAAACATCTTTAATAAGAATGTCACGGTATTTTATGCAAGTTCGCCATGTTTTTTTTATTTATTTAAGTAAGTAATTGCCTTTTTCAGTCCTTGACTCTCGTGTCGGCGTCGTGTACTAAATTTGAGCATTAGTTTTATTACTATCTTGTTGAAACAATTTTATGTAGGTACTCGTAAGGAATATTTATTTTTACGAGAAAACTAGTACTAGTATTTAATAAACCAAATTGCAGGATAGGCAGGAAGACGACAGGATTGTGTATTAACTGACCACAGAGTTGCTGATATTTTACATACGACACGGACTGTACGTATATTTATTTAATATTATATAACTTGTTGTATTGAATAGAAAAATGTTTAGTTATTTCATATTTATCTAGATTCTAGGTAGACAGCAGGTACGCACGCACGATGAGCTTATATATGAGCTTATATACGAATTCCGGGATAAAAAATAGCCTATGTGTTGGTCCACAACCTCTTCAATCTTTCTACTTAAGTCCGATAAAAATCGGTACACCTGTTTTGGAGATAAGTCCGGACAAATCGACTTTAATGTTGTTTGTGTTGTAGTGTCGTATAAATAATTATATGCATATTGAAAAACATTCTTATTTTAAAATTACAGAGATACACTTTTATTTATACACATCTATAGATAAAGACTGATGTGGCCCAAATTTCTATTGACGCTTTTCTGAAAAAAATTGCAAACATAACAAGTTCATAGGTCTTCGTCTGAGAACCAATAATAACAATCAAGACAAAATTCTTAATTACAAACATCTACTCTATTCCCTCCAAAGATAACATATACAAAATGTAGATCAAATCAAAGTCAAATTAAATGCAATAAACTATTAGTAGTCTAGAATTTTTGCAATTCTAGCACACTAACTCCATTGCGATGGACATTCTTGTAGCTTTGCCAAGCTCCGCCCCAACGGTATATCACCAGCCGTATTTAAATATATTTTTCAGAGTATCATAAATCGCGAATGAGTACCAACTTCGCTCATTCGTTGTCGCGGCAAAATTTTGTTTGGTAGTTTGTTCCGAGATCCCGGATAAGTTAAGCGTGACAATGCTGAATTTTAAATTGGTTTTGGGTTCCACGAGACTTGCAATTACTTAACACTCTCAACAATAAAAATTCTCGTTAAAAACATATTATTCAGTCCCTGAAAATGACACATATTTACTATAAAAGTAAACAATAATACGTCAATCCTTCTAATTTAAACTTTACTAAAATATATCCCTACCTAATTTGGTATTCGAAGCAAAGTCTCTGGAATAACCCTTACAAAATAAAGCCCATATCCCAAAAGTACGATCGAACATAAACAACATCATAAAGATGCGAGCGCCTTAAGATTCACTCTAAAGCCAAAAACATTTTATGGCGTTCTTGACGACACACCCAGTAAAATATGTACGGAATAAAATACTAGACGTCATCCAACGGAGGTTGATGCGAAGTCGCTAGGAGGTTAGTTAATTATGTAAATTGCGGAGTTCCCTCAAGTATGGTTGGATTTACTCAACCCGGACAAGGGCGTACGAGCTAACTCATGTAACCTATTATACGTTGAAATGAAACGGCCTCATATTTCAATATCAACTTTTGGGCCTTTGATGTCGTTACGTCTCTTAAGTAAACAACATATTTTTCGGAAATCACTCAAGATCAAATTGATACGACATTACGGCGTACGACATTCATAATTTGTACTGTATGTATATTCGAGAATTATAAACTCAAGGTTTTTAAACTTCAAATTTAGGAATGAAATTCTATTAATAACTTTGTAATTAATATTTGATTTTAAATTATTTAAATGATACCTATTAATAGCATTCATACTATTAAAAATATTTCTAGAACTAAATTTTGTAATTAATTTAAAGCGATAACTAAAGTATCAACTAAGTGGCTATTAAAATTTATTTCCACTATGTACCATAAGATTCATTAAGTAGCTTAAAATACTGACATATTCGATTTTGGTTGAACACATAACCCTACCTTCATCAGTCTTAAATTTAAGAGCTTATAAAGCTTTATTAATGTCAGTTATCAAGTTTTCCGAAATACCGTTTGTACCAAAGTGAAGGTTACAGTTTTCGATCTATTCCATGGTATTAGTAACATAGTTGCTAGTTGCCAGTAGGAGGATAGGACATAAATACGAGAGGTGATAAAGATAAAAGTTGCGCGGAGTTATCAGCCGATCCGCAGGAAGAAACGAGTAGACTAATCCTTCGTAGTCGCTCGGAAGCTGGAATAGCGTATAAATTAGACAACTTTTAGCGAGCAATTTCCTTGTGTACATTGGCAAGATTCAGAACACTCACCGAACTGTTAAATAGTGTGACTTTTTAAATATATTTTTAAGTTACGTAATCTATTGAATAGGTGCACTTAACATGTCGAATTTAGTTTTTTTTTATGGAGAACGGAACGTCTTAATAATAGATCCTCTCTGCCTATTCTGATTTATACGAAATAAATCATGAAGCTACATAATACAAAGAAACTTCATTTAAATAGATATTACTTCGAGTAACATTTGAATCCACAAGTGACCTACCTACCTGAATGAGAGTCATTCATGTAGGTCACAGCCACCACAAGAGAAGGTTGTATACGTATCCGATATATTTAATAAATATTACACATGCCTTAGAAGTGTATCTGGACGATACACTACTTCGTATTTATATTTTGAAACTAAAAAAGTGAATGTAAGAAAATATTTTATACAAAAAGGAAAGTTCAATGGTTATACACCATTGAACTTATATATATTCTTTCAGCTTCACGCTGTTTCCTGCATGTAGCGGAGTAGGCAATGGGAGCCTAGTGTTAAGACACTTCCGCTCTCCACTTTCCGCCGCATTCTGTATGTATTGCGTATCGCACTCACCTGGTGGACTACAGAGCGAAGCGAAAATGGTAAAATTTAATTTTCTCGAGTGGGAATCAAACCCACAATCTGTCGCGTTTACAGCCACTCGCTTGCACCCTTGCGCCATGACTGACCTCACATATAAAAAAACATGATTTTTTTAAAGTCATATATATACGTACACAACTGATATTCTTTAAGTGTAGGTACTTCTAGAGGTTTAAGATAAATAGCAGCACTATAAGCTCACGGCGCGCAGCGACAAAACCCCGTCAACACGAGCACAATATGTGAGACACTTGTTACGGCAAACTAGCTCTTGACATTAGTTGCAGAGGCTGCAACCGACAAACGCCTGGCAGTCAACGTATCTAAAAATGTTTTGTAAGCCAATATTTCTGAAAAATAGCGTAGAATAAAATGTTCCTGCGCGAGTCGAAGCTCGACCAATCATTGGGATTTGACTATGGGGAAATCACAAGAGATGAAAGCTATTTTAAAGAACAAAACCAATATTAATCTACCTCTCTGTTCATAGTATTCTTAATATTTAAATAGAAGTCTTAACAGATAGGCAATACAGATGATTAATGCAGGGGCACCCATCCGTGCGCTTTATTCATATTCCGGGCATAGTGGGTAGGCCTTCAAACGCACTCTCTTTAATGGCCCCGGCCTCCAGGGAGCAGACAGACAATTTAAAATACCTATCCTGCTCTCAAATTTGCGGGGCACCTGAAAGAAAAGCTGCCGTTGAAAGGTGAACGACCAGTGTAGATTTTCCTCACTTAAGTTGCTCAGTGTTTTCTTTTTTTTACCCGCTTTTAATATAAAGTGAAATAGAAATGTTTCCCTCCTTTAATATTTCCCACACGGCAATATGTTTTAAATGTAAAATGGAAAATTTAGGATTTAGATTACATATGTGACTGCTAAGGACTCCACGATAGACAGATTGTACTATCTACGTAGGACTAATGGGAAATATATTGCTTAATGGTGTTTTAACCACATAAGTAAGTAGCAATACAAGTATAAATAATCAAGCATAGTGTTGTGAACTTGTGACACTATTTAGAGAATGCACATAAAATTTTGGGGATCAAAATATGGGTAATTTTTTTTTCTAAATTTTATTATATTTAAAAAAAAATGTGATATCCAATTTGAGACTCGGCGGTAGACTGATGTGCTATCTATGTAGGACCAATAGAAGATGTATTGATTGCTTAATGTTGTTTTAACAACAATTATATTACAAAAAAGTAAGTGGCTAAATCAAATACAAATAGTCAAGCATTTTTATTTAGTCAGCCCAATTTTTTATTTTTTTCTAATGTATGTGACATTATATTTCTATATAATGTCACATACATTATAAAACCGAAATATTACATTTCTAAAATATGTGACAGCAAACTTGAGATATGTAATCGTCGTAGTATAACATGATAAAACTATTATAATGTCATACGACCGCGCCTCACTTCTTTATAAAGCTACGTGTCTCGCCTGAGAAACCATCACCCAATGACAACGTCTAAGTTGAAACTTTCGTAAAAATTCATCTCACGTAGTACACCAGAACAGTCGGATAATTCCCAGATGTATATCCACACTTTAGTATTCAAACGAAGAATATTCTTTTTTTTTCAGTCATCATAACGTCCTTAGAAAACTTTATAACAACTTCGAAAATGAAAAATCTACATTCTGTTAGTACAACGACCATAAGATTAATTTTTAATAAAAATGTAATAGAATATTTTATAAATACACCTAATATACACATATTATTTATTTTTTAGCTATATATTAGGATATAGAGAGAAGAAGCGATAAATAAAGTTGGGCCGTAATGGCACAAGTGTACAACTGTAAATGCGATGTTTGTGAGTTCGACTTCTACTCGAGGGAATGAAATATTTTATATTTTCATTTCCTCTCACTGGTAACGAAAAACGAACGTAACGTAACGAATCACAGCCTTGTACGTGTAGTACGGCTAGCCACGTAAAGCTGAAAATAATATATAAAAAAAAATTGTAATGTAATTTTTAGGATAATTTTCATTTGGTTAAATTAATTTAATTAAATTATTATTATAATAAACAGGACTAAACAGTTTGTACAGTCCTACAATCCCAACTTCAATACATGTCACAAAATGACAGAGACGTCGGACCTGTCATTAAGCCACTTGACATTAAAGCGATGAAGCGACGCGACGTATGATAATGTAAACAACTATTGAATACTCTCGAGAATCTATATCAAGATTATGAATAAACACAATTTTTTTATTATTGTTTAAAAAATATTTCATTTATTTCCTGGTAAATTTTCATCCAAATTTTCAAAACTGTATTTACAATCAAAAAGTAATTCTAATTTATTATTTAAATAGAAAAAGATGTCTTATCTTATAAGCTTTAGTGGTTCACGATTGCCTGCCGGCCTGATTGAGCTAAGTAGGCCTGGTAAATTGCTTCGTAACAGACCAGGAGCTAAAGCTATACCATCAGAATAAAAACTTGATTTGAAAATAAATTAAGGCCACTCGTGGCGTAGGGCACAGGCGTGCGACTTGAAATGCGACGTGTTGTATGTTCCATTCCCACTCGAAGAAGTAATAATATTAGAAGAAGAGATAGAAGTATTCAATATTTTCGTTTCATTGCTCTGGTAACTAGATAAAGCGTGGCGATGAGTTGCGCCACTCGTTCGTTCCACACTTTCCGACGAATTCTAAATGCATTTTGTTGAGTGGCGGATCTCAACGCCGCATATAGGGTGTACATATTAATAAGATCTTATCTTGTATATATACGTATTGTATACAATATATTAATAACATCTAGTTTCATTAACTGCCTTGAATAATTCAAAATCAAATTATCATAGAAACGTAGCACTTTATTAGCTCATAAATAACAAACATTATAACTTCTATAATGTAGACAGAAAACTATAACAATTGTGACGTATTTGCGTGCGAAGCCACAATCAAGCGACACTCCACGGTTGATTGCGCACTCCAGGAGTAATTAGCCCATATCCTGTGTGTGAGCACTTGCCCAAATTAAAAATAATCCATTCTGTTTCACACGTCATATTTTTGGACAAATTACTTGTTGATTTAAATGTGTGGACGGGCCACTATCAAGTTGTTGCTATAGAATAAGGCTTTATTAATAGCATTTATAAGACAGAAAAACAATATTAAAATAATTTTCAATTTAGTATTTTTAGGCAGTACAAAAATGCAAATATATTTTTAATTTAATATTAATTAAACGCTACAACTAATCTAATCTAAAAACGTACTTATTCCAATATCCTAATCCCCTATGCTTTCCACACACTTGATTTTGCATTCCTTTATACAAATTTACATAACAATTCGTGAGTCAATTCGGTTTCGTCTCGCACATTGTCGCCGCTGGAACTGCTTCCGCGATCACGCGCCTTTCTTAATGATGTAAGCTGATCAAGACGGGGAAGCGTCGTCATATTAAACAAGCGATAGCGGAAAATACGACCATTTTAGATTTAACAGTATTATTTCGTAAAATAATAGTAAAAATCATGTACTACTAAAGTTGTAATTTATAAATTAATATTGATACCTTTTAGAAAACATAGAAATATGTACCCGCGCCTCTTGGAAACCGTCCAAGCTATGACCAACTAAGCCATACGTTCTCATCGGGCTACGCCGAAATTCTTATATGAATTCTAAAAAGTATTTTCCTTTCCTAAGTGTAGAATAATACTTTAAAAATGTAAAAAAATATTAATATTAATTGATGATTCATAACTTAGGATAAAACGGCGTTAACTTCTGCCATCCAATATTTCATATTCGTATAGCATATTGTACTCTCCATTTTGTATACATAGTTAACATGCGAAATTAAGCTTGAATATTGTGCATTGTTCTATAAATAAATATTATTAAATATACATTTCATATAATTTCATATAACAGAAATATTTATAAATTCTATAGGTATATAAACATATATGATATATAAAATATTATAATTTAATCGCTGTTTCATGGTTAACCGGAGGAAAGTTTTAATTAGCCGCCTCAAGGGTCTTGTTTACAGCTCGTGTGATAGTACACGAAGGGTAGGGAAAGAAACTGTTTACACCGCGTCGGCGGCGCACCAAACATGTGCTAATATAATTAATGGGATATTTGGGGAAGTGGTAGTGTAACGCACTTGTCATACTAACATGTCATAGTTGTAATTGTTAAAAAACATATATTAGTAGAGTTTTTAGTAAATTCTAGCAAATTTATTATTTAAAATTATAAAATATTATTAAATTTGAATACCGTCCTAACCAACTGTAATCCAGATTAGACATGTAAATTTTCTATAAGTTTTATATATACTAACGCACATATGTATGTATTTACGAGTAGTTTAAAGAGTCTCATCAGGATAATGGGTGCTTCAATACACATACAAGTATTGCTTTGTGAGTGTCGCAATTCGCAGATTAACTGCAGCTATATGGCGCATAGCAAAGCGAAACGTGTCGCAGGAATGTTGAGGGTGAAATATTGGTCGCACACTACTTGTATTAGTCCCGTGAGGTGTTGCGATCTAAAAGATATACAGTCAAATGCCAAATGTAACGTTGTTCAGATTTTAGTCAGGAGAATCTACATAAAGACTATAATGGTATATGTAATACGATACATCAATGATATTGTTTATCGAAGCTGGCAACAATAAAAACACATGAAACACTAATTACAGTACATTTATAAATGTGAAAAATAATATTAAATTATCCCAAGCATTTTAAGCAACACGAGTCCTTTATTTCGTAATATCATGAAATTAATCTCTAATCATTATAAAACAGAAATACTTGCGTTAAACGTTTGTCGCATATTATTACTATAAACATAAAAAAAGTATAGTTACAAAAATATTACAAAAATTAAAACAACATCGTCTGAGTATTGCAACGTGTAGTTTTTCATAGTTGACGCGTCTCATCAGGATAATGGACGTTTCAATACACAAGTAACACTTTGTTTGTGTCGTAGTCGTAGGTTAACGTCGACAGTGTGCTGTGTTGTAAAGGCAAATTTACCGTTGCAATATAATGTTTATACATACACTTTACGACCACTAACTTAACTAACCTTTTGTTTTATGTAAAATGTGTATGTCACTATGGGGGTTCTGAAGCTCGTGATGTTTAAACTGGTCAAGCGAGTTTTAGGTATACTAAACTTAAAGGCATATATTTTTTTACAGCTACCCGGATTTCCATGCATAGCACGATAGACAGACTGCATGTGGTGTTATGGCCCTCCATTTCCCATTTTTCGTCCAATTTTTTAATTACTGCGGATAGACCAACGGTTGTATCTTTAATAGATATATCTACTATAAAAACATTACTCTAAATTTCCTAATCGACAAAATATAATTCCAAAAAGATATGTTATTTATTTAGGCACTGTTACATACATCTAATTATTTCAAACAAAACAAAAAATAAAAAACCGTATAATATTTGACCTTTTACCAGATATCGACAAAACGATTTCATTCAGTCATATACCCACTCAAATCTATACCAGTAAAAACACACACATATTATTTCGCCACTACAGCAAACAATGCGGAACCTGAACTGGACATCTCAGGGTACGGGGTGGAAGCTCTAATGGATAAGCTGAGAAGAAATAATCGTCGGTTGTTAGCTAACGCGTCTGTTCTCTAAAAGCACCGTATTTATAACGTGTAAATAAGCTACTTGAAATGAAAAGGACTACTTACAGACTGAATATAAATTGCTGAAGCTATTTCATTAGTTTTCGCGCTTAACGTAATAATTCTTATAAAAATAATAGAAAGAAATGGTGGTAATGCCTACAAAACTATCTCGAAAAAGAATTTTCTATTAAAATGTTCTTTCAGTGGTTTAATTAGGTTTGTTCATATGTAGAGCTAGCTACCTACAGCTGGATTTACATTTAGATAAAAAAGATAATTCCATTAAGTATGAGATTTTTTATTATTTTGTATGTAAATAAAAGGATTTGTTAAATACAACTCACGGTTTTCTCGAAAAATAGTAAATGAAATACAGAGTGTGTTAGCACTAGGTTCCCCCTACCCTGTTATATGTAAAAATTGACATATTTCTTAAGCGTAATTAAATTAATATTTTTAAGAAAGAAGTAATGTAAGAAATATTAGGAAAAAATATATATATAGTACAATCAACAATGCTAACTAAAATTAATTTCTACCGACCAATTACAGCAATATAGTAATAGAGACAGGACGGTCGCCGTCCAGATGCGAACACAACAAGATTACGAAGTCGGCACATATTGGCAGCTGCGCTATATACGGCGACAATCACTGCACGACGTTTAATCTAACATTGTCGTCAATATTTTCTCGATCTACGGAAATATACGTTTATTGTAAATCGTTTTCGTGATCACTTAAGTGTTTTTATTATTTATTTATAGTATTTATTGTTAAAGTGGACTTTGTACTGGTTTATTCTAGCATTGTGTTCTTTCTGCGATATTGAAAGTAATATCTTTATTGTTAAGTTGTTATGATTTGAAATGTACAAAATTAGGCTCTCTTAAACTGTCCATGTTAAATTGAAAATTTACTTTTTCTATTATTACTGATATTTAGTTTGATTTTCTTTTTATATCTAATACTAAATTATCACCATCAAAGTCAAGCCAGTTAATAGTTTTAAAAATTACAAGGGTTTTAAAGTAGATTTTTCCATAAATTGAGCAATTAGATTATACGGTCATCTAAACAGATTGAACTATCAAATTTGTGGAAATCATTAGCCCCGATCGGCGCTATCCATCTGATGATAACAAATCAATCATGGAACTCCACATCTATTACGTACGGGTCGGGTGTCTGGCGGAATCCTTGTTGTACATATAGATTAATATTAAGGAAATTTGACTGTCCAAATAAATCACACGTCGTTTGATATTAGATCGGAGTTATATATTACTCCCTCTAAATATACACTATGGTACTTTTTATCAGCTTCACGCTATATCCCGCGCACAGCAAGGTATGCCTACCTAGTGTTAAGACACTCCGTTCCTCATTTTCCGCCGAAATCTGAAGGCATTGTGCGTTGTTTGGCGGAACTTAACGTCGCGCTTTGCCTCGAAGCCAGAACAAAGAAATAAAAATATAAATTTTATATAAATATTTCATTTCCTAGAGTGGGGTGTAGTAATTGCCATCTAAAAAAAAGATTTACTGATATCTTTAATAATACACGTATAAGATATAATTCTATTTTCTATAAAAAAATATATAATTCATTTGTAAGACCGAAGAATATACTATCTTTGTAGCAGTAATATGGAACGATATTTATGTATATTACTTCGTATCCTCATCTCTAGCGACAGACAAAGTTGCGTGTCAAACGACAGTCAAGTCCTTGCATTAATTAATTGAAACTTATTCATCCATGTTCCAAACTTCCAATGTTAATTGACTTTTCGACAGCAATTACTTTGTAGTACCCACTTCTTCAGTATGATGTTCTATAACCATTAACCGGTCTTAATACAATGTTATCGCTATACTTTTACACTGCCAACACAGTTAAACAAGGAACATTTTGAAAACGTCGTTAAAGGATGGAAGGGTTGAATTTAATATTTATTAAGAAAAACAAAGGAACGTAATGAAGAAAATTTCGATTTTATAAATAAAGATGAAACTGCGTACATGCCTGGTTTTATTCTTAAGGGTTATGATAACAAACTTATTAATAGTCGCGAAATACGTATAATGTTTAAAACAAAAAAAAGGAAATGAGAAGTCATATATAAGCAAATGTATATTAATAATTACATTTGTTATACAATGCAAAAGAAGGTCTTGAATAAGTTTTAAGTAATAAGTTAGTAATTTGAAATTTAATTCTTTTGTTCAAGATTAACAGCGTGTTTACAATTAACATAGAAAAATACTTTACACAAATCCCTAAAAGAAATGAAATTGTTGTTGAAAGTTTGAATGCAATTCTAAATTAAAATACACGCGCGAGCAGTCGCTGGCAGAAGCTAGTAACAAATAATTACTTTTACTTAAGTTGAAAATAATTGTCCGCTTTTAACAACTTTTTCTTTACAAATTTTCATTTACAGATTTTACAACTTTAATTTGCTTGAAAAGATTTTTTGTTTTTGTTGTTTAACTAAGACTAAAAGACTATAAGTTTTTTTAGTAATAATTTAGACGTAACATAAAATAAAATATTTTAACAATTTTACTTTAATTTTGATCAGCGTCATACTTTATCCCGCACACAGCAGCGTAGGTAAATGTAATGTTGTGTTAAGACACTCCGTTCGCCATTATCCGCCATTTTTAATTTTCATTACATCAAATTTACTAAAACTATAAAAAGCTATACTTTTCACAATTTAAAAGAATGTTTAAGACTTTAACATTTAAAATATTTATTCTGTAACATACTAAACATTGTTACAAAACGTATTCTTTAATGAAATATAAAACAATCACCCACCACCGTATAAATCGTCCACTAGTGTTGCATTTGGCAAATATACATACTTAAAGGTAGAAAAAAAATTCGTTTCCGACTTAAGTAACTTCCGCAGGGGCGACAGGTGTCCAGACTACGTCGAGCATTTCGTTTTTCCTCCATTATACGACTTTGTCTATTACTCCGCAGCTTAATAAATAACTTCGGGTACGGCTAATGTATATTATTCTATCGTGACAACCTTATACAGGCGGTTTGTTTTTATTTAGCTCAACAAGTTTCGTACAAGGCCAGCGCGGACATTGGACTTAAGGGTTATAAGCCCGATATATACAGAATTTATATTCTGTTTGAAAAAAAAAGATTGGCGCAATAAACATTTATTTGCAATTTGATATTTGTGAACGCTAACGTATTCATAACATACCTATGATGTTCTCATTAAAATTAATTTTGTATATTCAGTAATTAAATAATGTTATATTATTTCAACATATTAGAATAAACATAAATTAAAACAGATTTATAAATTTCAAATTAAAATTTCATATAAGCGTATGTATATATTTAGCACCCACACATCGCAGGGTAGGCACCCTACCACCACCAGGGACCCTAGTGTTGCAGCAAGCTCTCCGTTCCCCACTCTGTCTTCCAACCAATTCTGGAGGCGTATAGTTTTTTTATTTATATACATACATAGATATATGTATACATACATAAGCATAAAACACTACTCCTGAGCTTGTCAATATCAATAAGATAGCTAAAGAAACGTGAAATTTATATGACGTGTGACGGAAAATATGATACGCCTATGTGAAGCGAATATTACACACTTAAAGGATAGTGTTCATATCTACAAAGTGTAAGTTTTTACGTTCGTCTCAGTTGTCACATTTTTTATATAAATATTTATTATGTTTTTCCACATCATGGAAATATATTCCGAAGAATATATTTTACACTTAAGAATAAATAAGTGCTCAAAAATTTTTGGTACACATTTAAGTATATTGGGGATGATAATTGATACTAATAGCAATATCGTTCGTATTACGGACATACTTAAGTAATGCCGCTAGAGACATTAAGTGTTTTATAAAAGAAATGGTGTCTAAGAGTTCTTTTTATAATAGAAAATATATTAACATTATAAGCATAATCTTATTTAGCATACTTGATTCCAAACTGGGATATCGATCGTATTTTATTTAGCTTTTCTTTTTCAACTCGAAGCGCGGATGTCAATTTTTCCAGGTTTATACACAGACAAGAATAGTATAAGCCGACGACGGTTGATTGTCGCAAATAGTTTCTCCTATTTTTTATCTTTACTATATATCAGTAATATGTTTCATAGCGAAAAAAAAACTTTTGTATCACGCACCTCTATGTTTAATAATATGTATTTAAATATATATATATATATGAATATAGTGGTATACAATATCCAGACAAAAACATCAGGTAAACAAACTCCTTACCGTCCGAACATCGTTCTCCACATTAAATTCATACAACGCTTTTAGGGCGCTACAACAACTATTAACAAGTGAATAATTTAATTAAAAACTTGGTACGAACAGTTTCACAGCATGCTACGGCATGGCGACTATAAATAACATTAATTCGTCGAAAAAAGAAACTACAGACCGTGACAAACAATCCAACTTTATCCTAAAGTAAATAAAGAAACCATTATTATTTTATTTTGATTGTTGCTGCATTTAAAAAAATGTATAATTTAATAATTGGTTATGCACTATTCGGCTAATAACAATATTAACTTTTCTGGCAACTAATAAAATAAAAAACGAAAAATATATCAATTCACCTCAAATAAAAAGAACCATATATTTCCAAAAAAAATCACCCCCAAACTAAACAATAAAAAGGTGCAAACTAGATAGCATTAGCAATTTGCACCATTACCACGCCAAGGGTGTCTTCTACCTTAAAGGGTGTCCCACTCGCACCACAACCACAATAGCATCCCCTAGCCGGCGAGACAGCAGCTGTAAGCGACAAAAGGCGCAATTAATACTAAACAAGCGGCAGTAGAGTCCGCGTCCATTAGCAAACCGGGTAAAAACGCTTAAACACCCTCACGAAGCGCCGGAACAATTTCAGTGCAATCCCAGAATGAGAGACGTGCTAACGCCTCTGATTTAACTCTATTTTTATCCTGTAAATAAGTGGTAGTTGAAGGATATTTTCTATACTCATTTAATACTTAGCGGTAATTGTAGTTATGTTCTTTTACTACCTTCACGCTGTATCCCGTAGTAGCATGGGAGGCAGAGAGAACCTAGTGTTAAGAAGAAAGGAGTGCCTTTCCCTAATTTCTGGCGAATTTTTTGAGGCATTGCGTGTTGAGTTGCGGAACTCAACTGACAGATGCTAGATCAAAGGAAAAAAATAATAACCAATAATAATTAATTACCTCTAGAGGGGATCGAACCCCTAACCGTCGCGTTACAGTCAAACCCCAATAATTACAATATAGAACTATTTGTTATGGTTAAATAATTATAGATAGAAATAATAATTATTATTACGTGGAGGCTTATATTTCAAATATAAGCCTCCACGTAATGATAATAAAAACAGCGAGATTAAGCTATTGATACACTTACTTTTAAAGCCAAAATGTAACACGACAAAAAAAGGTAAGAACTTTTAGTTTATCATTAAAAAAGCCCCGCTGACGGCGTAAGCTTAAACTTTGTGTGGAGCGAACGACACATTGTACGTGTTTAGTGAAAGAATATTCACCGGATAAACCCCACCTCCGGCACTGCATATAATTTTAAAAGCGTCCTGCATTATTGCATTTTATGGGGTAGATAAAAATGGTAGCTCAATAAGTATAAAATAAGAGCTCAGCGGGCGACTGTCGAGACGTATTTCGCACATCATTTATATAAAGCTATAGGGATGGAATAATTCCTTTAACCAATGTGTCGATTGGTGTCTGTTAATATAGAGAAATACAAATAAAGAATTGAAATTATTGAACTCTTATAATATGAAACAAAATAAACTAAGTAGCTATTTTCCGATGCGTTCATTTATTTATAGCTTTATGGCATAAATAACTCTACTTTTTATCTTAACACTTTATCCCGTTATACATAGAAATTAACGTAGAACAAAATATATCAAGATCATTTTCTGCCTAATTCTAAAGACATCAGAGCAAAGAAATCATATTATTACTAAATATTTCATTTCTCCAAGTGGGAATCGAGCCTCCAACCTGTCGCGTTTACAGTCGCTTGCGCCCCTGCGCTACGACTGGCTTCAAACGTATAATATAGAAATTAATGATCAATTCACATTATAAACAAACAGCGTAATTTATTCGGCAATTAGTATATCTCTGTATCTCTATCTATCAGTATCAACATCGCTTATTTATGTTCATTATTTCCTAGTATATATACACTAATATTAAAGCTGGAAATATTCAGGATTGACTGATAGATAGTACATAAAAAAACGACCAAAAAAAAAGGGGAGAGCAAAAATAACAGCAGCAGTGATTTTAAGCGTAGCGCGATGCATACGTTCGATGTTAGTTGGCTTGACAAGGGTTACGGGCTATCATTTCGTGCAATTTACGAATATATAAAATATACATCGATCGCAACGGGCGTCGGGCTCACAACGATATTCCATTACCGGGGCGAAACGCAGAATATTAAATGAGAATTGACCCTTGTATCGTATCTCACTGGCAACAGACACTAAGATAACATTCGGGCTATGGATATTAAAATTTACTACTAAAATAAGGATTACTATGAGTTATTGACACGTAAGCCTGGCTAACTATTTGAAATTAACGTTTTATATATTAGCTAGACGGGTCGAAACAAATGTCGCTACGATCAATATTGGTTTATGGTTAGTGCTCCTGGTGGAGCTATAATTTCTTTGGTCGTATTTAATAATTACATTATTAATGAACACGACCTGGAAACGAATAGATAAGCAAACAATGATAATTAAAATATGGACTTTACATATGAATGTAGGTACTCGTATATATATATTGTTTTTTTTTCAATTTCCCACTGTATCCCGCATGTAGCATGGTAGGCAGAGGGAAACTAGTGTTAAGGCACTCCGCTCCCCACTTTCTATCGTAGTCTGGAGGCATTCCGTGTTGAGTAGTGAAACTCAACGCCGCGCTTTGCCTCGACACCAGAATTAATGAATAATTAATGTGGCAATCAAACCCATAAAATGTCACGTAAACGTCTACATTTATATGAGGCCAGTCATGGCGTAGGAGAACAAGCCACGACTGGCCTCATATAAATGTTGATATAATTTGATGATTACATACAAACATTATGATCAAATCTGGATATAATTAGCCGTGGTGATTAACCAACTTAATAAGCGACAACTTGAGTGAGAGATCCTCAGATTCCACGACGGAAATTAAGTCCTGTAACCCCAGTAAGTAATTAAATTGGCACGATCAACGCTGCAGACGCTTTAGGCTCGAAATAAATGAAGCGTATTCGAATATTACCTACGGTGCGTACAGAACGCCGCGTCGGTGGTCACACGGTCGGCCGCAAATCTAGCTAAATCATTGGAATGCTAGCGCATCTCTTCCGTTTGTTAATAGATGCGGATTTTCATTATTCTATTATCGATCATTTAAAACATTATTTAAACATATAATTTATTATCTATCTAAGTGCAACGAGTATATGAGTGGATATTTGAGGCCGTTATGCGGAGTGGGATAACGTCTGACTGCATACGCGACGGTTGAAGGTTCAATTCTCATTCGATGAAATGAATTATTTTCATTTCGTCGCACTAGTAAAAGAGGGCCAGCCCCCTTGAATCACAACGCCCAATACGCAATACCTCGAAAATTGACCGTATTTCCACAATACACTCAGTTCCCCAGAACTGAGTGTCTTAACATTAAATTCCCTATAGCATAGACACCCTTAATATACGCGAGATATAGTGTGAAGCTTTAAAACAAATCTGCACATTTTTTACATAAAAAAATAATATTTAAAGTAGATAACACTTAAAGAATCGTATCACAATATTGCTACAAATAAATTTAGTGGACCGGCTGCTCCACTGAATAAACATTGTTGCTGTTTTTTGTCGGGGGGTACCTACCTACATTCAAATCTCAACCCTCCGATACGCGTCAACGATCAAAGGACAAAATAATATTCTATATAACTCTGGTCCTTTCCCCCATGTAGAGACGTCCCTTTCAGAGTGGCGCATCTTAAAGATACTGTGCGGTCGAAGTGACCTCAAACAAGAAGTGTCGGGTGAACGAGTACAAATCTGACCGCGCGTATGCTTCACTGGGCCAACAAAATCGAGAATTGATTAATCATTCTGTATACAAAAGAGGGAAGTAACTTAGATTTGAATAAGTAATAAATGTGCATTTATATTAATGTTAGGAAAGGTGTATTACTATTTTTAATTTATTTATTGTATTAATAAAAATGTTTATTTATCCATGTAGGCATATATGGCACTAACCTTGGATGTCATAAGTTTTTATACTATTAAGCTCATTAGTTAAACTTACGCTTAACTTACACATACATGTTATGATTTATAAATCAAATCAACTTTGCGCTGCATCCCGCACACAGCAGGGTAAGTAGAAGGAACCTAGTGTTAAAACTCTATATATTTATATAAATTTATTATATATAAATATTTCATTTCGTCGAGTG
This sequence comes from Heliconius numata, assembly GCA_016802625.1. Taxonomy (NCBI): domain Eukaryota; kingdom Metazoa; phylum Arthropoda; class Insecta; order Lepidoptera; family Nymphalidae; genus Heliconius; species Heliconius numata. The sequence goes on along the minus strand of JAEBDU010000002.1, from coordinate 540,593 downwards.
GGGATCAAACCCACAACCGCGACGTTTACAGCCACACACTTGTACCCGTGGGCCACCACTGCCCTCTTTTATTTATTAATCGATCATAGTAATTACTTGTAATAATGTTAAATATAAAAGTAAATACAACTAATGAAATCAATAAGAAAATTACTTAACTAAAACCACTACATTTATTAACATATAAATTACCACCGCGTAAATATTCTAATTGAAACAATTAAGCAATGAAACATTGAGAAACAATTACGGTGAACCATTTGCCTTGCTATATTGAGTTCAGATCGGCTTTCACTTATTAAAGTTGAGTTTAATGAACTTAATTGTAGTTAGTAGTAAACGAAATTGAGATGACGAAGCGGATTTAATAAATTATTAACGAAAATTATTAATTATTATTTTATACTGTGAAAATTGAAGAAACTATTAAATATCGTTGAAGAAATAAGAAATTATTTATAAACCTTTATAAAGAATACTAGAGTCTCAAACGCGGCTTCGCCCGCTCCAATTTATTTTTTGTATATTATAGCCAAAGGTTAATATTTTTTTATGTTATTAGGTGTTCCAATTCAATTAAGTTCGATCCATATTTGCCAGAATCAAATAATTTGAAAAAATCAACTTTTCGTTTTGGAAGTGGGAGAAAGAACGATACCAGTATACTAACTTATTATACTCGTATATCTTCAACAATTCAATAATTCAAAATATGAGCTAATAAAATTAAAATGTATTAAAAAGAAATACATCCATTAATCTACGACGGCTACAGTTTTTTAATAAAATATTATTTATAGATATATTTTATGGTTTGGTGCGAATAATTTATTTTAATCTTCTTAAATGTAATATTGGAATATCATAACCGAAGTCGAAATCACTTCACTGTGGATTTTAGTTGTAGAAATACTGACTTTAACTTCCAACTTGTAAGTCCGGAATAACTATTTGCATTCAAGTTGGCAGGTGGGACGGTTAGCAGATGGAATGCCAAAATTCATTTTACAATGTTAAAAAGAATAAAAAAAACCATAGCGATTCGTCCTCATTCTGTAAAATATAGAGCCATCTAAAGTGAATGGAATTACAATATTGACATATTATTTTTTTTACTATTACGATTTATATATTTGTTCTTTGTTATAAGTACCTAATAATTTGTAGTTTATAATAAAATATATTCACAAAAAATTCAAAAACACGTACACGCGGTAATAAACATTAACAAAAACAAATTTAAATTAATTAATAAACTCATATCAAACGAGCAATCCGACTGGACCCTATTATATTATTCATATAGCCATGTCCATAAAGGCATACCTATACGTACATTCATATTATATTTATTCTAGTAATCAACATGAATTTCACAAAATATAAACTAGGAAATGTGGCATTTAAATACAGGGGCGATAAACATTGTGATAACCTAAACGGCGGTATGACGCCAAATCTTGTTTCCTAGTATAGTATGTGATTATTGCAGCGTATGCACTATGCACTATGCATGCACGCTCGGCGACGGTGTTTTCAGTGACGCTTGAATATTCAATGCGCTGCGGGTAATTTACAACAAAAACATACATTCGCATCACGTCGCTGATCTCTCCCGTTTTGCCAATTACTTCAAATTGTCAGGTTTTAGAGAATTTGTGTTCAATTTACGCGATTATTTCGTATGAGGGCAGTTTTCTGTATGAGGTTGTGAGAGGATTGGCATCCTATATTTATTTATTGTGGTCGTAGGTGTTGACGGTGCACTGCAGTTTATAACTTTAGCAATTGTCAACGTTTTCTTTGTTATTATATTCTTTCTATTTTTATCCCTAATAAATTTTACCAGCGTAAAACTGATAAAATTTTATTATTTTAGGGATAATGTGCTTTTAGACACTTTTGATCTCTACGGTTTATGTGATGTGTTTTATTTAATTTATTTTCATGAACATTCATATATTTGTATCAAGCTGTTACGTTTCTCTCCCAGTAGTACTTAGGTACAAATAACGCACAGCTGAAACTACTATCCGTAGAGAACTGCAATTTGGAATGTATGTCCTTAAGAAATGTAGAGACACACACTGAGAGAAAATTGTCAGAAATTTCAGGTACGGATAAAACGAGATTTTATATTTTTTCAATCGAAATTATGAAATATAGAAATGATAATAGTATTGCATAACAACTTATAAAATCCACCCGTAAGATAAGTAAACGACACTAATACTTGTAAATCAAAGTAAAACATTAGGTCAAAATGTAATATCATTTCATTTACCTACCATTAATTCCAAGAAGTATGTTTAATACCATTTAGAACATGAGCATTTTCTAGATATATTTACAAAAGGCTTTAATAATACGTAGGTACATTAATACTTATTAGTATAAGTATATTAATTTTCATAATACTACGATAAAACCACAAAGACCACTACTAAAATAATTAATTTCCAGTATCTTTAAAAACGTACTACACGTAATAAAACGTATAGATCTAGAGCGAAGTAGATTGATAAATGCGCGGAAGCACTCGACGGCAAATGAATGGGGTGTGGCACGCAAGCTGAAAGTCTGCGCAGCATTCCTTGCCGCCGCAGCCTTTTGGAGATGTTTATTAATTGCACCCCTCTTCTACTACTATAGTGAATCGAACAATTAAGAAAACTAATATAACGAATATACAGAGTTTTTTCTATTGTTTAAGTATTTATATAGCAATAGTAACATAGTAATAGTATAGGTAAAACAATATTGTTAAAGTGGTATATGTTTCAACATTTCTAACTACGCAATTTATTGTGTTAGAATAAAGCAGAGATAAAAATAGGGTACATAGCAGGGTAGACAGAGGGAACCTGGGGACCTAGGAACTTGAAACATTTTTTTAACACCAACAAAAATGCTAGAAAATAACTTAATTTGAAAAAATCTAACTTTAATAATAAAGCATTAAAAGAACAACGGTGAAAACGTCCTGTTGAAAAGTATAACGCCAGATTCTTTGTGCTAACTTTTTAATTCTTAAAATTTCACAATGACGGAAAGTATGTTTTACAGTTTCTACGACAAGCTGTAGATATACAAAAAGAACATAGTATGATTTTGATGGAAAAGAAGATATTTTACTTCATACAAAAAAATGTTTTGATTTTGACGTAAGTACATTTTTATCACTTACCCTCTATGGTTTAACATTATTAGAAAAATATTCTAGTAACAAATTTCTATTTAAATATCTCCCCGCGATCAAACTCCTGCTGAGAACCGATTTTGTAAGTTTTATTTTTATCTGTCTACCAAAGCAGATATTACATTTCATTTTAGATTACGATCTGTGTCGAAAAATCTAACGACACATTGACAGACGATGCAAAATCCAAACACGATAAAGCAGTTCCCCATACATCTAGCGCTAACAGCAAAAGCAATACCGCCACAAACAAAGCTGGCCTGATCGACAGCAGAGCGATTCATTTCCCTGATGACCACCATTACACAAGTCAAGATGGATGGATAACAAACCGGCAATTACACTATGACAATTGGATGTTTTCACTAATTGAAAAAGCCAGCCTGTATATCGATTCGGGCACTATATGAAATGAAAGTGCCGAGTGCGTGACGCCCGCTGAAATATTAACCCCATACAACCCCGTACAACCCCATACATAGTATGAGCGAAGGCGACGTTGTTAATACATTGGCCCACTTGAACGTATGGGTTTTGTTAATCAAATGACAGTACCCGGTGCATGCGTGCATGTTTTAATTAAAGTAACCCAGCCGCTGTACATAAAGTAAATGTTATTGCTGCCCGTAATAGCGGCTACCAGACAATTGTTATTTTTAAAGTCTGAATAATAAGTAGAAATTTAGTTATTAGTAAAACTTTTAATTTATAGTCTATGTAGATAGGTACATTAGTTGTTGCGTCAACAGGGTTTATGGAACGCCAAATCCCTAATATAGTAATTAGTAAAATCCAAACGATAATTAGGCAATTAGCGAGTTAACTTCAGTTAGCAAAGAATCCTAATCACAATAACTCAAGATCGTATCGTGCGCGGCGGGCGACGAACAAAAGACGACGGCGGCGCAACAATGGCGGCGGGCGCGGGCGCGGGCTCTGGAGGCGCTAACAAATTACCAACCCGCAGATAACTAAGCAATATTAAATCATAGTAATTTGTGGTTGCGAAACGCGGCCCCCTTTCCTGCGGACTATCTCACAACGCGTCTGGACGTTATTATTGCCTTTTCTTCGCGATTACGATGATAAGTGTAACTTTTTATCTCGAAGAAAAATTCTAACGCTTTATCCCGAAGTGAGAAATCTCAACGCTGTCAGCCGCGAAAACGAATAGTTTAAATTAGTGTAAAGAACAACATCCCGCTTTAGTTAGCAACTCGGCGTGAAACTGCAATTTCGCCGTTCATAAAACAGGAAACCGGCAGCGTCGGGCGGGACGGGTTAAAGCGCATCTTTTCACTGGTTTCCTCCGTCGCTGTGCTGCATTAGCAATTCCAACTATCGCAATAGTTGCCGGGAAATTGTAATATTTAGTCTTAATAAAGCCATTCGTAACGCTGAATATCCGGAACAGGCGTGCTCGGTGCCGCTGTGCGACCCGCTCAGGGCGGAGCGCCTCGCGCCGCTTAAATTTACGACAAAAGCGCTGTACGCAGACATGCAGGATTTTGCACTACTATAGACTATATACTTCATTCGCTATGCAACCTCCCGTGAGTGTGAATAGCTGCACAGTGCACACAAGCCTACAGTTAATTGAATCGATGCCGTGCTTGAAACGATCAAAACGAATGTTCAAAATTCTAACCACTAGATATTTATTCGCAGCTAAATTGTTGGGCGTATCTGCGCCTATTGTAACGTGCGGTGCCTGTATTGTTTATTAATCAACCGATATATCGGAAAAATTGGAGATGAAACATTTATATAAATGAATGGCTGATAGTGCCTCGATCGAATAGTATTCTCCCTCCGGGGCTGGACTGAAGTGTTATTTTTAATTCATTAATAATAACGTTAGCCTCATGAAATTCTGTTTTTTTTAATTTTGCCAAAATATTTAATACTTTCCTTGAAATGTAATAAATGAATGTAAGCTGTATAAATCATCTGGTTACATCTGTAAACATGTGCTGCACTTTACGGTGTTTAAAGAGGGAAGTTCGTGTAAGATACTAGACCTCTACATATTTCAATTTCCTTCAATTGTAATTTCACCTGAACGTTATTTATGATAATATAACAGCAACGTATTAAAGCCGTTCCGTCAAAGCGAAACTTAGTAACACGCGATGTCAAAGGGGTATGTTAAAATTCAAGATTTTCAGTCAACTCACAATTACATTCGAATAAGTAATTAATTAAAAACGGCAGAGGGAACTTAGTGTTAAGACACTCCGTTCTCCACTTTGCGCTGATTTTTTCGAGGCATTGCGTGCTAAGTGGAATAATTCAACGCCGGGCTTTTGCCTTGTTGCCAGAGCGAAGAAATGATTTTTTTAATAAATAAATAATAATTCATTTCGCCGTATGGGGATCGAACCCACAACCGTCGCGTTAGTCACGCCCTTGTACCCCTGCGCCACGACGATATTACTACATAATAGTAGTAATCACTGTGGGGGATCACCGGGGCTCAGATCTTAGTCCGTTCTTATTAAATGTAGTACTAGATACTGTCTCGGGTCACATCCAAGATCATGGATGATTATGTTTGCCGAAGACAGTACTCAACTATGAGAACTGATTGACGCAGGAGCGCGTAGTGATCTGGAACGATTAAGGGTAGCAGTCTCAAACTATACTGTTAACTTGCTAACTATAATGTATTGAGGACCGAGTATATGACTTGCGGGAGCCCAATTGCGTACACTATCCAGTATCCTCATGCTTTTTAGTAAAAACGAAAAAAGCATGAAGACCCCCCGAAGGGCATGTATGAAGAAGTTGATGACAGTGGACGAGGCGAAAGAGGTATGTAGAGACCGTAGCGTTTGGCGCTCCGTTCTCTCTGATTACCCCGCTAGGGATAAAGCGTGAAGATAAGTAAATAAGTATCCGGTATCCGAGAGAAAATGGGGAACATGAGGTTCCGAGGTTCTCTTTGTCTACCCCGCTATGTACGGGATACGACGTGAAACTAAAAAAAATATAACCAAATATATTAGAGACTTTAAATACAAAATAGTGCCATCTATTCAATAAGGGAGCAACTTCTTATAAAAACTCTTATGAAACGCCCTCTACCAGAGGATAGACAAAATGTAATGAAAACTTAGTTTTTCCAGTTCATCCCTGAAAATGTCCTTACAACTCTCTCTTAGCGTAACAACGCCATCTACCGCGTTTTCTAGAAACTTTCTAAAGCAATGCCATCTAGGAACATCTGCGTTAACTACACCGTCCCGTTGGTATTTCGAACGTATTACACTTTTTTCATAATAGATGTCACTGTAAGTTAATATGAAAAAACGATTGTGATGCGTATTTTAATTTTAAAGTTTATTTTACTTTATTTATTTTGAAAATATTGTAAGAATAAATTAAAAACTATATACTTACGGGTGATATCTTGAAATTCATCTTCAGCCCGTCGCTCCGTTAGTAACTAAATGTCTGAAATGAAAAAAAAAGTATATTATTTTTAAGAAAAAGCACCCTCAAAGGCAAGCGTCATTGTCATCGAAAACAAAAGCTGGACTACACAGGAGGCTTGGTCCGGGTTTTTGTTTTTTGATCAAAGGTTTGTTTGCACACCCTAAAAAAAGATATCTTTTAAAGCACAATATGGTAGCAACCATTTCATTATTTAGAGAGGTATCTGGTAAATAGGTCATTGTTTATATCTCTATATGTATATATAAATAAGTACAGTATGGCTATTTGTAATAATACTTGTAATCGGTGATGTTTTTATTGCAATTAACATGCAATTTTTTAATGATTTTTTTGCACCAACAGAAATTACAATGTTATTAATATTTGATATATTTGAATGTCTGAAATATATTACAATATTAAGAAAAAATAATTTAATTTTTGTTTCTTTTTAAGTAATTTCTAAGCTAAACTTGTTGCCAGCTATAAATATAACATGTTATATTCAATTTAAACATTATGAATATATTTAAACGTTATATACTTAAGCAATAAAAATTCCAATAATTAAAAAATATTTTTATAATAATGTCCTACTATTTTTTTTCTTTTCAGCTTTACCCTGCATCTCGTAAATAGACACTTGCCCTTTAAATATATGTATATATAATGCAGTGACAACAACAAATTATCATTGATATTAATTTACTTGTGGTAAGTTACAATCCTTTTGTTTTTAATAATAGTAATCATTTAAGTGGTAATAATTCTATTAAGTGGTAATAATTTTTTGTGAAGAACTTTCGAAGCATTGCGTGTTAAAAGACAGAACTCAAAACCGCGTTTTGTCTGGTCACCAGAGAGAGAAAAATATTAAATATTAAGAGACTAATGACTAGTGGGAATAACAAAAACATTATTTTAAGTATAATTCATTTTAATAATTAACGTTATCTTCTTGACACTTTGATATAGCACCATACTCCCCTTGACTCTAGTCTCTATCAAACCCACTCTTCTTTCAACTACTTAAACAGTATTTATAGGATGATGGATACTTCTAATAAACATGTTTTAATTTCAGTAAACACATAAACCAGTTAGCATAAAATAACTTATAAACCAAAAAATAATATATTCACGTTAAATACCTATATTAATATAGTGATGGCCACTCATGGTGCAAGGGCAGAAGCGTGCGACTGTAAGCGCGAGTAGTTATGGATTCGAATCCCACTTGAGAAAATAAATATTTGATATTTTTATTTCCTCGCTCTGGGTAGGCTAGGCGCGGCTTCAGGGTCCGCGACTGAACAAGTGTACCCCCAGAATTCGGCAGAAAGTGGGGGGGAAGAATAAGTCTCATTGTTAAGCTCATGTTAATATACTTACCTACTTAAATATAATTACTGAATAAACACTATCGTGTGTATCGTGTGCTATGTGTTTGGCGTTTTAATAATTATAAAAAAGGAGTAAAAGAATGTAGTTAAACAATTTGTGATCGACTTTAAAATTATCTCAAAGAATAAACTATTGATATTAATTATTTTATATAACATTTTTTTAAATGAACGTAATAGGTATATATTAATCTTATATTAATATTATTGTACATACAAATATGAATACTTACATATAAATATTGACTTACTATATTTTTAAAAGACATATTATATAGAACGCTATAAATTTGATATATTTCTCGATTACCAATCTCGCATAAATAGTACCAATTACCTAACTCAAAAAAAACAACTTTCGTTCTATTATTCTATAAATAACGTTTTATTGCTAAACCAAGCAATATGACTATAACGGCTATGTGGAACAGTATCAGCGGCTGACTGAACATCCATAGTAGCATGACAAAAAGGTTTGCAGGGTCAATGACCTTTGAAAACCTAACGAGAGTGAGACTAGACGATATCTCTTACTTGCCAACAAAGAATACTAAAGGACATTGATACGAAAACGTCCATTTGTACTGCGATAAAAGATTTACTAATGTATGTGAGTACAAAGGGGCAAGACGAGACGGATTGTTGAACTTTAATTTCTAAAACAAAATACATCAAGATTTTCAATTTCTATTTTAAAATATATTTTTTGTGTAATATGAAACATAAATGGATCAAAATCCGTGTGACCGGTTTTGGACATCTTTTAAACATTTCCTTTCCTAGTCCAGAGAGTACAGATAAGTTTCATACAATTTTACACTTATAATATTTTTTGTTTACTTTGGCTACGATCATTCAATTATGAAAATAATTTAAAGGGTTAATTTTATTTAATATTAATATTTTTATAGAAAAGCAACAACGGATATAGCAGCAACTATTTACAAACAATCTAATGATCAAGTAATTCCTTAGCAAAAATTTAGTTAAACTGACATCAAAACGCAAGGGGAAAATCAGGATGAAAATTAACTTCTAAGCTTACAAAGAATTAGCTGACGCTGAAAGCTCATTAAAATCCATTCTTAATTGTGGGGCGTAAACAAATAAAATTCTGTAATTGGTTTCTTTGTTTGCACAACACAATGGTCCAACAAAAAGGGATTTTTATTTTATATTTTGGCTAATATTTTTTCATACGATGTTGTCTGTATGAATTAATTATCATCACACATTAGGCGGAAAAGGTTTTTGTGATAATCCGAATTCATTAAACAAATAAACAAATATACAACATACATATTTAAAAAAAATATATTATAATTTGTTACCATTAGGAAAAAAGTACTGAGACGTTAATAAATTTACAACCATCAGAAACGTGGGACCGTTTGTGAACCAAGTAACAATGTTTATTTGCAAATAACTTATTTTTAGCGCGAATCGGGCTTGCCCAACAAGGGTTCCGTACAAATACCCAAGCGTTTCTGATATAAAAGCTTATCTTATAAGGGTTCCTTTTTTCTTTAAGAGGTACGGAACCCTAAAAAGATCTAAATGGTTTTTTTTCTTTATTCACCATAAGCATGTGGTCTATAATTATGTACCACCATATGGTTTCCATTATTGTTAGCACTTACTTTATGTTTTACATTACATAAAACAGGATGGTATAAATAATTGATGGCACTGTAAGCAATCGTCGTAATACATACATATATATTCAAATCTAAAGCACATTTTCAACAGCAATCATGTTTTACAATTGCCCTACAAAAACAAAGTAAGTGTTGACAAAAAAAACGTGTCGGAATCACGGCCGCACTTGTAAGTCATTATTTTGGCAAAGCTTTCCTCCACCGAAAGGGCTGTAAATGAAAACTTGACGTAAAATCACTTCTGTCTGCATTGTGCCAGGGTTTCCCTCAGCGCGTCGATTTAAGGTACCCCGGTCCCCATTTCACGTGGGCGCCATATTATTCCCCTAGGCGCTGTTAGACGAGTGTATTTGAAAAATCCAGACGAACGTATGTGTACATTGTGGATATTTACGTATACAATATAAAACTTTGCACTTCGGATGTCCCTTTGGAAAAATTGTTTTAATTAGTTGGCATGGGTCGTTTTGTAACAAAAATTGTACGTTTACAGTAAAATTTTGCTAAAAGTTCTGCAATTTTCGCACCTACTTTTATTCGTATTTTTGTTTTCGGTTTCACAAAAACAATAATTATGGTTTCAGATTGCACGAAATGTCTGTTAAATGCCTCTTTCACATATTACGAAAGCACATTGCGTTGTCAGTGGTGTACGGACAGAACTGTTAAGTCAAAGGTCGTGTGTTCATTTCTCATGTAATTTCTTGCATGTGCAATATAAATTGAAGTATTTTATTGTCTTTCAACTATAAATGTTGAAGATTAAACTTCAACATCGTGAAACAACAACGGACTAAGAAGTTCGAAAACATAATATCTATTTAATACCTAAGTAGCGTAGCGCAGGTGTGTAAAGTTGTAGTAGAAGTGACGAAGATCGTCCTCAGATACTTTATATTTATTCAGATGCTTTACATAAGAACGACTGCAGTAAGAATTGCATAAAAAAATTATGCAAGAATAAAGGTTAAAGACTAATGAGGATACCTCACTTAACCTTTAAAAGCATTGTCGATAAAAACAATAATTAAATGGCCGCTCAATTATTATTTTTTTAACTAATTTGCTCTCATATCATCTTTATCTTCTCATATCATCTTTACTAATCCGACTGTGGTTGACTCTAACAAACATTATAAGTGAAACAAAGAGATTCTGATAACCATTTTTTTTAAATATAAAATACCATATGAGATTTAAATCCATTATCATTTTACCGGTCTGACATATTTTAACAGCGCCGTCCGTGATACCATCAATATGTAGCACGTGAGTAATTATACTATCCGGCTCATACAACACATTAAAAATAATATTTTGTAGTTTAAGTATCTAAAGTTATAATATATGGGTAATAACAGCGTGTTACCTGTTTTAACAAGATAGCTTACATATTCAACGTTGAAGTTGCAAATTTTAAAACTAAGTAAATGAACGTTGCGGATCCACAAATATCAAGTTTCACTATTTCAAACTTCACCTTTATTTGTATTTACGTCTTGTGTACGAAAGACACGCAACCTTTAAAAGAAATCAGTTCAATTAGTATTGCTTTGGGAACAATGGTCTAATATTGGACATAGAAATTGGGCATAGGTGAGTAGTAACCAATCCACGCCATATAACCAATATATCGAATAGGGCATCCTGTGATAAATTAACAATAAACTGTTGCCTTCACTTAAATGCTTTTCTTTCGTTTGTTTGCGGGAAAAGCCAATCTAGTATAAATAATTATAAAGGTTAATTATAAAGAGTTAGGCAGAAGGAGTTTAGTATTAAGATATTCCGCTCCCTACTTTTCACCGAATTCTGAAGGCATTGCGTGTTGAGGAGCGAAACTCAACTGCAATTCGAACCCAAGACCTCTCGCGTTTACACTAACACTTTTTGCCCCTGCGCCACAATTAGCCTCAATTCAAAGATAATAACTAACTTAATATAATAATAGATTTATTATTTAATATAATAATAGGTTCATTATTATTTAACAGTTGCCTTTTTAAATATAAAACGTAGTCAGATCAATGTCAGATCATGGATGTGCCATGCAGTTTCCTTTTTTGTTACATTCCTTTAAGCATGAACCTAACCGGATTATATCTTCTTTTTATAAAAGCGATACATAAACGAAACGATGCACCTCACACCGAATAATCACGTGCAAACTATAACCGTAAAATCCTGCATTAATACCTTTATCCTTTAAAGAGTGTTTTTTAAGATCAAAGGAAAATATACCGTTTATCTTTGTTCCGAGCCGAGCTCCCGGCCCACTGCGAGATTACCGAGATGCGCTAGATTCAGCCTCTAGATAGATGTTTGTGACGTTTCCTAATAGCTCGGATATAATACTAAATAGGGTAACATGTGCTCGCGATCTTTGTGAGAACTGTGTTACAGAACGCTTCGAATTACTTTGGTTGCCAGTTTTTGCTTTGTGTTTCTTTGCTATCAAGAATATCTTTTGTAGTTTGTGTTTTGTAGCGTTATATATAAATTATTTTTATATCTATATTTTGTCTTAAATATGTGGCATTAATCTTTTGTATTTCAAAATAAAGGTGGCTAAGACAATCTTAAGAAAGAATCAGAAGCACTGTAAAAAATGAAAAGATTTGCTTCCCTATGGGAAATTAAAGAAATTCATGAAAGAATTACGTGTTCAAAAATATTCATTAATCATTATAAAAAAAATCATTCTTTCTATTCCTCTTTGTCTTTGGTTCTTATATAATATATTAATTAATACAGAAAATTTTCCTACAAAGAAGTACAAAAATCATATGAACTTTATTCAAAACCATATAACCTACTGAATAGGAACCAACCAAAGGCATCATGAATTCGATTTCTACCTGGTGGAAGGAATTATCCAAAGAGAGTTCTGGTAACAAATCAAATAGCGGCTTTGAATTCCACCACACGACACGCAGTATCTTAAATATTAGACTGAAACGGAGGGACGGAGTGTTTTTACACTAAGCCCACTCTACCTATCCTGTTATAGCGTGAAACTGAAGAGAAAGAAGTAAAAACTTCTTCTTATATAGATTATTTTAAAGAAGTTATTATATATTAACATAACAATGAATAAAAATAACGGTCACAGAAAAGTGTGACTTTGAATTATGTCATTTACTTTCTTTTGGATAAATTAAAATAAGGCAATGGGGTCAACAGCCCATCATATGGTCTCAAGACACATAAAAATTTGAATTTAAAGTCATCCTCTCAATTCTCATTACACATGCTTAGAATGTAAAATGGCCTTTGATTTTATTTATTTTATAAGCAAAGCATCGCATAATAAAAAATGGAACATCTATTCATACAGTTAATGAATTCACTAAGAGAAAGTAAGGACACGCAAAGTTAAATTTAATCTAAAACTTATTAGATGAGAATCTATCCGTAATGTTAGAGTAGTCTTCATAAAGTTTAAAATCCCATTACACAAAGTTTGTGACCGAATTTTGAAAAAGCCTGGAAAAGGAAGTTTGTGACACACCCAATTTCGACCCGACCCGTTTTCATTGAAATGGGTTGAACTTTGATAGATTTCTTAATCAGCATTGATTGTAATATAGTTACATAAAATAATAAAATTACGTTATTTACATAAGTAGATATTGGGTAGCTACCTACGTTTGATTTCCAAATTACTCTGGGTTTTATAACTAGCCGGTACAGCTTTACAACCATTTTTACCAGGTAATTATAAAAAAGAAACCAATAAAAAAATAATCCTGTTAACTATTAATTTGCATGAAAGAATCCAGTTCGGGTTTTAGAAGTTTGGACGTGCCATTATCACAAAATACAAATCACAACATAAACGATGAACCAGTTTCCGTTTAAAGAGCACACCGATACTAAGCTTCCTGTATATAATATAATCAAAAGCTGTTATATCCTCTCGATTACAATATAAGCCAAAAAGCTTAAATAATTCAATGTAATAAAATTCGCGTGTCGCAACTTCCTCGTCCGTGACGTTAAGTTAAAGCTTTAGTGATACAGTTTGAACGATAACGCTAATCACACATTAAGTAATGTCATAATAATATCCATGAAACAACTCTTAGTATGTTTTGACAAATAGGTACAAAAGCTTATATAAAAATGTGGCGCATCATTTTTTTATTTATGTCGGATATTTTACAAAAAAAGTGTCATGATTGTAATAAGTGCAAAATGTCTCTATGGTTTGATTAGAACTACCAAAAAATCATTTTTAGACCGTACTTAGAATTTGGTGTCGATAGAGAGAGAAGTAAAGTAAGCCTACACTTCGGTCGTAACTTCCTGGCATTGCTCTGAGCTTCTCATCCTGTAACACGATAGACATCCGAACGATGAAACCATGGAACGCTAAGTGAGTTCTTCTCCACAACAAATATTTATAATTCAATAATATTTGCGAAATGTACAATTAAATTTAAAGATATTTTTTTCAGCCTTTCATGCGTTATTCCTATAGTGTATATGTATTTATCATAACTTGTTGTATAACATGACAATGTATGTTTGAAGTGAAAATATCTCTCTAACAGAAATTAAATAAATATTTACGTTAAGTATGCAATTGCAGTCGTTCTAAATGTGTTATTGTGCCGTTTTTACAACAATGTTGCAGCATGATTACATTCGTAGTACAACGGTACTAAACTAAAAGAGCGCATGAGATTAATTTGAATGTTCATTTTGTGAGGAAGTTTTTGACGATGACTATTTACATATGTTAGCTTTAGCTTTTAGTAATGCTCAAAACAACATAAAGGCTTAACGTTTTTCTGTTCTCATTTCTTCTATTAAATTAATACTTTCGACTTAAATCTATCTCTGGTATGAATAATAAGATTCTATAGCGATCATCATGTGATCTCTATTCAATGTGACATTATTGCAATGATCAGTGTCGAAGAGCGTTTATCTGGCACGTTCCAAAGCCATAACTAACTAAACATCTTACTTGATTAAACTGAAAATATAGCTAAAATTTTACTCCAACATTTTTTTAATAAATATTTTCATGGCTACTTTATTTTAAACATTTGTGTAACAAAATCTTCAAAAGATCTTTGCCAATATCCATCGGACCCTTAGGTGAGGTTTACACTAAATTGAATATTTTAAGCAACTACAAATTCTTTAACTAACCAGTATAACAAATTAAATCAAGAGCGACATCTAACAAGTATTGAAGCTCATACCCACTAGTATGAAACTTTGGCGAGCAACTATCACAGTTACATATTTACTTGCTAGCTTCAACCGACTCAACTAAAACATAAACTTTAATAAACATATTAGCTGAAGAGAAATACATTTAGTTATGCCATATGTCGTCAAACATAAAACTTTGCACTGAGATTATAATTTATTAATTATAGTAGTAGTAGAAATCAATATTCCAATGTTAATATGTTTTTATTTTATGTCTATGTATAAATAAATTATAAACTATTTAATATTATCTATTGAACAAGTAACACAACTCGTAGGCATCTAATAAATCTATAATAGTAGACAAAGATCTAAAATAAATAAGAAGTAAAGTTTTCCCGTTGTACTTACTGGTCTGGCACGGACATTAGTCTTATTCTGAGAAAATAGTGTATTGTCATCGTATTCGAATCTAATTTTTCAAGTTAAACAGACAGTTAAAAGAGCCTTGCCAGATTCTCTTACATTGCTCGTAATATTTCGTATTTCAAAATTTAGACCTACACTTGGATTGAGACCCAGGCACTACTCTGACCTCCTAAATAAGAAAGCTAAATTTAAGAAATAGTCTGTCGTCCAGATACATATCCAGATGAGACAAAAAAATCGGTTGAAAAAGATATAATATTTGAATTAAGTGATAAAAGAAAACTTCATATTTTTTTAACTTTAATGACGAGGCCTTACGGATTAATAATAAATTAGCATTGGAAATCCTTGTAGTGTGGACATTGAATTAACCTACATTTATTGACTGATTATTTTTAAATGAAACTTAATTTATATTTATTTAAACGTAACTCAATTAGCGTAATAAATTTAAAAAACTTATATATAATATACTTTTTTATAAGTAGTTAAACTGAGAGAAATAATATAAAAGTAATTATTATAATAAATTCTCTATAAAAAATATATGAATATCAAAAGCAATTGAAATATGTAGTAAGTTATAAATATTGAAAAAAATAAGTACTTACGTGTACTTTTTTATATTACTGTGGAAAAAAATACTGAGTAGATAGAATAGTAGAAAGTATTACGTATTAATTGAAGGTTTGCCATTGAACAGGTATAACTGAAAAGAGTTTAATAGTAGCGTCGTTACAACAAAGCTAATAAGAAGCTAATTATTAATAATATGAATACTAATTACATACCGACCTTTAACTGTTTACAAGTAAAAACTACCTACTACTGATAGTATTTTACGTCAACCGAGCAGATAGCCTGTTATGTAGGGACTAAGAGATAACACATCCATCCATATATAATGAACGAGCCGCTGTGTCACTTTACAATAAGAAACTATTAAATTTAACCAAGCTACTAAATTCCCATCAGACGAACTATGTACATAATAAACGGAAGCCACTTTAATAAGCCACCGAGTAATTGGGTTATAGTACAGGGTATTTTACGCTGGTGCAACACAATGAAAGCAATTCGCAGCGTTTTAATGGTTTTTCTAAACAATCTTGCAAGAGGCAACGACGACATTTATAATTATTTTAAAAAGTATAATGTTCAAAGTAATAAGTTAAAAAACTGAAAATTCATTAAATGGGTCACAAGCTTTCATCCTATCTTGAAAAGTCAACTTACTCAGTTTTTACGTAAGTACACTTAATTGAGCTTTAAGTTTTACGTTCTATCTGCACTTAGTGCACATGTTTCATGGTCGTAAGTAGATTCATCATATCACACATATATATTGAAGTTTTGTAATATGTATACAATTTCAATCGAAACAGACACATCATGAGTTTAAAATTATTTATTTATATTTTAAGGAAAATAGGATAACCTGCAATAGAAAGTTATTAATTTAAAAATAATAATATGTTATAATATTTATTTTAATATTATATAACCATATATGGCTTTTAAACAGCATCACCAAATAATACAATAGCAGCAAATGATGATAATTTCATAAACCGCAACAAGATTTGGAAAGAACAAACTTTAGAAACTCAACAAGGAGTTTACAATTTAAACCCTAATTTTTTACGTACAACTAAAGAAGTAGTTCTCAGTTCGTTCCAGTTTCTACGTAATAATGGCCATTTCATTCCCTGCCCGTTTTACCCATATTATAGATTTTCTTCTGAGTCATGTTTGAAAATGCCGTTTGCTTCATACACATCTTTTAAAATGAGTCAGACAGGAAGAAGAAAATGACACTACACGGGAAGAATGAAGTAATTTCTATTTGCATGTTTTGTCAGCCAGACAAACTAACTAACTTAGAATATTTATATAAAGGAGTTAATAAAATGAGGTGAGACTAAGATCTTTCCTAACAACACGCAACGCTCGGAAAAGGAATGTCGAGTAATTTATCAATTTATTTCTGTGCCTAATTCGCAACATGCGATATCAGTACATATGAAGATTAAAAAGGAAATACAATATATAGGGTTAATCTATTTATTACAGGTAGTCTGTACTATTTCGGTATTTTATAGAATATCTCGGATATTATAATTATAATACCTCTAACGAATATGTATTGTATGAAACTTTATTAATTTTATGCTTTGCATAGATGATTTGCAATAGCGAATGCAGGAGGCAGCAAAGCAACTTAAGCAAAGGGAACATAGCCTATAGAACCAATCAAAAATGTTGTCTTTGCATTTGTGTATGCTAATCTCAGAAACAGTTTAACCGATTTAAATGTAGTTTTCACTATTGTATTTTCCCTAACATTTAGTGTTTCTTTTATTTCAATCAATTCATAAAAAAATAATAATTGTGTTAATATAAACTTTTGCATGCAACAATATTGCTACAAAATAAGAGTCTTATTAAATTCACTTAGACTTTAGTTTCCTGTACTTATACTGATATTTGTCTTTAATATGATAATAATATTACCACGAAATTAATTCAGATGAGAAAATAAATATTTTTGTAGTAAAAGCGGGCGAAGCCGCGAAGGCGTCGCTAGTATATAATATAACCCGTCAGTAAATTATTAGATAAACGATATCACATAAAATAGTAGTTTCAGTTTATTAAGCGGCAGTGTCGAGCAAAAGCCTTCCTCCCAACTTAAGGAAAAGGATATGAGAGTTAATGCTCCACTTGTGAGTCGGCGGGCGCGACACATCCTATGCTTTTACGCTATAACAAGTTGGTTTCCTTTCAGTTCAGACCTCATAAATTCAAATATGCTTAGATCTATTTTCGCAATATTGGTATGATTAATGTACAAATAAACGGATATTTAGAAGGTTTATCTATTTGATATATTTGACGTAGTTGGTTTAATGGTTTATAACTCTGGCTCGGCGGTTGGGGTTTACCTTCCAATCGGCGACAATTTTTACGCGATCATTTCTATGCGTTTCTTTCTTTTTCAGCTTCACAGCGTATCCTCTATGTAGCAGAGTAGGCAGAGGGAAACTAGTGATAAGACACACTGTTCGTCACTTTCCGCCGAATTTTCGGAGCATTATGTTTTAAGTGTCAGAACTCAACGCCGCGCCTTTACCTTTGCTTTGATTTCTTATTTATTTTTTTGTTTTATTTTATATGGACTTATAAATATTAGGTTATAATTGTATAATCATATAATACGATTCCAGTATTGACAGTATCTCATAAGAAAAAAAAAACTAATTACAATAATAAAAAAAATACGTTACACCTACGAGCTATTAATAAAAATGCAGCGTGTGGAACGAAATGTCGCTATCGCTATATGACCCTTGACCCCCACACTTTTACAGTTGCATGGAAAATAAGTAAAATTAAATTGCTAATAAGATTTAAAGTTACAGCTTAATTATAAATATAATTATTTAAAGCTTAATTTCAGTCTTATATATTCACATATTATGAAGTGCATTCTGAAACTTGACAAAAGTTACTAAATAAGTTTAGTATTTCCTTTCTTAAGAATTATTTTTGTAATACATACGTTAAAACGTAAAGTAACTTGAACCAAAAAAAAATGCAGAGAGTAAAAAATGAAGAATTGAAATTTTGGTATGTACCTAGATTGTTTATGGCAAATCCTCTCTCAGTGCTCTCCTACGCATTGTAGGATTTGCCGAAATTTACAAAATAGAGAAAAGCAGGATTTCCTTTTTGTATTCCAGGTCAAAGAAGTTACGGGCTACGACTCGTCAATAATTATAAGAACCTTATAATAGCAGCATTTCATAGAGTTGGCGATCAAAAAATTTTTTTTTCACGCTTTATCCCTTACATAACAGATAGAGGAATCCTAGTGTTAAGACACTTTTCGGCAAATCTTGAACCATTGAGTGGCAGAAATCAACGTCGCCCTTTGCCTGCTTACAAGAGCGAAAACCCACTCGTGAAAATGAAAATATTAAAATATTTCATTTCCACAAGTGAATTGAACCCACAACCTATCAGGCGCAGGGGCACAAACGTCTAGCCCTAGTCATACGACGGCCTCAGTTTAAATTTTTGTTAAATAATGTTACATATGAATGCCATTTCAATTAAAGATTGGTCTGACAGAGAGAATCAAAGCCAAAATCAATATATTTCCAATAAAATATTGTCCACTGTACCCATTGGCCTCTAACAATTGTAGTAAATCTTAATTTTAGTAAACCTTTACATATTTATCTAACTATAACATTTTTTGTGTATTATTATATAATATTTTTTATTATTGAAAATATTGTTTTAAAGTTATTCTGTCTCAAGGCAATATTCAATTAACAATAAAATATTTTACAAATACAAATTTTGTATTCAATTTCACTCCAATTAAAAATATAGCACAAGTATTATTGTACTAGATATATTCATATAAAAATCAAGATACAAATAAAACAATTAGAAGTATATTTTTATATATAAAGTTATTCATAGCATTGTTTATAAAGAATATTTATAGGTATATGAAAATAGAGACAATAGCATATATGACTGTAATATCTTTATATCTTTTTATTAGGATATGATCTGTATTTATAAACTATATATTCTAAAATACGTTTTAAGGCACCTGTATTCCTTTTACTCATATAGCAGAGTAAGAAGAGACAACTTAGTATCAAGATACTCTGAGATCCGCAGGTACTGCAAAATTTTTTAAACTTTGAGTTCAGTGGCAGAGCTCAATACCATGTTCTGTCTTTTTAATATAGTGACAAAATAAAAATAATTCATTCACTGAAAGGAAATTGAACCCACAATCATTGCCCTTACAGTTAGTTGCTGTGACTCTCCGCAAATATATATGTACTTCTTTGAAATATCAAAATGCTTTTAGTTTATTTGTAACTGACAATTCTATAATATGTCATTGATCTAAAAACTGTTATGGAATTAAGTTGACATAAAAACAACTAGGTATTTCTATATATGAAAATATATCTTGTTCAGTCAACTATGTATCAATGTAAGGGCCTAGTTCTATGCCCATTTATAGCTGCATTATAGTGAAACTGGTTTAAAGGACATCAAACATTCAATACAATCCGATTTAAGTGATAAATATAGTATTTTTTTAAATGGCTTGGTTGGAAGGAGAAAATATTCTATTTGGTAAGTATGAAGAAATTTCTACCTGCATATTGTCTGGGTGTGCTATAAAAAATCATCAAAAGGAGCTCATAATATGAAAAACTACTATTTCTATATATGATGATATTTCTTGTTAGGTCAACTATGTTATCACTATAAGGGCATCACAGTTCTATGTCCATTTATAGCTGCATTATAGTTAAACTAGTTTAAAGGTTATCATTTATTTAATGGTATCTGATGTAGGTGATAAATTTAATATTTTTTTAATATGACTTAGCGCTTCAAAATTTTATCAAAAGTAAATAAAATGAAAAACTACTGTTTTTATATATGACAAAATATCATGTTAGGTATCACTTAAGGGCATAATTTTATGTATCAATATAAGGGTATAGTTCTATGTCCATTTAAAACTGATATGACATGATAGTGAAACTAGTGTAAAGGATAATATAATTTTAATACAATCTGATGTAGATAATAAATATATATATTTTTTTTGCTTGAAATTAAGGATTTTTTTAAGATATCAGTGTAATAAATAATCTATACATCACACATGGGAATTGGTTAAGTAATTCTTTAGTAAATATAAATTATGTTAAGTAGTTTTAAAATATGAATTAGACATATGTTTCCTAAAGTTACTAAAGGTAATAAAAGTGTATAAAATGTACACAAATGTATAAAATGTATACATCTAGGCTACAATTTTTTTTAGCACTATTACTGTAACACATCATGTTGTACACAAAATGTTTACCTGCGAGGATGCCAGATTTTACATTAACTTATACAAGTTTTAACATAGAGATATTTATTAATAACTTTTTATAGTTGTAAATACCTAGTAAAGTTATTACTATTCATTAATAAATAAAAATAACTCTACTAGATATATACAACAGTATTAGCTGATGACAAAACTTTAAAGAATGCCATTAATTTCATCTTAATACTAAAGATATCCCGAACAACTCTTAATTTGAAATTAAATATTAAAAGTAGATAATAAATCAGTAACCACATATGGTTTATGATTCACAAGACAAAGATATGATACACATGTGTTTCATAAACATGCTGACAGCTTCCAGTGCCTTATGTAAATAAAAAAGATATAAATGTTTGTTTTCATAAATGAATACTTATCTAGGTTGATTAATAGTTCTGATTGTTTCTTTTAGCTTCTTGCTATATCCCCCATATAGCAAGGTAAGTAGGTAGCTACATAACTTAACCAAAAACTAATGTTAAGACTCTGTTCACCTAAAACCCAATTTTTTGAGACACTACATGTCAAGTGTCGGAACTCAACACCGCATTGTGAAGTTGGGAAATGGCGTATTTTAGCACTACTACAATTGTATAACATTTAAAATTACGTTCAAAATATATAATTATTAAAGATATTATCAATTTGTGCTTATAAATATTTACATATTTGCCTTTTAGTCAATAAGATCTTTAAATCTCAAAGAATAATTCAAAACAATTATTTTTGTTTAGATATAACATTCAATGAATGTGTTCGATAGTTTAAGTTTAAAATCAAATTATAAGTTAAGAATGTCAGTCACGGAAGTCAAAATCGGCAAGTGTATGTCGTATAAGCTCATAACAAACAATAAAATTGAATATTTAACAGTGTTAAACGTTGAATTATATAAATATTTTTATTCAATATATATGTTTTTACAATAATAATAACAGTTAAACAGTAATAACTACCAAAAACTTATCATCTGGTAATAACGTACGAGAAAAGGGTCAATTGACCTGAGCTTTTTCTAGCAGTTCACCTATAACATGTGCAATATATAAGCGTACGATAGATATATCTCAAATTGGACGTTCAAAACCAAGCCCTTCTAAGTGAAACTTATCAATCTTTAACTAAATATATAAAGAAACATACAAACTACATACCCTTACAAATCCACTGAAGATATGAAGTTGCTCTCAAGTCCAGTGACGTAAAACATTATCACAAAAAACACACACAACTCACAGGTTCCACTTGCACATAATAGTTTTATAATTTTAATTAATCTTCACCCGCGTAAATGAAAATCAGTTCCTTATTGACATAAACACAAACTGAGCGTCCGCCATATGCAGGTACGTTCCGCACATACGTGATTGTGAAGTCTTTACTCTGCGAGTTCAAAACGCTTGCTCTATTCACAGTCCCATTGCTTAGTTGATAGCTGTCACTTTGCGGAAATAACTTCTAATATAATTAGATCGCGTAGTTATTTCATCTTCTAAATAAGTTTTTTAGGTATAGTTTTACAAGCACAGAAGATATTATTGAATTTATTTTTTTATTAAAACATTTTTTTTATAATTCTACTCCATAGCAAAAGTCACAGTTGTGATGTCTGTTCAGAACGTTTCTCGTTCCGCAGCTAGCTTCACGACATCGAGACAACTTCAGTGCGTTTCAATCCCGACGAGCTTTGATTTCGATTTACGGAAGAGTGTAGATGCAGGAGTAAAAGGGATAGGTAGAAATATATTTTTTATGTCAACGTCCTCATAGAAGACTGAGGATACTGCTTCAATAGGCTATCACTTTGTTAAGCTGTGGCTTTTCGTAGCACTATTCTTTTAACCAAACCAATTTATTAAAATAATTTAATTAATTACTAACTATTATAACGTTTTTAATAAGATCATTGGAAACTTTATGATCTTTTTTTATTTGTATATCGAGTTAAATACTTTAAACACTTAATAACTTTATTATAAAGGGCGTATAACATATTATGGTTAAAATTATATATAAAAAGTAATTTATAAATGTATGCCAATCCGAGAATCTGCTCTTGACCTCATAATTCACTCATTACGTACGACTATAAGTACACCTTATTTATCGTGAGTGCCTGCAATGAGCAAATACGACATTTTTAATATTTTCTTTAATTTTTCAATTAGAGATTTCTGCAATGAAACACATTTAAACAACCTAAAAACATTTAAAATAATTACGTAAACTTTTTAAAATGTACTTTAAAAAAGTGGTACCTATAAAATAGTGGCTATGAGTAAGAAAAAGTTAAGTAACTCAGGTGTTAAAGAAAAAAGCGCCGTTTTAAGCAAATTCTATCCCGACTAGAGTTAAGTCTTTTAAATAGGTCATTTGTTGTAGATAACTAAAGAAGATTTTTGTCGATTTCAGCGGAAATTTTTAGTAATCACATATTTATTACAGGTTTAATTGTAAAAATATTTACATATATATTTTTTAAAGATCACGTAGTCGCCAAACAAGTATATAAAACTGAGAATAATCTTAAAAATATTTTTTTATATATTTTTTAAGAATGTAAAAACATTTTTCGTAACACTTATTATGCACGTTATTCCTATAACTAATCTAGTTATAAGGTCACTAGATTATTTCAAAGGTCACATGTGAGTCGCCTACTATTGACTGATTCATATTGGAGTTTTGGCAATCCTCGTTAAAGATTGGAAGCCTTCCATATAATTTAGTACCAATTCTATATGACAAAACCAGGACAGTTGCGCTATTTTATTTAAATAGCCTAATAATTCTACTAATAATAATTCCTCTTTAGTCATTAACACATAAATCCACTAGATCCTCAACGTTACTTTCACATATGATCACATGTGTGTGATCTCATGTATTGATGCGCGATCATATGTGCAATCATATCTCACATGTGGGAATGTAATCACATGTGTAGGCATCTTATAAAAAAATGTGATCCAATTTCAATTTACAAGATTTCGCGCAATAAACTCATCCTACAAGTTGTTTAATACTACGTTTTAAATTTTAGATTTCCCAATTTTGCTAAAGTTTTAATTATTCGTATAGGAAAGTAGTTTTATATTATCTGGCATTAATATCTATACAATACACAATATTCATTATATATTTTTATCATCGATTATACATACTTATCTATATCATCTGAATTAATATTTTTTATAAAAAAAACGTATTTTACTTAACAATGAAAAAAGGAAACCATGTGAAAATTATGCCCATTTTAATATAACAGAAAACAAAAATATAAAACAATACTTATATACGTAAGTACCTACTACACTTGCAATTAGCAAATACTTTCCAGTAAAACCCCTGCATACTAATTAACGATACTTATTCAATAAATACATAAAACGTGCATACTTCGTTCACCTTTGAAATAGTCTAGTAAGCTTTCTGGAAAGTCGGTTTTGATTGCACGTAGCTCTTGAAGTGCATTCGTTAGGAATCCCCGCGCGGCATTGTGTTTATAGTGCCCTCGGGAAATAACCAAGTATCACCCTAAACCATCGTTCAGGATCGGAAATGTGATGGTTTAGGTACTAGAGGTGGAGACTGTAGAATACCTACAGCTGTGTAGGGTCGTATATGTTCAAATTGAATTTTGTATCTTGTGTTGTAGCTTAGTATTTCTTTTTTTATTTCATTCTTTCAACTAGCGACCGCAATATGGCTTCGCCCGCTTGATTTACATAATTATTAATTTACTAATCTGCAATTATTATTTTTGAAACAATATGTATAATGAAAAGTAAAGTTCAGCCAATTCAATAAAACAAATATTTAGGTATTGCAGCATTTGGTCGATCAAGTTTCTTTAAAACGGTATAACTTTACAATTTTTTATTAATTTACTTTATTGCGAAAATACGATAGGGAAAATGGCAATTAAATCGGTTAAGCCGTTTCTGACAAATGAACACACGGACAAACACAAACAGGCATATACTTAAATTTTAAATTATTTTGGTTTTATCACGTTTTCAAATGCCACCAATAACTTTTGTTCTTTTGTGTTTTGTTTAATGTACAGACATCGATCCGTTACGATTTTGTTATACCTAAGTAAGGAACGATAGAATAGATAGAATTGTATAGAAATTGATATTTATTACGTATTGAAGTAATTTCAATATGTTATGTAGGTATCATTGTCTTGTATATGTATCTAATAAACTTGTTACTCTACGTGAGTTTCAATATAATATTAAGCATTTGATATTATTGAAATGCTTTTTATAAAAAAAAATGTTTACAGATTTATTTTTGCTTCACATTTTAGGCAGAGAAAATATAGTGCCAGTGCCACATTCTTCACTTTTCTGTCAAATTCGAGATACTGCGTGACGATACTGAGTGGCGCAACTATATGCCTAACTATACTTTACCGATTACAGCTATTTTTACAAGTGACCAATCTTTAATTTATATAAAATGATTACAATGTAAGCATAATATAAATAATAGGAGAAAAGTCAACATTCATCACACAAATTCATTCATAATTAAACGCTTTGCTTGACATATTAGAGACTTATACAGGCCATTCTTGAAATTAGGTGACGAGTCTTTTCAATCCGGAACCGTCGTCGAGTGGCCTCACGGGTGAGATGGATTTATTCATAATACCTTGTGATTTTCCTTGTCGTTTTTACAAAGCCCATCCTTTTCTTTCATATTATGCAAATGTAACTAAACTTTCTTGGCTATATTGTTATGACAAGTAATTTGGGATACTATTAGGAACTCTCTCTCTAATTAATAGCTACTTTAATTACTGATATTAACTTCACTGTAATAAAATAAAATATTTTTCCAGGAATATTTCTATAGCAAAACGATCTAGCTACCCTTACAGCTAAATTACATTTCTTATCTCAGACTTTAGACTACCATTCCACTTCGTTGTGTGCTACATAGTACGTACCTTTAAAAATGTAATTCTTATTATAATCTTACCTTTTATCTTTTATTACGCAATTACTTCTTATGGTATAATTAATATGTCATGAGTATAAAAAAATCATATTATAAAAAAAATGAAAAAGAATATAATGATGAAGATATTCATATATTTTCTTCAATATATTCATTCAACAACCCATTGGGTCGTTATGTGCTGTGATTTAAAATTGCCATAACTTAATTATTGAAAATATTTTTTTATTGAAGAATGTCTTAGCAACTTTCACATTTGTATGAAAAAACTGCATAAACGCAAAAATGAGGTTTTTATTAATCTACCCGTTAGAATAGATAACTATTTATTTCTTGTCATTTAATATTTAATTATAAAAAAATATATTAATTATATCAATCTTTATATTCAAATCAAAGTTATAATAATTTTCTGGGCAGCTGACTCGGACAGCTATCCTAGGTTAGCTAACACAAAACTATTAGTTTGCGGATTAAATTGACTATTGAACTAAATGTCGAGAGTCGAGACAAGACACAGTTCAATGAGTACCGGTTAATTAATATTTCAGCTTTTTGATTTACCCATTAAATTTTAATTTTTTTGCACTTATTCGCTTTATCACCAAAGCAAAACCCCGGCATTAAGTCGCCTCCCGGACGTCCAAGGAAGCGCTGGTTGGATGTCGTGATACAGGACATGAGAGCCAATGGTCTAACCACCGAGGACGTAAAAGACCGTGCAAAGTGGAGTAGGTTGAGTAGGAAGGCAGACCCTGGCAATAGCCGGGATTAATGCCAGGAGGAAGAAGAAGACTCAACACGCAATGCCTCCAAAATTCATTGAAAAAATAGGGAGCGGATTATCTTAACATTACGCTTCCTCTGCCGACCCAGCTACATGCAAGATATATTATGAAGCTGAAAAAAAAACACAAACAACACAAAAACAATTTTAAATTCAAGCTAAAACTTCCAATATAAAACCATTTTGACTTATGAAAAAACCGAGTTAACCGCCATTTCTATATAAATAAAACCTTTTATACTAGCAAAACATTGTAAATTGAATTACATACTCTACATACATTCTCGTACACTGAGGCGGCCGCGACGGTCCCCGGGCGGCGCACACTGCCTCATAATTGCATTTCAAGTCCTCTCCGGCATTGCCCACTATCGTACACATTTCACTCCATTTAAAACAATCATGCGGGCATATGAGGGACGTGTCAATTTTACAGTTAATTAAAATCAATTTTAAGGCACAGGCAGACGTCGTGGCACACGTGTGGCAAGTCGTGGCAAGCGTGTGATTGTAAACGGGTTGTGGGTTCTATCACCACTCAAGGAAATTAAATATTTTATATTTTAATTTCATAAAAAAATCTTATTTTTAAATAAATTTAGAAATATGTATTTAACACGTAGCTACAATTGTCATTATATATTTAATGAATTACTTAAAGCAAAACAATTTAAGAAATGATACAAAAATGTTTTTGCATGTTTTATTTTAACGTGAACTTCATAGTCATATACTAGTCGATCAAAAACTACTAGTCTGTCGCCGAGACATGCCAATATGCGGGCTAATGTAATATAATTGAAAACTATCAGTCAGCCAGGCGGAGGGACGCAAATTTGTGAATGTAAACGCGACTGGTTGTGAGTTTGATCCCCACTCGAGAAAATGAAATATTTACTTAAAGTTATATCTTCATTTCTTCGCTCTGGTGTCGGGCTCGTTGAGTTCCGTCACTCAACACGCAATGCCTCCAGAATTCAAAGGAAAGTGGGAAGTGGAGTGTCTTTATAATAGGTTCCCTCTGCCTACCCTGCTGCATGCAGAATACAACGTGAAGCTGATTCATTTTTTAAATTTCTATTTATAAATATAACACAATTTCATTTCCTGCATCACAACGAAACTAAATTTACACATTTGTAAGCTGCTTCCTCGCTTTATATCTGCATATTGTTTCATATAAAACATATTATTATTATCATCTACATACTCATTAAGCGAACCTGCGTTGAGCCACATATAAAAACCACACAACAATATATTCATATATGTTATATTTAAAAGGTTTGTAATACGTTGTTAAGTAATGAAAGGGTAGGTGTGTAGTAATTAAGGTTACAAAGCTTTTAAAATATGTATATATTTCAAATAGTACAATTGTATTGTTTTATTTAAGTTTTAATATCTTTACATTCATAATGTTTGGTATAGATGAAAGGACTATATATTTTTAAAACATTTTACCTCTAAGATTTATAAAAAGAATACATACTTAGCATTCTATGGGTTGCACCGATTCAGACCCTTCGTGTTTCGGGATTGGGAGCTTCCCATCCAAATCCCAGGAACTGTTCTGAGCTCAGAAGTGTTGGTTGAAAGTGCATTAATTTAGCTAACAAAATTCATACTTTTATTGGTTAAACGTAATTAATATTCTCCCTATTAGAGGTTTGAAATCAAAATCAGTGTATGTGGAAGTTATATTGGGATCAAAAGGGTAGGATGGGTAAACGCCTCCTTAAATATGTTTAAAAATAGACCTTTGTTTATTTTTAAACACATCTCTTAGTAAATTAAGTTCTATTAATATCAGTGTTTAGGTTATATGACTAGTCATATCGTAAAATTTCCTGTATATTATAATTATATTGTAGAATTTTATCCAGTCTAATCTTAGACAAACAGGCTTTCTTTTTTAATAATTTTATGAATCAATATTTCTCTGTGAGCGACTTAAACCAGCAATAACCTTCAACGTTATTTTTAATGATACCACTGGTACCATATAGTTTCCTTGTTCAAAATGTTGAAACAAAATATGATCCTTAATTGTATTAAATAATTTATAAATCTTTATAGATTAATTAATCTATAAATGTTTATAGATTCATTAGAATACTGATGAGCTAAAACCACTTCCTCTCGACGCGGTAGTTCATATACCGTTTTTATTACGATCATATTCGCAAGGGAAACTTTTAAGATTGCGTCTCTGCATACCGATCGACGCGAAACACCGAGAAATAGAGCGAAATTTCTAGATAATGCTGTATTATGAATATTATGATGCAAGAACTTCAAATAAATTGTCTTTACTTTTTATTGTATGTCTTTGAATATTAATCAATTTTTAAATATATTTTAATAGGCTTTTATTAAATCGAAATGTAACTATGTTATAAAAATAATTATATCTCTATGAAGTTTGGGAGTTGCATAGCTTTAATCCAATAATATGGTATAATTAAGTTGGTCTGATGATGGAATCAGGACCTGAATGATAAAACTTTACAGGGGTTATTAGTAAGCCATAGGAGTTTAAGGTTATATTTTTTATAGTTCTGAGGACATAACTTTGAATAATAATAATAGTGTAAGTAATAAGTCTTTACTTATAGCACTTGGGACAGAAAAGCGTGCCTTTTTTTTTAAACTATAGGTGTTAAATTTATACGAAAATGTAATTTTATATAGGTACCTGTATGTTCTTTTTACTTATACAAATTCAACTTGTAGGCAGGAAACGACAAAAGGAATCTAATCTATAAATGAAACAAACATAAAAAAATTCTTTATTTCATTATAAAACATTATTTTGTCATACTTTTATTGCTTTGTAGTAAGATTTTATAAGTTAACTTTAATTACTAACAATCAGCTTCACGTTGTATTCCGCACACAGCAGGGTAGGCAGAGGCTCCGTTCTCCACTTCCCGTCGAATTCAGAAATCAACGCGACGCAACTCAACGCCGCGCTTTGCCTCGACATTAGAACGAATAAATTTAAATAAATATTTAATCTCTTCAAATGGGAATGAACCCACAACCAGTCGATTTTACAGTCACACTTTGTGCCTCTGCGCCACGACTGGCCTTTTTTAATAACTACTTTTAAAACTATAAAAATATCTCATTATTTCTTACAGCGCATTGATTATTACCAGGGTCCCAGAGGAGCTTATTCAAGATCCCGGGACTACAGTCTGATCAGTTCAGAACATCAATATACATATATTTACGAAACATTTATAATTAATTATATGATTATTTTTTAAATTATGTCAATGTTTTATAGAGTTGACAATCTCTGTAAAACAATGTCATCATTTGAAGTTTTGGTGGAACTTTAGGTTCTTCTCTGCTGTTTTATATTTTCCGTTTTTAATAGATCTTTTAGGGATAGAGATTTTCTTGTATGCAATTTCTTCGTAATTTTCTTACCACATCTTTAATTAACTTTCTTCATAGTATTTAGTTTAAACCTGTAATCAAAATAGTGAATTAATATTTTTTATAGCAAATGATACCTAAATATATCTAACTTTTTATACCACTGTGAATAAATACAAGTAGGTAGCTGCAAAGAAAATTTACTGAGAGAACGAATACCAAGTAAGTATTGCTAAAAACATATAATTTACCATATAATATACATACATATTTCTAATGTCACCCACTTATCTCAACACCCGCGCGAGTGAGCGAGTTCGTGTATTGCCTTTCAACCGGGCTCGTTTACTGATCAATCGCAAATAAAACGATTTCTATACACTTGACGGAATCCTCAGTAATCTCCTAATCCGAGGTTTATGTCGACGCTTGCCTTAATCCAGATACCAATTAGTTGCTAAACCACTTAATGAAAACTAATATAACGCTTTTGCTTATTTAGCACATTTGATACCTACTAATTATTTAGTATTGATTTTAAACATTTGCAACGTTTTCAAATGTACTTTTAGTTAGAACTAAAAGTATATAAAATAGCTTTCAAAGAATAAATTGAAGTATAAAGTTAGAATGGCGACATAGGTTGGGCTCAATGTGGTGTTGGGTTCAGCTTAGGTAATCTTTAAAACCAGAATATTTAAATTTTTTATCTAGAAAATACTTCGATGCATAAATGTTTCAAAAATATAATTACTTATTAGGTACAGAACCTAACATACAATTTCTTTTACAAGTTTACTTTCTTATGTCATATGCAGAATTTAAAATTATCCTACTACGCGTATGTCAATGTTTTCAATCAATACTGAAGAAAAATTAGTAAATAGCAAATACTTTTTTTTAAAGTTTTTTTTCATTTAGGCTTAAATTATGGTTTTGACAGATTATACTAGATATAATATAGCATATTTGTATAGTATAATAAACCAAAATTCTCAAATAATAGATAAACCAAAATTCAGTCCGCCATTGTTATAAAATCACAGCATTTAAATACAAACAGAAGCGACATCCTGCAAAAGTTTTCCAAATAATAATTTCTATGTTACAAGCGAAATGGCGGTTTTCGGACATCGACGTCATGTTTGCTTTTCACATTTCCCGCTGAATATTGGCATTTATTGCTAACACATTCGCGGCATTACGGTTCCTATATTGTGTTTAAATTTATTTTGCAGCAGCCATCAATAAAGAATCCATTGCACACTATATAGTGAATTTATGAACGTAGTTCTTTATAAAACAGCAATGGTTTACAACTAGAAACAATTTTTCACGTATATTTTTGTTAGGAAGCTCTAGGGAATTGATTCACGGGACAAGTATGATGGAACTATGCAGGCGCGTTTAACCTGAGTATTGCAGTTCGGGCCCGGTGACGTCACGCGGTAAAAGCTTTTAAAACACTGTCGACTGTCTTTTAACCTATCGAATTGCGGTTACATTGTAAATTGTATATGTACGTGTTATATAATATGTATGTCAGCCTTTGTTCGTTCTCATATATAGTTTTTATTTTTTTTTATATTTTCACGTAAGTATTTCTTGAGAGGAGATACTGTTTTCTATTTCAAGTACAAGTAAAAATATTGCTTCCTAGGTATGCAAGCTGAAAATATATTAAAAATAATATAATTTTTCCCATACATAAGGTTTCAAGGATAAATTGAAAAGTGATGTTATCAGTTATTATCCAATCAGATGCATAATGGCGCCTATTGAAAGCAACTACCGTTAATAATATTAGCGTTGTCCGTATTAGTACATGCTATATTTACATGAGTATTTATGTTGAACACTAATATTTCTTTTATATGGAGAGTCATAACGTTCAATAAACATAATCAAATAAAAGAGGAACATTGTCTCTTACCATTATTACATTCAGAGATATTGCTTAGATATTCTTATCATGTCTATTTTTATATTTATTCAAAATGAAACAGTTTTATAAGTAGACATTTTCATATATTTTGGTATCTCATACCGCAACACGCAATGCCGGCGGTAAATGAGAACGGAGTGTCAACACTACGTTCCCAGATTCACTTTGTCTGTCCTGCTGTGTGCGGGATACAGTGAGAAGCTGAAAAAGAATAATAGCATTATACAATCACCTACACGTTATATCCTCACAATGCTTAATGCTTAAAGAAGCTTATGTTTGCATTATAATTAAATAGAAGGATAAATGTCATGCATGTTTAATATAAATTATTATCTAACATTTCACGTCGTTAAATTGTCCGTGCATTCTTGTTTTAAATTAATGAAAAGATGTTGACATATTATTTTTTAGTATGCGATAAGAATTTAAATAATAGGTATAAAATTATATTTTTTTCACTGTGAAATGTACACTTAAATTGTATAGTTATAACGGGTACAAGATACAATTTTTGATAGCTATACAAAAACCACATTTACCTATATCCGAAGTTTTCACGTGGACTTAATCTTTAGAGTATCCAAATGATAAACTACGTTACTGCAAAACTTTTTATTCATAATTATATTTATATCTTATAAATTCGTGCACGATCAAAGTCGAATAAGGTAAAAATAGTAATAAGAAAATATTTACTTGCCAAAGGAATATGTCGCAGACATAAAGACCATAAAGAAAAATTTCAATTTATCAACGTTACGTTTAAAGACATTGTCCTCCGACAGACAAATGTCAACAACACCATTAATATGTATTAGGGCATGACTCAGGTACGCTGAAGTCGACTGGCGGGGTGCAAAAATAGTGCATTAGTTACTTTAGTTCTAGCCTCGTTTGTACTATGTAGTGTGCCCTTCCTGTCACGGATATGACGACGATGCGCCCGCCAGCGACGTCAGACATAAAAACCTTTTAGAAGTCCTTGTGTTAACTAACCTCGCTATAAGGCAGTTCGGTAGAGCCGCATAATTCAGGATTTTGAGGAACCCTCAACGCTCATTACCGACCGCGTTTGACAAGATTTACGCGAACAATTTGCTTAATGAAAAAAGTCCGCATTCGCTCTTATCGATAAAACATTCAAATTAAATACCCACTTTAACGACTTTCGCTCAATCCGAGAAATAAAACTGGGAGAACTCCTAATAATATTATTCGTTGGACAATAACACTCTCGAACGATTTTGGGGGCCAAGTCCGCCCAAATTACATGTCAACGGTGTCAAACGGTTGGAAATCCAGAAGTATTCTTGGACAATTTCCGCGGGTCTCGCCTCCCTCGGCCCCGATGACAAGAATATCTAAATGTCATTATAAGTTTAAGTAGAACTTACGGAATTCCGCGCTGAAGGCTGTTTTCAAGTTTATTACGTTTGTTAAAAGTCTAAATAGTTTGTTAGAAGATCTTCAATGTGACGTTAAGTCGAGTAAACTTGAAATTTTAAATGTTATTTTTACAATCATATATCTAAAATCTACATTTTTTGTTTTACGTAGAATTTGCTTGCAATTTATGAAATGTAGAAATTTGTTAATAAAAATCTTCATAGGAGTTTATTTGCACAAATCTATATAAAAGTGTATTCAAATTTGTGGAATTTCAATTTAGTCGATCACTACGTAATAACAAATTAGGCAGTAATTATTTATCAATTTCACGATAAGTCGACGTCGAGGTCGAAAAGAATCCCCATTAGAAATATTTTGTGCGTTTCTATGCCGACAAACGATTGTGGGTGACAAATTGCTCGTGTAATTTAGTTAGAGGGGTTTCTTTATTTTCTGAAGATTCTGCGTAATGTCTTATTTAGACATATTTTATTATCAATTGATCAATGTAATGACATTTATTTTTATTATTTTAAATATTCTTTTAATAAAATACTCGTATGGATATAATCAAACGAACTTCTCTGAAGTGAAGTTCGATCAAGATATATGAGTCGCTTCATTCGAAGAGCCCCTAGGGTGGCTACAAGATACGAAGACTAGTTTACCCTACCTATACCACCTTAATCTATGGGTTCCTCACGTTATAGCTTATTCTTTTCAGAGATAATGCACATCTTTTGAGTGAAGATAAGTGGGTGGGATGGAAAACGTATCTTCTATTATAATTGTGTATATTTTTTTTTTCAATCAATCAAGTATCTTTACACTTACATAAAAATCTTTATTAACTCAAGACCTTGTAAGAAAAACTCTACAATAGCATAACCATTCGCCACCGTTCATTCAAATTTATACAACTGCATGAATTCTAGTGAATTTCCATTTAAGCGTCTGAGCAATTTGTAAATGGATCGCGGTCTCCATGGCTCACCACCCTTGCATTGTGTTTGCAGAATAGTTATGATTTCTTTGCTTTCCACCCCTATGTTAGGTAATGGGGAAGATCGTTTAAAATGCAATTTGTTGATGAATAGTTTATCATTTATGTTGATTTACTAAGACACAAAGACATATAACAAACTATTGTGCGGATATCAACATAAAAGAGCATCAAAGTCGACTATTACATACAAATGTCATGAATACTATCATTGTATTTACACAGTATAGAGTCATCCTTGACATAAAAACTGTATATTTAGTACAAAACGAGAGGGAATGTAGGCACTTTAGAATATAAAAAAGTAAAATGAAATGCCAAGGTAAACCTATTATGCCAGCTTTACCACGCTAGAGAGTGGAGAAAGAATAATGCAAACTGAAATAGTTCAAGTTCAACCGAAGTGAACCTTTTAATGGAACATAAAACGAGAGCATGACATGAGTTCGCGACAGTGCTTGTTTGTGGCTTCGACCGATTGTACTGACTGTCTGAGAGGAAGATATTGCAGTTTCGTAGACTATTGTAGTTGGTACATTCATTATAATGAATGGGAGATATTTTTCAAAGGCGCCATTATTTTACGACTTACAATTCTCAGTGAATTTTTTCATTAGCTTCTTTGCTTTGTTCCAAAAAATATGACCTATATTCTATTTAATTAATGAAGAAAATATTTTATAGGATAACCTCGGTGATGTTAGCGGCTGAAAATCTCATTTCGTTTACGTCCTGAAACTTAATTAGATTATGTCTAACTTTTAACCTTATGAAATATGAAAAATATTACGAAAAATGACAATTGTCATTTAGTAAAAATTATATCTGTTTTAATCTAAGAAATACTTAAAGAAATCTTCGAATTGAAATAATATAGTGTTGCTACGAAACAAACTTTACTACTAATATAAATATTATTCTATATACATATATCACATAAATCATAATATTATCACTAAGATTAATGATATAAGAATAAATAAAATAATTCCCTAAATTATTAAGAAACTATAGGGTAGGGTAGGGTTCAAAGACATCATAGATCACGGAGCAGATTCATAAATCGTGAGCCATACATCGCGTGCCAAGTGGCGGAGATAATTGGTTTTGGACACTGTCGGCATATAGTGTTAACACACACCACATTGGGTTTATAGGTTATCAAAAGCAATGGCCCGTGTCATAAATAACATAATAACTATGTTATCGTTAATTTTTGCTTTGGTTTTTGCAGCAATTATTTATAATTATTTAATTTTCAGGTCGCTAAGTATATAAGATAATGCTCAATAATTTTATGGAACTGGGTTCCATACAGATGCAAAATATAATTCTCATCTTGTTAAAACAAATGATGATAGCGACGTTACATCATTTTGCAATTATCACATTGCAATAGGATAAAAACTTGTCGCCTAAAGCCGACCGTCCGACTGTAAGCTTACTACAAGCCATATCTCGAAAATTTTAATGAAAGTCTTCGTATGCTACTTAAGTAACTTAATATTTATACATATTATAAGCAAAATAACGCTATAACTGGATAGATATATTACCTTATCTTACACTTTCAAAAGCTCATTTTAAAATTTAAGTCACAGTTTTTAAGCTAACTCTGTTTTATTACCACAGCCTTTTAACGCCCACTGCAAGATCTCCCCTAAGAGTTTCTACGAAAATGGGACCACCGATCCCTATGTAAATGCTCTATATATATAATAAGGAATTAATAAAAATGAATACTTTAAAATGAAGTATTCTCAACAGTTTTGTAAAATAACTAAACAACAATACAAATACTAATTCATTTCACAACTTCATAAATTCATCAAGTTTAAATGTAAATTCAGTATACTGTACAAGTAAACATAAGTTTGGAGGCAATTTACAGTTTGTCATATGTTCGGGGGAAAGCTAATATGGTTAGGTCACGGCCTAGTTCTGTACCTAAAGACGAAATTGGTAAAGTTATCCCAGTGTCAGTGGCTAGGTAATTCTAATTTAACTTATAAGTTAGTGAGGCCAGTGGTGCCGTGTGGCTGTAAACGCTACGGGTTATGGATTCGATTCCCAGTCAAGAAAATAAATTTTACTGAGCTTTAAGCTATATCCCTACCGAGGAAGTCAGAGTGTACGGAGAGTCAAACACTGCGATCTCTAAGAACAACACACACTGCTTCCAGACTTCGGCGGAAAATGTGTTTCGGAATTAATATTTTTTATATTCTTACATATATTATATACTTAAACGAAAAAAGGATGCTAAAGCTTATCTATATTTATAATATGCTAAATGCAAGAAATACGTGACAAATGAACTGTTTGTATTAATAATATCTATTATATAATTATCTTACGTTAGACATATTTGATATGAAATATTAAACACTTGTAATTCAATAAAAATATTTTTTAAGTCAATGAACGATCGATTTATTTAAAATGCACTTTAAACCTATCAGAAAATGAAAATAAATCTTGCTAAACTAGAGCAAAAGCAAGTTTGACTGAGAAAAATATATTATATATATAAAAGTCCTATTTCCAAATTGAGCTCATCTTCAAGACTTATGGTTACACAATTCATATAGCGGGCGCCAGAGCGTCGCGCTACGATCAACACATAAATAGGCTGTAGACTCTCCTATTTAAACTTCTTCTATGAATTTTCTTGTAAATTTTTCAAGCCTTTGTATGAACTTTGAAAAAGTTTGCTATAAGATGACCGTATAACTTAAAAAACTTAGTAACGCAGTATAAGTTATGCCTCGCCCTGGTTTTCTTTGCTTTTAATGTTCTTCTTCTAGATCTATTCTTAGCACTAGCAATTACTTGTTGTATTGAAATGTAGTGAACCAAACGCGGTTTCGTCCGATTAAAAGTATTCTTTTATTACAGCCAAATAATACAAAATGTTTACATAAATTGTAACCTATGTGTTATTCTGAGGTGTAACATACGTTAGGTAGGTACTATAAATTTCCTCTCAGTAATATTTAAGTGCAAATGAAATAAAATAAATTGTATTAATAATATAATTTGTTTTAGTGTATCTGTATCCCTAACGTGACCATTTTTTTTAGAGTGCGTGTGGAGTGGCAGATCTCAACGCCGTGCTTTGTCCCGCCAGAGCAAATAAATAAAAATATTAATTATTTCCTTGACTGTCCGTCACGTGATTGTACGTCACACACTTGTCTCCTGTACCACGACAGGCCTCAATAATATTAGGTGGATGTTATATTTACAGATTTTTCTTTCATGCGCGTTTGAATAAAATGAACCTAAATAATATATAATTTAAAAAATATATTATGATAGGTATATGATATCGTAGTTGTAAAGATGCACTTACATGTGCGCTTTTTGAATCTCTCTAGTAGGTATGTACATACATAGTTATGAAGTATCTTTAAATTGAGCAAATTTTTGTCAAATATCTCTGGAAAATTCTTATGAAAGCAAAAATGATGTAGCACGTTCATTTCTACCGCTATATGACTTGTTGGATATAGCAAAATAGAATCTTCGATCTTTTTATAGATACTTTTATATTTTAAAACACGTTTTACATAATTGAATAAGTAGTTTTTACAATGATATACGAACTAATTATCATTACATGCTACCATAGACACGACCATGTATTGACCACAAAGCGTTTACGTCTTCATAAGTCGTGTATTGGCACCGTCTATGTCGGCAGAGATTAACTGGAGATTACACCAGATGCATGTCGGCCCACTGTGCCATAGTTATTAGATGACTACATGCCAAATTATCAGTTGCTTCTATTGCATTAGCCTAATTATTAGTATAAATTTAAGCATGTTAGTCTGATATGTTAACTATATAGTGTTAAAAATTAGTTAAACAAATTGTTTCTGAAACCCTGACTGCTTAGCTTCTAAATAAGCAGAAGTGGCGTGAATGTAGAGATATGACAATAATGTATATAAATAATAATGACACTTTAAGCCCTGAAGTTAGCTGTAGAAGGCTGCGCAGATTTGATTTTCGATTTTTCTTACCTTTGATTATTTTCTTCCCGAGTTAACAATGCGTAAACTTTTAGTTTTACGTTGCATCCCGCATATTGCAGGGTAGGTATAGGGACGCGTTACGTTACCAGAGCAATGAAATAAAAATAACTCATTCTTGTGATTGAGAATCGAACTCAAGACTGTCTCTCTGTCTGTGTTTATAGTCGCCGCGTCGCTGCGCCAAGACGGCATTTTAGATTCCTAGATATCTTCCGTAATACATTTTTAAGTTTTTTTTATATTTACGAATCTTTTATCTTTGTACACTTCATATTTACAACAATTGCATTTTATATTACATTTGGATGTTTCATGAAATGTTGGTTACGCTCTACATATTATTTAAACATTTTATTGACATACTACATGCGTGCCGAAAAAGCCTATATGAGTTGTTAAATTTTCGATACAATTACTATATACTATGGCTTTATAACATGTAATAAGCCTAATAATAAGCACATATAATATTTTATTATGACAATTACATATTCGTAGCACGTTCGACCTCGGATAGTTGACGCGAGCGAAACTGGGGCTCGTCCGCAATCTCATTGGACTGTAATGTTCTTGTTGATATGAGCTTAGTTTGGAAAACATTAAGCAAAAAAGAAGTTTATTCCTACAATAAAACGCCGTTTTAGTACATCCTCGTAGTAAAGTCAGCGGTTATCAGATTGAAAATATAAATACCTTGGGTTCGATTCACACTCTTCGATTTAATAAAGTTAATAATATTTAAAATTTCGCCATCAAGTAAAACCAAATCCGGTCCCCACATGTGGAAACGAAACTGTCTTAATGGAAACGAGGTGTGTTAATACTAGGTTCCTTCTGCCAAAGAAAAGGTAAAACTAAATTGACGAAAATTGGCCTTAACCCTAATTTCTTTCAGCTTTTTACTTACCCGTACACGAAATGAGAAACGTGTAAAAATTTAAAATTGCACGGAATCAGAAACGCAAAAACGAATTACGTACTTAATAATACATACCTAAATATTATAAATACACAGATTTGTTTTTAACTATTATTGACAACATCACACGAAGACGAATATACGGTAAACAAATTTTAAATTTATCTTGTGTACAGTGTAGGGTAAATTGAATAAAAAAACAATCAAATTAGAAGAATTACAACTCACTAAGAATACTCAACATGTAATACATTTGACCAAATAAACTGGAAGCTTTACTATTTTATTAAATTAAGGAATTAAGAGACACGCACTATAGTTCGATATAAAAACCGTACCGTGGCCTAAGGTAGTCACAAGTGAGAAGCGACTGCCTACGTCGGACTACTCACTTCGTCATAGAAATACAACCATTAGCCAGTAGAAAAAAATATTTTTATTATTTCCAATGCGATAGTTATTTCCAAAAAAGACCGGCACTTCAACCATTTTGTTTTGAAAAGAAACGTGCACAAAATGGCGACTAACTACACAGACGATATCGGCCCAGTGGCCTACCCACTTAAAATGTAAGTATTTATTTGGAACTATTTTATTTTCATTTATAAATTTTCTTTCCTTTTATTTTTTTATATTTTGTCATAATTTATTTTTAACGTAATACTAAATTGTAACTTTGTTTCTAACAACCTTTTTTACTGTAAAAGTAATTCCAAATGCAAAACTAATTTAGCAATCCCGCAAAGGAGAATAGGAAAAATTTTCAACAATCGTCCCACAATGACGCCAAGACTGTAACGAATATAAATTGCTTAATTTAAATGACTCGTTCCAAATGGAATCGACTTTATAAATATCCGCATTATTGTCACAGAAGTTATAATTTAATGGAAATATGGCAAATTGTTCTAACGCCGAACCGTCCTAAGATCCAGTTATTTCAATCAGGGTTGACAAACCATAATCCATTTTCACTTTAAATTGATTTCAGCGCTATTTCGCTAAGCTGAATAAAAATCTAAATATTTTTAATAGTAATACTTTTTAAATATTGACTTTTTCTGATAAATTTCTAAATAAAATATACTACTTCTATTTCTAGGGTCAGCCAGGAGGTCGTAGAACACATGCTCGGCTGGAACATTCCAGAAGAGCATCAAGACCTCGTCCACGAGCACTGGAGGAACTTCCCAGCGGTCAGCAAATATGCGCACTTTGTTCTAGCTCTCATCTACTCGTTCCTAATACTTGCGTCTGTATCAGGCAACGGCATTGTTATTTGGATATTCAGCACGTAAGTATAAAAAGAAGATAAATACAGGAAAATATACTATAATTATTTGATAATGTATTTTATACCTATTTTTTTTACATTAAAAACCTTTGTTTGACACAGCAGGAATTCAAAAACATATAATTCTTTTTAAACAGAAATAATCTTTTTAAATGAAACTACTTTAACCGGATTAAATAGTATATTTAGGATAATGCATTTTTGGAAACCCGACGTTTCGAACCTAAAATCAATCAAAAATAATCTTATAAAATATTTGTATGGATATACAGGGTGGAAGAGACAGCGCTTCTTTTACTGAAACTGCATATAGGGTAAAATATTTCAAACCCAAAATTAAAAAAAATAATCAAGGTACCTCAACGGTTTGGACGTAGGATTTTTTTTTCATTTCACGATTTTTATCCATACCTGTATTTCTTGTCACGCACACATACGTATGCGACGTTGCCGCTTTGACAGGTAAGTGTGTGCGTGCCTATGTTATACTTTACAAATGGCGTTTTATTTTAAAACGATAATTCTATTATTTATTTTGTTTGAAAAAAAAACTTTTTCATTTTTGAGAATTATTTTTTTTCCTAATTATATTAGGCTTTTATAGAGTAGTTAAAACTGTGGTTTCATTTAAAGTGGCGCTGACAATTCCACCCTGTATATATAAGGATATTACATTAGTGATCTGGAGCATTGAGAGGGTTGAGTTAATAACGCGGAACAATTTGGCGATCGAGTGCTGTACACTGTCACTGCTGCTGGCTTAATTAAGTTTCGAAATTTACTCTGGTTCTTGACTTAAGGATCTTAAACCTATAATAATATTATAAACCTATAATTATATTATTAATATCATTATAATATTTATACAAGTGAATACGAAAATTTATAATCTTAGACTCTATACAAAAACATGCTAAAATAAAACTTTTACCTATATCGTTTTTGTCGGTGAAGCAAATATATTAAAGGCTTTATAACTCCATACATTTACTTAAAATACAAAATACATATAATACATATAATATTTGTAAAAAGATATCACAATATGAATTATTTTCCAACGTTCACATAAACTCGATACGAGTGTCAAAGGCGGAGTTGTGAACCGCGATCGAGTTCGAAAAACGTTTCCGATGTTCATCGGGCATTGCGTTTTACTCCATTCTATTTATCTTCCTGTTTGTACCATATCTATGTCGTTTGAAACGCGGTTACGATTTTCATGCTGTCATTTTTTGCCTGCAAATGCATAAAATGGAATATCTTTTATATTATATTACAAACATTACTTCAAACGGTGATTGAAATTCAATTAACGAGAACAGAGGAAATACATTAAACATTATTTTACAGGAAGTTCCTTCGAAATCTCTACAAGATATCTATTCATATGTAAAGTACCCATGTAATATGTGTATATGAGTGAGTGCTCTTGTAATGATGACGGTGTCCTTTACAAATAGGGCCGCACTTTGACGGG
This sequence comes from Heliconius numata, assembly GCA_016802625.1. Lineage (NCBI taxonomy): Eukaryota > Metazoa > Arthropoda > Insecta > Lepidoptera > Nymphalidae > Heliconius > Heliconius numata. The sequence goes on along the minus strand of JAEBDU010000002.1, from coordinate 498,141 downwards.
CATATCAAAGACTAAAATCAAGATTCTCTTGTTTGTAAAGCAAACTCTAAAGACTTTGCTGTTCTGTTGAACCTTAAAAGACAGTAATTTTGAGAGTGCAGTGCGTTAGTTTTTAAAAACATTAATATCCTTGCTACAAATATAATATTACTTAAATTATAAGATTTTCTCTATAGAAATTTCACTTAAGACTTAGATACGAGTACGTAATTGTTACATTAAGCAAATAATAATTGGATCCAAAGACTCCCAATACATATTTAATTACCTACCTTGAAAGCTTTTACAGCAACTGAAAATTAATTATATTTTTATACCTATTGAATTAATTTTTCTATCTCTAACTAATTTCTGAGAATTCTTTTGTTTAAAAGGTTATAAACCCCTATAAATTATAAAATTTTCTGTAGCCACTTATCTGCCTACTTATCGTTTTATAAAAGACAAAGTTATATTACTAGTAGGAGCGTAGCGTAGAGCATGTCGATAGCGGATTTGCGGAAGTTTGGCGTTATTGGAATTGTTCTGTTCACTACATTCCACAACTTGCTCTCCCGCGAGGTCTCTGCTTGGAAAATGGAAGACTTTTTTTTATGTAAATCCTGTTTTGTTTTCTTCTATGATTTAAATAATTTTTTCCACTTAATACGGTATAAAACGATAATAAAATTTCATTTAGTTATATACTTAAACTTTCAAGAACTAGTGGTTTTCACCAACGGTAAAACTAAATATTCATACGAAAAATTACTAAAACGTACATTATTTACATAGAAAGCAATAACTGCCACACATAATGGAATATTTATAAACATTATACGAGATACTATATGAGATACTATACTCATATCACTGTATTAATCTACTAAGTCAAAATATTTTCAAATATATTCAGTACAGTTCTGCTTTAATTTTGAATAATCAGCTTCACGCTGTATCCCGCACACAGCAGGATAGCCCTTGCCTAGACGCCAGAGCGAAGAAATGAGTTTAATTAATGAAATGATGAATTAAAATAAATTTGTATAAATATTTCATTTCCTCGAGTGGGGATGGAACCTACAACCAGTGGCGCTTACAATCACATTTTGTGCCCCTGCGCCACGAGTGACCTTAAACTCTACTTTCATTTACAGGTCAAAATCACTTCGTACCGCCAGCAACATGTTCGTAATAAACCTAGCGGTGTTCGACATGATGATGATGCTAGAAATGCCTATGCTGGTACTCAATTCCTTCTACCAACGTCTCGTGGGATACCAACTAGGTTGCGACATATTTGCCGTGCTGGGCTCCTTGTCGGGTATCGGCGGTGCCATCACAAATGCTGTCATCGCTTATGATAGATACAAGTAAGATTCTGAATAAATGAATGAATGAAAGTAAAAGGTTCCTTCTAACAAGCAATATTCTTTAAAATAGTTAGAAAGTACACCACGTCTCATTTCCTACAAAATGAATTGATCATCATTCTATATGTAGAGAAGTTTGATAAGTTCTTGGAATTCTTATAAATTTAAGAACCTTATCGTTAAACTTTTCAGAAAGTGTATACAAATTGAACTGAATATTCCACCTGTAATAGTTGGGAAATATATACATATATGAAATAAATTTTATTGCTGGCATTTCAAAGGAAACGTATAGGGGAGTACTTCCAAAGCGTCAGACGAAAACTTATTGAAGTTAGAAGTTATTGAAGAAATATAGCATCTTGTATAATCTAGATCTCATAGTCAATTTAGTATTTCTAGTATTCGGTTCCGATTTTCCCTTGAAAGTTGAACCTGTATTGCTAACGTTCACCAAAATTGAATCAAGTATTAATTAATTCGCGCCCCACTTGCAACTACAGCAACTGATGTGGTGAATAATTAATTTATAATTATATTTTAAGTAAAATTTATATTATAATACAAAAGGTTAAAAATTGTGGTGAATTTTATGTACAAATAACTTCAATTACATACGATATTTGATGTAAAGCCAAAAGCTTTAAATAGAAAATATACATAAAATTCAATATTTAAAATATATAATTGTATGATGTGTACCTAAGTATATATATATATAAAAAATAGTAATTATTTTTAATATTACATGTGTCGTAAATAATTTTCTTCACAGGACTATTTCGAGCCCATTGGACGGCAGACTGAACAGAGTGCAGGCGTCTCTTCTGATCTTATTCACCTGGCTCTGGGCGTTACCATTCACAATCATGCCCGCCTTCAGGATTTGGGGACGTTTTGTACCAGGTATCATATTAATCCATGAATTTAGACTAATTTGTTCCTTCATCTGTTCTGATTAGTTTTTAACGAATATTCTGGCTCGTAACTTCATGTCATTGTCAAAATTAAGTTATTATATTATATAAATGATTAATACAAATGTAATAAATTTAATAATAATCAATTGTCTAACCATATCTAGAATTTGGGGCGGCGTTTAATTTGAAAATGATTAATTGATCTAACTACTATTTAATATGAGTATAAGGTTATTGTACTAAATAACCATTTAATTAACAAACTTTTCTTATATTATTTTATGCTTTGGATTTGATGAAAGATAAAATTACTTAAAATGAATAATGAATTGATACTCGAAGACAAAATACGCCTCCGTAGTCCTTAATTAATATCACCCGTCAACGTTTCTTATAAACGTCAGAGGTTAAAATCTCTACAAATTTTGACACTTTCTAAATTGCCTTTTGTTTACGCGTTATTATGTACACGGTTGATGACGGTTATGCTTAAGTCATTGGACATTTTTTTATATGCTTTTAAAATTATACGCTTTTTTCATAGCAGGATAGGCAGAGGGAAGCTAGTATTAAGACACTCCGTTCTTCATTTTCGGCTGAATTTTCGAGGCATTCCGTGTTGAATGGCTGAACTCAACGCCATGCTTTTACCTTGATATCAGAACGAAGAATTGAAAAAAAATACAAGTATTAATTCATTCCCCCGAATGGGAATCGAGCCCACAACTGCCGCGTTAAAGTCACATGTATTTGCCGTTGCGCCACAACGCTCACTTGCCTTGCCATTTTGTTCAAAATCAGCTCTTTTAGTTATTTCTTACAGTAACGTACAGGAAATGTGAGGAAAGAACTATAATGTAATATGTTATTAACTTAATAAGTATTTTACTATTTAGGATTAGGTAACAGCGCGTATATAAGCTACGATTAAGTACTAGCTTATTAACAACATAAGAGCATTAATCCCAAGAAATTGCGTTCATCCGTTTGGAAGTACATTACTGCGCCGCACAAGGACCACCCATTTCGTGACTAATCTACTAAGGAATGCCTCAACGGCTTAGACTACTAACAATATATAATAGTACAATGATATATATTTTTTAATAGAGTACTTACAATTATATATATTATATATCTTTTTATGTCTCCAAGCTTCAATTACTTCAAATTTAACAAAATTAGATAAAATTAGACATTTTATAGGAAATATCCTATAAAAGAATGAGAGAAAAGATCAAGTACGATTTGTACCCGCAACCATTGCACACAGATAGTAAGTGTCACAGCAACTGTGCCGCGATAGTGTCTCTACATTGGAAGCGATGATGTATCTGTTAAAAACTATGTAGAAATCCAATGTTTCCAGAGGGTTTCCTTACGACTTGCTCCTTCGACTACTTTACTGAGGACCAGGACACGAGAATGTTCGTCATGTGCATATTCACCTGGAGCTACTGCATCCCGATGCTCCTCCTTTGCTACTTCTACTCCAAATTGTTCGGTGCTGTAAGTATATACTATTTATGAGAAGTCGTTATTGCCTCCAGAATTCGGCAGAAAGTGGGGAACGGAATGTCTTAATACTAAGTTCCCTCTGCCTACCCTGTTGTATGCGGGATACAGCGTGAAGCTAAATTCTAGATAAGGAAAGGACAAGGAAAAGTAATATTTTAAGCTAAAATCTTTTAAATTTCCATCTTATTTTCTATGCACATATACACTGTATAAAGATTTACATTCTACCCAACATTTACATATTACTAATCCACGCTTAAAGGTTCCATATTCACACGCCGAATGCTACGAAAATGTTCACTTACCTACATATAATAAAATATTATACTCTGATTGATATTCCGGCCTTAAAGGATTTGAGAATCGGACCTTTTTCCTCACATTAACTTAAATCGTGTGGAGATTTCCTAAATTCCTTAGCGAAATATTTAGGAAATTGGAAATATGAGGTTCAAAATATCGAACGTTACTTAGAAATTTTGTTTATTGATCAATTCAAAATCGTAAGAAAATATTTTTATAATTTTACTGTTACGGAAAAGTCTTATTAATGCTATAATTATATTTATATTATAAAAAAGTATCAAATCTGCAAATTATATTTTTCATCGCGCCCCCGAGGAGGCAATAAATAAGGATGACGGCAATAAGACACCCTTAACGAACGAATTTGTGCCTATGTTAGTCCAAGATATTTTAGGCAATTTATATTCAACGATATTATAAAAAAATATGTTTAATTGACAGTTGAAAGTATAATAATTTTATTTTACTTCCTTTCTAATTACTTTAAATAACAAGTCAAATAATAAGAAAAAGTCTTTAGTGCCATATTAATACTGTAATAAATCAATTGGCTCTGATAATTAGTAGAAGCTTTTACAATTCTACAACACACAATTATAAATAAATAAATAAAATAAATGAAAACACATACCGTCTATATGTTTCCAACGTACTCGGACAGAGGCTCCACGTAATTATAATAAGTGACATATATCACTCAACCACAAGCCTACAAGCAACTGATTCCGTTTGACACAATTCCACTTTTATTGTCTTTTTCACCTAAATCTACCCACATTTACACTTGTACGCTAACAATATAATATTAGGTTCACTCGTTTAAAAGTTGCTAACTTGTTGATTAAGGGTACGATATTTACAATTATAATAACTGGCTTCTACTGAAAACGTATAGATTAGATAACAAAATCGTTACTATCACTATCTAAGCCTAAAATATTTGCTGTAATTTGGACTCCCAATCAATAATTATTAAAATTTGTTTTTAATTCATTAATTTATTAAAATATACTGATATTGATTAATATTTTGCCATAGCGATAAATTTATATAGCGCGCTAGCGCCGGTGGACGACTGGCGTAGTTTCATTACACGCCGGACTCGCGCTTTATTAAATTAGCATCCACTCAAAAGAGGTTCAGTCCAACTTGTTGGGAACGATTAAACAAGTTCCTAAACTCATTCCGCCGGACTCTTGCGGAGGGTCATAAAGATTAAATGTTGCTAATTACAGGGAAATTAAACACGAAGTTTCCACTTTTTCATAAGTTTCCAGTGGTATTTTGAAAGCTATTGATATCCTAACTAGCACTCATAAATAAAATAGCAAAGAAAAATTGAAAAAAAGTAATCCTAAGTAGATTACTTTTTTTTGTTTTCTTCTTCTTCACTCTGTATCCTACATATAGCAGGATAGGCAGAGGCAACCTGGAAACCTAGGTTCAGACACTCTGTTTCCATTAAGACACTTCCGTTCCTCAATATTTGCCGAATTTCGAAGGCATGTATAGTGGCAGAAGTTAACGCCGCGCTTTGCCTCGTTAACAGACCAAGGAAAAAGAAAATATTAATAATTTCATTTATTCGAGGGGATCGAAACCACGACCTGTCGCGGTTACAGTCACACGCCTGTGCCCCTGCGCTACTACTGGCCTCTAAATTACTTAACAAATTTGAAATAATAACATTATATCCACTTGCAATCCTTCAGCTTCTCGATAGTCGGCATCGGCCAGATGTTCATTCAGGACTAACTGGTAAAAAGGAAGTAAATTGAAGATATCTACTAAAGCGTACTTATCCAATACGCCTGCAAATGGAATAGAATCGAACGGAATGATACAAAAAGAGCAAAATCGTGACTCGACTGAGCTCAGCAGTGTTTATTTGTTTGTATTGGGCAGTTGCAGATACAGATTTCTGGTAAATCTCGAAATCCCAATGCGTCCTACAATTTATATACGAAACGTTGAGCACACAACTATTGTCAAGGATTACCTTTGACAAAGATACTATATTTACAAAATGGACTTGTTTTCTACAATTTTTTGTATTTAGCTTATTTGTGATCAATTGATGACATTAATTTAACAAAATCATTCAAAAATAGTTTCTAAAATATATTTTGTTACTATAAAATTGGAAAAGTTAAAGCATTTAAGATAAAATGACTCATAACATTCATGAACTTAACAAGTAGAATATAAATAAATTAAAATACGTGCGAGCATACACAATGAGCACAGAGACGGACAGTAGGTCAATAAAGTGGGCACTCTATATAACTGGAAGTGCGATTCACCCAACAGGGCGCCGCTCAAATATTTCCACGGGCTGATTTACTTCGAGATATATTTTATTCTTGGTTCTCATGTAATTTGTGAAGCAGAAAAAGATGAAAAATATGGTGTTATAGGAAAATGTACATTTGTATTCTGATCGTCAGATACTTGAAGATACGATATGAATGGACCGAGAAATATTGCTTATACAAAACAAAATATGTTTAACGTAATATGAGAAGAATTTAATTATTGACACAAAAACACGTTAAAGCAAACCGAATTAAATGATAACATGACAACCATTTCACATTTCCGTGACGGGAGACGAAATGGAAATGACATAAAAATCATTTTCATCGTTCAAAAACGTTGAGGTTTCATGAAAATTAATTTATTTCCGACATCAAAGGGATTGGGTGCTATTATGCCGGTACCGGCTCTAATCGCTTTAAGGACGGAAAAACATTGAATTATAGATAGACAGCTTCCTACTTAATATTCTGAAATTATTTACATATTTGCATTTAAAAGTGACCAATTTTGATCGAACCATATTGTGAATATTTTAACGCTAATCCTGTTTCGGAAATGGAATTATCATATTGTTTTGTTAGCAAGTTGAGTAAATATAATTACAGTTAGCATCCGTAACTGTCGAACTATTTTAATTATTTCATGCTTTGTCGTTTTTCTATTGTAAGTTATAGTACGGATTTAATAAAGGCACTCCGTTTTCCCACTGCCACTGTCAATTTTTTTTTCTTTATAATTATTAACTAATTAAAACTGACCACTCGCTCTCTCATAGGTCCGTCTTCACGAGCGCATGCTCAAAGAGCAAGCAAAGAAGATGAACGTAAAATCGTTAGCAGCAAACAAGGAGGACGCAGGCAAGAGTATCGAGATAAGGATCGCCAAAGTGGCATTCACCATCTTCTTCCTGTTTGTGTGCTCGTGGACGCCGTACGCCTTCGTCGCTATGGTCGGTGCCTTTGGTGACAGGTAATACTTATGTTAGAACATAATAAAATAGCATAAAAATTAAGAGATCATTAATAGTTCAATGTCTATTGATTTGTATTTACCAGGGACAGAAATTATTCGATCTGTGACCACTGAGGTGATTAGTAGAATTAATAATGCAAAAAGATTATATCAAGATTTACAAAATCTAAATTTATTAATAATACCTCCCATATTATCATAATCGTCATAATATTATGAATGAAACAATATAAGAAACATATAATGAATTAATATAAAACAAAGCAATTAAAGAAAAACAAATAAATATTACCATGATAAAATACAACTCAAATATTCGCAATTAAACATATCAATTTGGTAATTGGTCGGTTTGCAATCTTAACAACTATATTACGGCAAGTCTCCAATTTACATATTGTAATAATCTTTTCTTTTAAAGCCTTTATAAACGTTTAATGAGAATAAAATGCAAATCTGTCTCCACGTGAGATCAAAAATTCCTTTGAAACGGTACAAAAATAAAAATGGCGGTGCTTCCATTCGGTAGCCGCTTAATCGTATTGATAAACGTTCGTTTTAAATGACAGCTTTTTAATCACTCGACTGAATTGGGATCTTGCCGGTGTAGTTGTTATCTAGTTGACAATCAAATACACTTATTGCCAAATATGACTTCCATTTAGGCGAGAGCTGGTAGAGAAAAAGAATTTAAATTTAAAACTTGTTTTATAGGAAGATAACATGTATGCAATGCAATTCGCTTTGTAATAACATGGTTTTCTTATTCTGACAGCAGGAGCAGGATAGGACGACACTAAAACTCACATAGTGTGAAAACACTGTGTTTCCCATTTCCCGCCGTATTCTGGAAGCATGTTAAGCGCTTTGTCTCGACACCAAAGCGAAGAAATGAAAGTATTAAATATTTAATTTCCTTAGAATGGGAATCGAACTCACAACCTGTTTAGTCACATTTTGTGCCCTTGCGCCACAACTGATCTCAATAACATGAAAGTAATAACATGTAATTTTTACTATAATAATATGCGGTTTCTCACTGTAAATTTTGCATAATATATTCCAGTTCTAGTTATAAAACGTTTTCAACAAATTTTCCCCTTTTACAAGGAGGACATTCATCTTATCTGAAGCTGAAATGTTCTTACATTCCTTATAAAATGTCCGGTTTTATATAATATTTTTTTATTTTCAAAGGAGTATCCTAACTCCAGTGACGACGATGATACCAGCAGTGTGCGCCAAAATTGTATCCTGCATCGATCCATGGGTATACGCCATCAATCACCCTAGATATAGGTAATTTTCATTTATATTTTAGTATTTACATTTTACTCTTTACTTGTAACACACAATTCCTGCGGTCTCAGCTACCTTAAATAGAATATACCATGTGAAATACACAGCTTTTATTTATCTCCATTTGATCACGGGACAAAGCCGTAAATAAAACTTATTATTTATATTTATTAACCCCTTAATAATTTTCCAGGGCGGAATTGCAAAAGCGGTTACCCTGGATGGGTGTGCGCGAAGCGGACCCTGATACAGTATCAACCTCAAGCGGTGCCACTGCGCAAACCCAGAACCCTACCGCCGAAGCTTAAATCAAAACAAAACTGGACTGGACTGAACTGGACTGAACTTGACCACGCTCATTCACAATGATAATGCTCACGTTAAATTAGTTTAATACAACTGTTAGCTGTTAATTCGTTTTCCTTTACTTTGTCACTGATTTTTTAAAGAAATTTGATTGAATATTTTTTTTGAAAGACAATTTGTTGCGCTATCTTCAGAATTTTCAACTTGGCTTCGCTACTTTAAGTAAAATTTGTCCTTTTCACAATTAATAGAGTGTAATATCTAACAAACTAGATACCGTTTCTATTCACAATGTAAATATATACAAATTCCTTTCAATTTCAGTGACATTTGTTGTTTATAGGTTAATGAATTTCAGGTTTCGTTTAGTAATTCGTTTTCGTGTTAAAAAAATAGTTAAAATGAACTTTAGTTTTGTCTTTTTATATTAAACGAGTGGATTAGAACGTTTTTACACTAGAATATTTATCATGTATATTTTTCTAGTTCTTTTTAAGGTGGCGTTTTTATTAAACGTGGTCAATATATTGTGGAAAAGCGTTCTACTTTGCAGTTTTGTGTAACAGCAAAAAAAATTACAAAAAAATCGGACGGATCCCAACGACTCAAGCGAATATGATTTAAGGCGATTAAAGAAATTTATTGTAAACATTATCTTTTATTTATATCTAATACATTATTCACAGTGGGTAGTAAAAGTAGTTTAAAAATTAAATAAATAAAGATTTTATTAAAAACTAATTCTTATATCATATCTTCCCAAATAAGATGATGTTAATAAAAATAAAGTTAGGTAAATAAAATACCTACCAAAGTAGATACTTCCTTAAGTCAACCCAGTCGTAACAATATTGTGATTATTGCACGGAAATTCAAAATTCGTAAAGTGATAAGGGTAAGAAAAGGGATACACATAACAACAAATACAAATACTCACGGCGCGGCGTATTGCGCTACATCGAGAAAATAAAATATAGTACAAATAACATTTTATAATAAGACCTTGAACACTTTTTTTCAGCTTAGCAGAGCGTAGCAAAGACAAGTGTTAAGACACTCTAGGTAACAAGACAAAGCGATGGGTTGACTTCAGCGAATCAGCACGGTATGTCTTGAAAATTGGGCAAAAAGTGAGGAACTGAGTGTCTGAACACTACACTCTACTTACCCTGATATAGACGGGATACAGTGTTGCTATACAAAAATATAAATAAGAGATGGAACGCTTAGAATACTATTCGTGAAATCGCGTTGTCGATTAAATAAAGTATCGACGGGATTTAGCAGAGACTATTAACAGCTTTAAAACAACAGGTCGAAAAAAGCTTTCAGGGTCTAATTACCTCCGTCCGTTTCTCTCTCGAAGTACCTACCGTTTTAAAAATATTACCTATTTAAACTTTTAATTTTAAAAAATATTTTTCGTGTCTTTGAAGTACTTAACAACGAATGCTTTAAATATAACTTTACAAAGCGCGGCGTTTAGTACCGCCATTTAACATCGAATATCTCGAAAATTTATGGGATCATAGGGAATGGAGTGGCTTGTCCTGCTTTGTAGAACTAAAATACATGTAATGAACGATGTCCTCCTTTTACAGAAGTCGGTGAAAATAAAAAAAAACACTTTAAATTTAAAATCGACATATAAATAAATAAAAATAAAAATAAAAAAGCCTTTTATTTCTTGCTAAAGTAAATCACAACTATTCTTAGGTTAGTTATATTTTTTTTAATATATATGTATTTATTTTTTAAATTTATTTTATTTTAGGGTTAGTAACGTAATGTATATATTATTATTTTTAATATTATTATTTATTTTTCTTTTTATTTGTTTATTTAATTCAATATATTTCGCAAGAACCCCTCAACAGGTGAAGGCCTCCTCCAAAGTTTGTTCTTCACATAATGTAATGTAGTTTATTCAGTTTGTTGATTGGTATGTTCCGTATGTTTATATTTTTCTTTGGAGGGTTGTGGTCATATTCTCCCACGGTGACCAACCGGCTTGGGATATTAGATTTATTAATAGTTGTTGTTTGACATATACAACCAACTATTAATTTCATAAATATTTTGTATCTTAACCGGTGACCAATACCAATAAAAAGTTAACCAAAATCCAAGTCCAAAGATTTCAAATTACCTTTCCGCCTAAGGAGTTTCAAAAGAACTATTTTAAATACAAAATTTTCAAACAAAAACTATCAATTTCTCACTGGCCCAGTGCACAGTGTACCAGTAACATTGACTTGCAAATATCGAGCACAAAGAAGCTTACCGAAGCTCCTTTATCGGGCATCACCGGCCACTCTAATGAACTTTAAGACGTCGATCGACATTTTTACGATCGCATTTGTTTTTACTGAATCCTTGTTTTGCTAAGCCGTAATGGTTTAGAAGGAACGTTTTCTTAATCTAACGTTTTTGGTAGTATTTTTTTTTTATTTTCTTTTAATGCTATTGTATAAATAAGTATTAGAGGGATATTTTTTTTGTATAATGCCTAGTTTTAAATATATATGGTAATAGAGTTTGTGTATAAATCTGCACGTGGAGAATGGACAAGGGCACGTATTGATACTAAGTTCTTTTCACCCATTGTGCTATATATACGACAGATTCCAGAAACTTTAAAAAAATCGTATAAATACACATGTATTGACCACAAAGCTTGCATCATTGCTACTATATATTTTACTACTACTTATCTAAAATTATATGATAGATTTTTTATTACTCTCTTCCTTATTGGGTAAGTACTTAAGTAAATATATTTCAAAGGAAGGTCATCCTCGGTCTAAAGATCTAAGAAACAGCAACATCCACACTATCTAATTAACCCATACAATTTAACATTAAACCTACCATCCCAAACCATAACCTTGAAAAGCAAAACACATTTAAAAGTATACAAACGAAACGAAAAGTTTTAAATAATCTTCTTGTTTAAGTTCTGAAATGGGGTCCGCCTGCGAACTCATTACACAGCCCTGACTGTAAGCCTCGGGCAGTAGCGTAAATACTCCTTTGAACGGAGTAAAACCGTTGTTTGACGTAAGAATATGAATGCCCAGAATAGGCGGCTAATGAAGTGTAATAAAAATAACTCGCCCAATAGATTAAACTTAGAAACTAATCACTTTGATCTTCGATCATCTTTCTCTTTATGAGAGTTGTGATTTAGTTCGTTTGAAGTTCAAAATCAACAGAAATAACTATCTAATTTGTTGTTATATGTTTCTTATCTGCATTTTTATGAAGGCTGTATTAATTAGTTATTGTATTTTATATTATTTATAAGTATAATTGGCGAGGCGAGAGGATTGTAGTGAATTTTGCCTCCACTCGGAGAATATTCATTCAAATATACCTGTTCGGGTCTACTGCTGAACATAAGCCTCCCCCAGGCCGTGATACCAGAGCTCCGGATCCTCCGCCTTTCACATCCATCCGTCTATCAACACGCAATGCTTTGTGAATTCTGAAAAACCTGAGGAACGGAAGTGTTTTAATAGTCATATTTAAATATAAAATTTGTACTAATTCCATATTTTTATTAGGTATAGAACTACTTTAAAGGTATTCTATAAATAGAATACAAATTGGATTTCAGTAACAATAAAAATTAAGAATAGCGAAGTATGTAAAAGTGTAGTGAATTTTATATAAGGAATTTTAGGAATCTTGAAATGGAAAATAAAGTGGGTCACTAGGTTCCTTATTCCTGCCTCGTAAAATGCAAGGAATGTGTCAAGATAAAATAAATGCTAAAGCTATATAACCTTGAAGGAAAGTATATATGTTACTGTTTGTATATATATGTTTGTTTTAATAAAAAAAATACTTACCTTATATTTATATGAAAAACATAAAATGATTTATAATTTAAAGTAAAAAAAAGACGCTAAAAATTTCTTAAAAAATGTTTTATTAAATTCAGTGATCTGTTCTGTCGCTTTTCAAATTATTTACAATTATTATTTCAAATACTAAGTACAAGACAAAATGAGTGGAATGTCTGTTAAATTATATAGTTATATTAAATACAAATTGTTATGTCAAAAAAAAGTTATTAAGATTTATAGTGTGTCCTTTTAGTGAAATTAAAAAATGATCTTATTTTTGCGTTATTCACACTAAATAATAATATTTAGAAACGTATTAATATTTGAACTGGCTTTATATATAAATTTTATTCACATAATATTTTTTTATTATGACTGTGGCAAAGTTAGTGATTTAAAAACTCTATAATAGAGTACACTATACACTCAAATATATGAATGTTAATAATTATTGTTCAATTTGCTTCTTATTTATAATCTGTTACATAATATAGCTAATAGGATAATTTATAACCCATTTTAAGCTCCAAAAGGACACAATTCTACAAATCTAAAAAAAAACTACACACTAAATCAGTGATGTCATCAAATTCCAAAAGGATAAATTATTGTTTCGTCCATATATAAAAAAAACAAACAAAATGAACGACAATGTCATGATTAAAATAGAAAATATCTAGTACCTAAAAGATAACACATTCACTTACTATAAAATTACAAGTAAAAATTCACACTAACTTATAACTTTTTTTATACAAAACCTATATAATAATCTCCTACGTGATTTAAAAAGTTAATATGCCCCCAATAAGTGGCCATTCATGCATTACATCACAAAGTATTTGGAATCCTAGGAATTAAACACCTAGAGATTATCATGTCTAATTCTAGACCAAGTTACAGTTAAGTAACAGATTTAATAAACATAAATGTGAAAATACGTCAACAAGGGAAAAGTGACATTGTGTGACAAGAAGTGGGAAAAGATCCTATTTTTTTCATAATTTCACGTTACATTACAAAATATAATATAACAAACAATTTATGAACAGCTGTTTAAATTTAACAATTTCTACACACCAGTGGGGGAAGTCTCACAATGTGACCAGCTGTGACGAGGACGGGGGAGGAGTCACGAAATCATGAAATTTACTTGGCGTAATTTATGAATGGCCCTTAAGGTATTCAAAAATTGACACTTGCTTAAATAATGATATATAAAAATCACAAAATGAGGGCTCAATTATATAAATCATCAATCACGCCTCGAACAAGTTAAAACATCTCATTGTACCTAATCATCTAATTGTACACAAAATTTATTGCCATTCATTAAATCACATTTTATATGATGATAAATGTACAACAATTATTTCTTTTAAAATTTACTCATAGCAGGGTAGACAGAAGGAAGTAGTGTTAAGTCACTCTGTTTCCCACGGACTATCCAATATTCAAGATATTGAGTAACGGAACTCAATATCGCGCTTTATCTCCCATAGTGGGGATATGAAAACATTTTATTCCTCTTAGAATCGAACCCACAACCGTCGCGTGTACAGTCAGACGCTGTGACAATTTATAGCAGATATATAAAAATATTAATTGTATTTCATATAGAACTGTGCAGTGCAGAAAAAATACATATTTAAGTGACATTTCGTAGATATAGCAATGGTGGTACAGATTAAGTTTATATAGTTTGTTTTTTTTTAAATGGGTTAGTCTAAGGCCACATTATATTCTAGATTTTTATATAAGTGATATAATAAAACATCTAGCATACTACAAAAATCCTGGCCTAATGTTATTTAAGTATAAGTAAAAAAGAAGAACATTCATATTGAATAATAGGATTCATATACAATAGTTGACATTACATTAACAGAGTATAAATACCATAATTGTTTTGTAGATTGAAGATTTTAAATATATTAAAGTACTGTATATATTTTTGAATTGTGTGACAATGAGATATTTTGAACTATTTTAGTAACTAAGAACGATGCTTGTTGCGATTTATGCTTTGAATCATACGACGTCCCCACCATTCTTCTAGATTGAATGGTCTAAAGTTTGCTAGTTGTCGCGGAGCGAGAACGTCTGTATAGTATTTCGCATCTTGACTACCCCTTTCTAGTTCGCGTGTCACCTGCAAAAGTATTTTATTTTTTATGTCAGGCAGTGAATCTGTTAGTAATAAAACAAAATTTAATTAAAACATAGTGTTATAGTGCATTTGATACATTATGATTAAATCAATGTAATTATTGCAGAAGTAAATGAAATTTATACTTTATTAAGAGAAAATAAATACAAATTATATTATTATTAGATTTTTTTTACACTCTATAGCGATGAGGCGAAATAAGTGGCCCAAGGACTATTAGTGGCCTGCAAATGATTTTAAATTTATCAAATTGTGAACCTTGCTTTGAAAAATAAATGCAAGCTCAGAAATCGCATAACTTATTAATATTAACCTAGTGTTAAGGTACTCTGTTCTCCGCTTTCTGCCGAATTCTAGAGGCATTGCGTGTTGAGTGGCAGAACCCTGCGCCGTGCTTTTCCTCAACACCAAAGCAAATAAATGGACTTATAAATGTAAATAAATATTTCACTTCCTCAAATGGGGATAGAACCCACAACCGTCGCATTACAGTCACACCCTTGTGCAGTTGCGCCACGACGGCCTCAATTATATTATATTATTTATATATTAGTTCTTTATAAAGTGACCATAGTCCATGTTAACAACAGTGATACAAAACTAGTCTCCAGCCAAGAAATAATAGAAAACACCTGCTGTGAAGATACAGTACTCAAAAATAGATAATTATAATACCTTATTCCAAGATTCGAATATATAATTGATGAGATCATCATGCTGGTTATTGCTATTATGATTATGATTAGCTAAGTGTGCGGGAGGACTAAGTTTTGAACCATTGTGGCCATTTCCATTGTGTCTCTTCCCACCCATGTGTGGCAGTGAACGAGGCCCACTATTTACATAGTTTGATCTGTAATTTAAATGTATTATTTGATTAATAGTTAGTTACGCATTGTGCAGCAGAACGATAGTGTAATGAATGAGTTCACCTAATCCGTGGAATTATTATATAAAATTATTTTTATTTATCTTTGTTGGACAATGTGTGGTTTGAGTCCTGCCACTCAACTCAATTCAAGACAGTATGTAGTCTCGAAAATTAGGCCGGAATTCCGGAAACAAAATGTAAATCCCCTAGCTTTCCTGTGCCTATTTATATATTAATTAATAGTTACTAAATTCTTTACTAGAATATACTAATGTCAAGTATTGGTCTTATCACAAAAATGCTCTACATTTAAGTACTTACACTATGATAAGATAATATTTAACAACGTTGTGTATACAAATTTATATATAATGGACTGACCTATAATAATATAATTTTAAATGCAAAATTTAGACAAAAATATTTTAATTTTCTTTTACAATAGTTATGTCATAAGCACATGTAAATATTTATTTGTTCGCTTTCTGACGTAAAGCAAATCGTGCATCGTTGGCGTCTGAAGCTAAGATAACAAATGATAACAACATAAATAAAACAAAACATTTGTATCTCTCAAACACTCAACTCGACACACTCAACTTCATATATTTAAAAGTAATTAATATTTTTTCCAATATGAAACATAATTATGTTTGTAAGTGTTAATTTAATAAAAGGCCATAATGCAACTTAAATATCGTGAGATACATCGTGTTACGTGAAATTAAATTAGGTTTACGATGTCAAGAGAGTATATTTATTAAGATTAGACTTTAAATGTATTTATACATTATGTTTATTTAAAACATCCATGTGAAAGGATCGCAACTAGAACGATAGGACAACAAAGCATCTTACTTACCTCATATTATTTCTATCCATTTTAGAATTAGAAAGCTAATCCAAACACTAAACTTATACTTTTCTTACTTCTATTACAACATATACCTAACAATTAAACTTAAAAGTTAAAATTAATAAAGTTATTCTAATATAAATGCAATATTGTGGTTAAATAAGTTAAAAGAAAGATAAATACACAAGACGCCACATACGACAAGAAAACATCAATTCTGTTAACTGTCAACATTGATAAATTGATACAGCTGTCCAGCTGCTTCTAATACCTCAATGTGATTGGTCAAATTTATATTTTATTATATTTCGGCCAATCGTATCAAGCCAGTGTTGCTATATAAAGAAATATAATTTTTGTTTAAGTCAAATGTTTAATGAAGGAATATCACGTTCATAAACTCGTATAGTTGTTTGTGTTTTGCGACTTTTTGTATTATAAAAATTAATCTTAATGAAATTATATGTTTTGTTTCATCACTTGTATATGTATACACAAATCTTTTACTCAAAGAAAAATTAAAAAACACAATTTTTTATACTTATTTATTTAAATAAATTTGAAATACCAATAGACATTTTTCTAATCACATTCAACATTCTTTTAATGAAATGCGAGTCATAAACCAGAGGAATTTATTTCACAAATTAAAAACATGTATGCTATCCAAACAGTTGCATTTTATTACTTTTATTACAAGTTATATGAATAACTTAAAACAAGTTTAAAATCACACACACATATCTTGTTTTCTCATTTTCTTAATAAATTGATTTATTTTTATAATTTATATTATAAAATTAAGTTCATGTATATTATATATATAAAGTTTCATCTTCGTAAATCCTTCAAGAAGAATAACAATATCATATTCTTTTCTGTATTGTATCCGTAAAATAGATCATAGTCGTATGAAAAAAAAAATATTTTTACTTCACGCTTATTTAGGCCGTTGTGGCACAGTAGTCAGTATGATAACCACCCGGGGATCAATTATTTTTATTTCTTCATCATGGTAACTAGACAAAGCGCACCGTTAAGTTCCACCATTTAACACACATTGTCTAGTAAATTGTGCAGTATATGGAGAACGTAGCGTTTTAAAGGTAGATTCCCTCTGATTACTGTTATTATGCTGTGATATAAACTTTAAAATATTAATAAGCATGTTTCAAGCCACATAAAAATCTACAAAATAATAAAGAGTAGATACTTAAAAATAAAAAAATATCACTTATGAAATATGAAAATAATTTATTTGGTCTCAATCCTGCAAATATTCATTCTATCATATCATAGCCTCGACGTTATCACAGATGGAGGCTATCATACACAACTAAACTATTACAAAAATATATTTTATCATTATGATATTTACAATTAAATACAAATTACGCACAAAGTTAACATAAAACATAGAAAATTGGATTCAACCACTTTTAATTTACAAAATAGCTTAGTAATAAATAATACAGATTAAATAATACATTTTCAACTGTTGAGTTTATTAGTTCCGTTTGTTTCTTGTTTACGTAGTTCCGGGAATAGTTCTAGTACACATAAGTCCAATAGACTGTACACCAACTGTAAAAAAAATTGCATCTTTCAGTTAGCAATTTTATTACTATAAGAAATCTCTTGTTGTGTGTTGTCTTGAGTGAAGAAGCCCAGACTATATTTACAATGATTTCAGGTTCTTTTTCCGTTAGAATATTTATCCTTAAACAATAATTATAGTATGGATGTATAACGATGATACTTCAGAATTAAAAACAAATATATATTGATATTTAGTATAACCTGCTTATTAAGTTGCGGACACTGCAGAAGCTCGTGCGCGGAGTAAGCGCGCGTAGTTTTCAGGCGGCGTTTTGCGCGCGCTCGCTGTTGTATAGGGTCCGCCTGTATGCCGGACTGCTTGTTGAATAATATACCTACCGAATTATATTTTATTGTTAATTAAATATCAATAAAAAAGGAATTTATTTTTTAGCTTTGCACTATGTTCTGCGTATCACAAGTTACTTTTAGAGAACCTATACCCTATTCAGGAAGCCGTGAGACGAAAGATAAACAAACATAAGAAATGTGGCCGAAGGACATGTATTCGGACCAATGTGATATTATGAAAAAAAAATGTTTTTTTTAATTATATTTTGTTCCAAGGTCAAATGAATAGATTATAATGTTAATACAATCCCCCACGCAACGTATTGCATGTCATTCCATATTGAGTGGTGAGACTCAACACCGCGCTTTGGCCAGAGCATGGAAATCGGAAATCGTCTTGTGCTCTGTCACTGCACCAAGACGACCTCATTACTACATTAGTATTATTCTAAATTAATTAAATACAAATATTACATACCATGTCCCAAACCAATTAAATACGCAAGTCTTCGTTGACACAACACGCTTTGAACCCGCGACTCTATGACACGGTGTAGAACGTTTTGTATTGAACACAGTATTGTTCCAACAATGCCATATAGGAAGGATGGCACTTGCACTATTTTTATTACTGTAACAATACATATAAATTAGCATCTATATATGATTTAAAATTAATATATGATTTAAAATATATGATTTAAAAATATATGATTTAAAATTAACATAATCTATATATTTAGTTTATTGGCAAAATTATATTTAGTGTTTTTTTAACTTAATGACTGAGGAAATTATAATAGCTCAAAGCAACTTGTTTGTGTTTTTTCAACTCTATAATAATAGTGTCGTTCTACATTTAAATTATTTTATATAATGACATTTTATACAACATATTGACAAATCTGGATATTCTGTAATATTGTTAAGGCCATCAGAACGTCCGAAACAGCATTTGCCTATAGACATGACTGTTGTAGGTGCAATACCCAATTCGCAGGAATGAATTATTTTCAATTTCTTGATTTGGTAAAGAATACAAATCACATCATTGAGTTCGGCCACACAACACACTATTTGTTGGTGCGAGGGACACGGAGAGGGTAAATAAGGTTTTTCTGCCTACAACATGAGACTAAAATAAAAAAAGACATTATTTAGGAATTTTAAAATAAAAAAAACTACTCACAAGTATACATAACACACTGTGTAAAACCCACAACCGTAGTTTGATAAGTGTAATCCGGACTTCCCACAACTGGTTCCATATCGAAATTGTTTAAAAATAACGAATTCTGTATGTTTCTCGCTTTTCTTTGGCGTTTCGGTGTGTTTAATTCGGTTTCATGTTCGTTCACTTCGTGAGCTTCTTCTACGTCGCGATTTGTGCCTTGTTTTCTAAAATTTGGGTAAATATTCATTTATGTATATTTTTGTTATCTTTTTTAGTAAATTGTAAAAACTATTTAATCTAATTTTACACATTTGTAATGAAACTCCCGTTGTATCCCGCACATACCAGGGTATATAGAGGGGACCTGGGAACCTAATATTAGGACACTTCGTTCCCCACTTTAAATCTTATTCTGGAAGCATTGCATGTTGAGTGGCAGACCTTAACGCCGCCCTTTGCCACGTTTCCAGAACAAGGAAATGAAAATATTAAATATTTAATTACCTCGAGTAGAAATCGCGGCTTTAATTGTGTAACAGTATCTTACTTTTACTGGCTCCCGTCCAGCAGTGTAGGTGACATTGCTATATACAGGAGAAAACGTTAAAAAAAACAACAACAAACCAAATCAACTCACAAAGCCTGATATCTCTCTTTATCTGATGACACCAGGAAATTCCTCAAAAATGTATCCAAATGCTGTCCTTTCTCTTTCCTCAACTTCAGAGCAACACTCTGATATATATTTCCTAGATCCGGTCCCGACGCGAGACTTGATGCTTGTACCAATGAAGTGAAATCACCATCCACAGTGAGGAATAAGTGGAGAAGCTCGCTAGTTTGTAATAAAGATATATGGAGGAGCCTTTGTATGAAGTCCTCGTATTTGTAGCGAAGTGTCTCTAATGGGCTGTTATCCCTGAAATGACAGAAAATAATAATTGTGAGGTTTTAGCTAATAATTGAAAGTTGAGGCCAGTCGTGGAACAAGGGCACATATTGTGACTGTAAAACCGATAGGTTGTGGGTTCGATCCCCACTCGAGATGAAATATTTACTTAAATTTATATTGTCATTTCTTTGCTCTGGTGTGGGGGCAAAGCGCGGTGTTGAGTTCTGCCACTCAAGACGCAAAGCGTCCAGAATTCGGCAGAAAGTGAGGAACGGAATGACTTAACACTAGATTCTCTCTGCCTACCCTGCTGTGTGTGAGATACCGTGTGAAGCTGATAAATAAAGTTATTTCGATTAAAAACTAGGACTAACGCAATGAATTACTATCTACAGTAGTATTTGTTTGGTAAACTTTGAATATTATATATTAGATTATACTTCTAAAGCATGTGAAAAGTAGAAAAGTAGATTATTTATGTTAAATTATTTTTTTTAATTAAATATATTTTTCAGATTTTATATACATAATTTTATTCTTCCCCTTTAAGATGACTACCCAACATTCAATGTAAAAAGTTAACTGTATCAACACCAGATATTCTTTGCCTATCCTGCAAAAAGCGTAATCTGCTTTATGAAAAAATGGAACATTCCCCAACCTTCTAGAAGGCAGAGGCAGGTCCACCAGCATCTCTCCATGGAACTCGAGGAGCTTGCTCCTCAGCAGATGGAAGTCATGCTCGCTCCTCTCCAAGCTCCACAACACGGGTGGAAGACCAGCTCGCACTCGATGCACTGTTAGTGTGAACACTCTGATGGGACCGCGGCGGGGCGGGGCTTGCTGGAAGATAACAAATATTTTTATCTATAGGTCATTTTTAAATTAATATTTCTATTTTTTTTTGTTTTATGCTTTTCCCGCATATAGTAGGGTAGATAGAGGAAACCGTTTACGTCCAATCGTCCAGACATTCGGTTTTTGGTGTTGGTTGAGTCAAGAAATTTAGGTCGCGCTTTGTCTTGTCTGAATGAGGAAATAAAAGAATACATAGTGAAGAAATGGAAAATAATTAATTACTCCGATTTGGAGTCAAACCCACTACATTGGCCTTACAATTAAAAAGAAGAACTATTACCCATAAATAAAATTATGTAGCGTGACTCGAACCCGAGTCTCATAGTAACCGTCCAAGCACTCAGGCCACTAGGCCGTAAAAGTCAAGCTCAAGGCCCGCAATGTAAATATTTGTATACGTTTTCAAAAAAAAAACAAACTATTAATTACTTTAAAAATGTGAAAAACATACTCACTAATCTACACTCAACATTAGTAAGCACGACTTTGTAAGTACTCAAATCCTGTGTCGAATCGTCCGCCGCAATCGAATCTAAATATTGTAGTATATCCATATTCTCTAAACTCTCAGTTTCATCGAGCTCCGTGTCCAGTGTATCCAGGACTTGTCCGTCCGTCAGTTGAGATTTTATTGCGTTTTTTAATTTGAGACCTAATTTTAACATGTTTAGTTTGTCTTGTGGTCTGAAAAATATTATATTATTGGTCATTATTGTGAGGTCATCGTAATAAGGCGTCTGATTATAATTGTAATGCTCGCTAGCTCAATCCTTATTAGAAAGATTTAGCTTCACGCACATGGCAGGGTAAGCAAAGGGAACCTGGGAACCTAGTTTGAATACCCTCCATTCCTCATTTAGTCATTTCCGTTCAACACTTTCTGCCGAATTCTTGAATTCTTTTTATATTAAAGGCTTTGGTTTTTTTTTAGATTAGAGAAACTCTTCTACAAAGAATTATTAAATAGAAAATTCAGACATAACTTTTAAGATCTTTAAGTTATTTAGTATAAGTACTACATTTTACTAATAAACTAACCTTTTTGTCATTTGTTTTTGATATCCAGTCGAGATTCTTGGCCCAATGTATAATTTGTAGAACTGGAAAAATAACATAACAAAATTAACAATGAATTATATGATAAAAATTTATAAATCATAACAATATTTTAAAAAACAAAATTAATGTAAAATATGTAAACCTCTTCGCTGTGTAGAAATTTTGGCAACATAATTTTCTCTAACGCTGCATGAGACTGTCTAGCGGCTTGGTATAGAGCTCTGCTTGTTTGCAACCTGCGTACAAAATACTGATTGTTTGCTTTTACATATCGTCGGCTTAGAGTGTAAACCTGCTAAATTCGTTATTTTTCGTTATGTACGTGCACTTTTACACCATTCGGAAATATACCTTTATTTTATTTCATATAGTACAGAATACAATTTTTGAAAAACCTTCTGATAATATATAATTAGGTAATCATAGTTTTTAGAAAGATTTACGCCTTAAGCCGACCATGTTATATTTAAAAAATTAAAAATAATTCATTTTCACGCTGTATTAGTCACACACATATGCCACTGCGCCACAACGGCTTCTCATTTTTTTAAATTTTATATTGTATACATTATTTTACATAAAGATTAACAAATCTATATTAATGTTGGAATTACTATTGTCACAATGTTAGTTTAGCACCCACATAGAGGTTCTCTTACCATTGCAGATACTCCTAATTCTACACTAGAAAGAAATAAATAAATGGCTTTCCTAACTAACTTTCTTTCAATATAAGCGGTTAATTTTAGTCAAATTAGTATATAAATAAAATTTCAAGTACCAGGCCACCAGCACCCACAAAGAGTCACTCACCGTTGCACACACTCCCTATTTTCAGCTAAATCTCGCCGTAACTCGGTCAATATCGCGGCCGGCACGAGACGAGGCGATTGCAATCTTAAAAGTAAAGCTTGAGCTTCTTCTTTTAGGGATTTTTGTTCTTCCTCTGTGGGTTCAGGATTCAATATCCGAGTTTGGAATAATTCTGTAATTTATTATAATATACAGTAAATAAAAATTTATTATCAGAAAAGGAACCGTAATTACGACATTCACATCATCTGTTGTTTAAATGCAATATTTTTTTAAAATAAATATTTTCGGCACGAAAACCTACAGTACTTATTATGTAAGCAATCATTACGCATTTTACCAAATAAGAAAAAATATATAAAAACTAACTCACTTATATCCTTATAAAATTGCAACAAATAAATGTCTGTGGTTATCTTCAAATGATGTAATAAAGCATAGAAGTGGTCTTGATTGTTTAACAACAGTTCTAAATCGATCCTTAATAACTTAGATCTCGCACAGTACACTGACTCTGATTGACGGACAAAGTTTTCGAGAAATTCCACCTGGAATGCGAATAGAACATACTTATGTTTTAATAAGTTACTAATTACGGTTTCCAAAGAGGCGTGGGTTTAAATATTACGCTACGTACAAAAGTTTTATACAATTTCTTTAATAAGTACTTTTCTTGTGTTGAATAACATAACGGCGTTGAGTCCCGCCACATAATAAGCAAATAAATGTTTTAAAAATATTAACGGTTGTGAGGAATGGAGTGTCTTTATATTAGATTTCTCTGCCTACCTTGCTATAAGGGATACAACGTGAGAGCTGAATAAAATATATGATAAATACATACATTGTAATTAGGTGTGGCTGGTAAATCCGCCATTTTTTCATCCCCCGTTGCCAAAACGATCAAAGTGTTTAATATATGAGGGTCGGCCAGAAGATCTGTTAGAGATAATAACACCCATCCAGCGAATATCTCTCGGATTAGAATGCGAAATACTCTGTGAAATTAACAGTAGGTACTATTTTTTTTAAAATTATAGACATTTCGTTATGTTGAGGCCTTCTCGGCGCAGTAGCATAATGTGTGACTAACCGCGTCGGTTGTAGGTTCGATTCATACTGAGAGGAATGAATTGTTTAATATTTTCACTTCTTTGCATTGGTAACAATATAAAGCACCACGTCGACTCAACAAGCAATGTCGCGTCAATTCGGCGGAAACTGCGGAACGGAGTGTCTTAGCACTAACTACCCCTCTGCCTACTATATTCGAAATACAGCATGAAACTAGAAAATTATATTTTGTTCTTCACGTTTTATCCTTAGGCCGAAAAAAAACTGTCAAGGTTGTTTGACTGTCAATCCCTAGTATTAAGTACTTACGAATTCTGTTCCTCCGAACTCCTCAATAAATAAGGTAATATAGCATCCGTGACGCATCTCAAATATTTCAACTCGGCGTTTCTATTACTTGCAGCTATATGTATGTTCTGTCGTACACCCGCAGTACTAACCGTGTAATGTCGCAATGCACACGGTATGAGACGGTTGAATAGTAAATTGTTGTAATTAATCTGTAAATATAAAAACAAGGAATGTTGGCTGGTTGTGGGTTCGATTCTCACTCGAAGAAATGAAAAATATATTTTCATCTCCTCGATCGCGAGGTAAAGCACAGAGTTAAGTTTCGCCACTGAACACGCAATGCCTTCGGAATTAAACATTAAAACCTTTATTCTAGTATAATACTAAAAATAACCTTCAAAGTATTATAATTTTAATAATATATACAATATAATTTGATATGTTATTAAATTATAAAGACATTAAATTTTAAATATAAAAATCCCCAAAAAAGAGTTTTGAATCCACAACCATTGATTACATTTTAATAATACAATTAGAATAAGTATTTATATTTTAATAAATAGTAACATTTTTCTCTGCATAAATATTATTATTATACGGGCCACTTACTTTAAGAGCTCTTCTTAAAAGACTCGCCGACGCATATCTAAGCTGGTGTCGCAGTTCATCCACAAAAAATGGCTGAAGGGTAATTTTACTATACCATGTATTTATAAATTGTTCTAAAATTGCATTGTAGAACTGTAAAAAAAATATCATTTTATTATATTATATTTTCAGCTTCACAACCAGAGAACTTAGTGTGAAGATACTCCGTTCCCCATTAATAAAATGCTGGAGGCAGTGCATATCCTATCACGCAGGAGATTGCGTGCGATTGCGTGTTTACAGCACGATGCTTGTGCCTCTGCACTACGACGGCCTCAATAATAATTTATTAATATGTAGTAAAATTTTTGTTTTTATTTTCTTTCCTAGCTCACTTTAACATCTTGCATAATTATAGCAAACAGTGAGACTGTAGTGTTAAATGACAAGCTGTCCCACTGAACCATGGGTAAAAATCAATTTTTAAATTAATCAAAATATTTTTGTTCAAATACTGTTTTAATTAGTCAATATAAAAAGAATGTAATCAGATAATAATCATTGTAAATCTAAATATTAACTACAATATTTTATATTCACTATAGTAAATAAAATATGAAACCTTTCAGTTAATTTTAAGCTGATTATAAACTAATATTTTACAATTAAAGGTAAATGTAAGGATTCATCATATAAATATAATAAACTAGGTAAACATAGCTTCTTAAAAAGTATTACAAAGCTTTAAATATATTTATACTTTAAAAAAATTAAGTGTAAGAAAACATTACAAAATAAAGTGTAAATAAACATATAAACACAAGAATTTTAAATTGATAGTAAACTATCTTAAAGAAGGAAGGAAAAAAATTTAAATCTTTGAACTTCCAAAAACCAAAGCCTTAGATATTTTTAATTTAATTTTTTTAGGTCCATGCCGAACCCTTTTTAGCAGGATATGTAGATGGAACCTAGGTGTTAAGACACTCTGTTCCTCACACACTGCCTGCACTGGTGAATCTTGACAATGGAATTAAAAATAGTTCACTCCCGAGTAAAAATCTAAACAATCATTACATTTATACTAAGATAGAGGGACAGAGGTCCCAATATGCCATAATTTTTATTTCATTTATTTAAATTAATTAACTTACATCTTCAATGGCCTGGTCCAATTGTTTATGTATTTGCAAATTTACCCACGGCTCTGGAGATATTTCAGGGTCATGACGATCACAACTCTCAGATCCGCATGTATGACAACCCTAAAAATTAGAAAAAAAACCTTCATTGCCTACCCAAAAAAATCTATAAAACATGAATATAAAAATACATTTGCTGGAATACAATTGTAGCATACAAAGCCGATCTTATCACCATTTTTAAATTGAATTTGATAAAATATTGTACAATGTTTTTGAAAATTCCACATAACAGGGCAGGTACAAAGTGGCAATTATCAGGACACTTTCCATTAAAATTCAAAGCTATACATTTTGAGTGACAAAACTCAATGCCATGCTCTTGGCAGAGCAGGGAAATAGTTCAGTCATCCTAGAGTGGGGGTGGTACCTACAACCACCCTGTTAAGTTTAGCCTATAATCAGACAGTGTGCTACTGTGCCACATTGGCAGTTGGGTAAATAGAGTAGTTAAAAAATAGTCATTTATCTCCATAAATGTAGCATTGAAATAACTCATTGTCAGTGAGATATTTTTTATCATCAGATGATTGGTATAAAAGCAATTAATATTATTATTAAAATAACTCATTAAAAATAACTCACTTCCCTATTAAAAAATAAAATCAAATAATATTCAGAATGTCATAATCTACAGTTACTTCTTAATTATCAAGTTAATTAAAATAGCTCTCAGTCATTACCTAATTGTTCATTAATAATAGTTTCGTACTTTAAGAAAAATGTTTTTAAAAGTGACAAAATAAAAAAAGAGTTGCAAATCATTCATCATTCCATATAATCTGCAATAATGCGTTTATTATTCAATATCGAATTATAAATAAACATTATCTTAACTTTCCCCAACATGCATCAACTATGAAGATAGCCAAGGCTTAAAACTAGTTCAATGTTTATAAAAAATAGTGCGATGAACTCACGTCTAGGGGGTCAATGGTTTCATTTTCTTCAGGCAGCTTTTTAATAAAATGGCACACCAATTGTTCAACAAATTTCTGCAAATAATTTGAACTTAAACAATAATAACAAGCCACACATCCCAGCCCATAGCTTACAATGATTGTGATCAGATGAAATCTGTAACGAAAAACTATGTATGAAGCGTTGGACACGTCTATTAAATAAACACTTTATAAGTTAAATTTAACGCACCTGTAAGTAATTAATATTGCCAATAAAGCTACAACAATTCCTCCGTAAATAATATTATTTCTATTACCAATTTTTTCTGTAAACTTAGTTTGACATCTTTCAGTCATGGTTAAGCGAGCAATGACGTTTTTCACTTGACATCCTTCATTTTAAGTGCCAATTAATTATCATATGACTGGCTTTATTTGTTTTATACAATAAGTAATTTTATTTCTTTACTGAGTGCAATTGTCTTATTTATAATGTTTCTATTAACACTGAGGCAGGACATCAATAAAATATATCGTATATTTGTTGGTTTAACATTAATATTATTTTAAATTTCTAAACGTTAAAACATCTGACATATGTTAACCTTATCTTCGAAATATGTAACATTTTCAACTTTAAGTTTAAAGTAATTTATATTATTTATTTAACATTAAACTACAAATAGTTATTAAATTTGAAACCCGATAAGAATAATAATTTCTATAATTTGAGTTTAATTTAATTACTTTTTCTGTCACATCACACACACACACATTATAGTCATCAAAAATAAAAATATTATTATATTTTTAATTAATTTTTAGTCGGTATGTAAAAAAGTATACATTTTTCATAATATGAATACGTAACAGTTAAATTTCTATTGAGGTATAAAGTGAAAGTTAGGATGTTTCCATACATTGTACACATTTGGCTATCTATCATTATTATGTTTACATAGTTCAGAGTTCACAATTTATCTTGCTTGTAGAGAGAGATATCCTATTTACATTTGCTAACTATCTCAACATTTTTTTATCATTAATAGTCTTTGAGCATATACTAGTACATCTTAATGAAACATACATTTTTAAACCTAAATATTTTATTTAATTAATTTATAGACATTTTAATACAGTTTCGTGTCCTTTCAGGTAATAATGGCTTTACAAAGATATCTATATCAAATGTCAAAATGTTTAACAAAACAGTGCATCATTCAGTCCAGCTTAAGACAAACATACTGTGAACTACGCCATAAATACAGCACAGGTGTCAACAGAAAATATACAGACAGACATGAATGGGTGGTTGTAGAAAATAATATAGGCACAGTTGGTATAAGTAATTATGCGCAGGAATCTCTTGGCGATGTTGTCTTTGCACAACTTCCGGATCCTGGTACTGAAGTTAACGAGGGAGAGGAATGTGGAGCCCTTGAAAGTGTAAAAGCAGCTAGTGAAATATATTCACCTGTAAGTGGAAAAGTGACAGAGAAGAACAGTGAAGTTGAAAATAAACCAGGACTGATTAATTCATCATGTTATGAAAAGGGATGGTTGTTTAAGTTAAAACTATCTAAACCTGAGCAGTTGATAGAATTGATGTCTGAAGAACAATACGAAAAGTTTTTAAAGACAGATGTGGACAAAGACCATTAACTAAATAATCAATTTTTAATAAAAACAAGTATCATTTGATTTTACAAATTGGCTATCATTATAAAACATCAAATTGCAACACTTTATTTAACTGTGTATAGTTACTTACAAATAAGTTACAAAAATATTGGTTTTATGCCAACTTTTAGTAAATGTTGGCATTTAATAAAAAATAATGCAATTCAATACTATTATGTGAGCTTAACAGAATAATCATAAATTTAATAGAACATATTATTCAGATTAGAGTTTAATTTTATTTATGTTTTTGGTTTAGATATATTATTGTTGTTCAAGTGTATCAATAAATTTTGTTGACTTTATTTTCTTTTTTTTTCATATGTCTCATATATAGTATAAAAAACTCCATTTTCTACTTTTCAATTGAATTTGAGGTACAAACCAGTAATTTACCCCCAAAAATTTTATTTCCTACATGTCTATTTCTTACATATTGTGTATTAATTAATGGGTTCAGGGAAAACAACATTTGGAATATTATTAGCAATGAAAAACAAATTCAGT
Organism: Heliconius numata; assembly: GCA_016802625.1. Taxonomy (NCBI): domain Eukaryota; kingdom Metazoa; phylum Arthropoda; class Insecta; order Lepidoptera; family Nymphalidae; genus Heliconius; species Heliconius numata. The sequence goes on along the minus strand of JAEBDU010000002.1, from coordinate 468,468 downwards.
GCAATAAATTTTATTTTTGTGCATATTTTAATTCAATCTAAATATAATCTGCTATATTGTGTAAAACATCCACAACAATATAGGTGTTACATACAAATTACAAAATCATTTCCATCAATTCACATTGGAACTATCACAAATCAATTCCTACTAAATAATTGTATAATATCTTATAATTATTGTATACATTAAATTTATGGCATAATTTATGGATTTTTAATATTTTGAAATCATTATTTATAATATTCCATAGTATGAAAATAAAATTGCACAAAAACTTTTTACTATTTTCACATATACAGTGGAGACACGATTATCTGGCCCTCGGTTATATGATTAACAAAAGATCTTTGAAAAATGCCGGTAATATTGTTATTATTACTAAATATTTCAATAGAATATGTACAAATACACTTATGATTATATTTGTCTTGTAATTTAACCCTAATATTTTTTGAAATCTCTTCTTCATATATTTGATTATCTGGATAACTGTTTAGGGGCCATCCATATTATGTCACACGAATTCCATAACTTCTCACTCACGTCACAGTTCGTCGACCCCCTCCACTCCCCCTAATTTGTGACGTACGGTACGGTTTAATGGTCGTGGCCGCCCTGAAGTTATTTGCATTTGATTCATAACAAATCTGATTTTCTAAATCTTCATATCAAATGAAGATTTTTCTTGGTTTTTATTATTGTCCTCCTGAATGCATAATGTGCAAAATTCAGAAAGTTTAATAACAAGGCGGCCACGACACCTCGGCCGTACTATAACTTATGAATGGCCCCGTATTCTTTTAAGAATATTCAGACATTATCCGAATGCATAAACACAACAATTAGTCCGGAAAATCGAATTTTTACTGTAAATTCCAATACATTATATTTTATATCTTCTCATGTTGTACTACAAAAGTCATATTCGAAATACACTTTTTTTTTTGCAAATTTGTCTACAAATTACATATTGGGTTTAAATATTAACTAGAATATACTCTTTTTAACATCATCTATATAATATCCTTTATATAAACTAACATTTTCATAATATTTATTAGGAACTAATAAAGAAATCAATATGTGATACAAATTATTTGGTAAATACAAAATACTATTTTATATATCATTATTGCTATATTTTAAAGAATTCATGCATTATTGAAATTTAATGAATTTTATACGAATTAGGAAGACCATGTAACAGGTCTCCTGTTACATGGTCTAAAATTAAAATGTCAAAATTAAAATAATGAGAAAAAATTAATTTAAATAATATTAAACAATAACATGTATTATCAAAGGCTGAAAAAAGTAAATTAATGTTATAAATTAGTAAAATGCAAATACAACAAGCATTATAAGTACTCTGAACTCTCTATTAACAATATTTAGATATTATTTTTTGAAATATGTAATTCATATAAATAAAAAAAAAATCTTTATATAATTACAATTAGATATAATTAGATTTACAAGTATGTATATGTGTATAAATCAGCTAATCTGTTATAAATCAGCACATCTAAAGCATATTTATACTAATAATATTTTAGTAAATATTTTTTTCGCCAACTTTCTTTTCTTATATAGCGCAAAATATGTTATATATTTTTTAAAAATAAATGATTATCTATAGGGACGATATTTTCTTACTACATTAATAATTAAGTAAAAAAAAATGTTATGTATAAAATTTTATCATAATATATAATTGGCATCATTCCTCACTACCATACTGAAATGAGATCGTCTGCAATTTATTCTATAAAAATAAAAATTTGCACTTTCTTGATTATTATTATTTTTTAATTCAAATTGGTTAACTGTGATTATAATCATTAACAAATTAACTTACTTTTTACGATCAAAAAATCTACTCTGTTGTATTAATAAGAATATTGATTTACACATTCAATTGTGTTACAACCACAAGTACTTAGATATTATATTATTTTTTTGTTTTATTTAATTAATTATTTTTACACAATTATGGCAGTTTGGATATAGATTCATTTGGTAATGTTAAATTTTAAAACAAATCATGGCACTTCTAAATAAATTCATTATCTGTGACATATTTTCTTATAATACAGATATTAATAAACTTACCAAGTAGTATTATTAGAAAAATATTAAACATGAGCTTTTTAATATTTTCGAATATAAAACAACAAGAAAAACATATCATAAGTTATAATTTATTGTTCTATTAATATTTTTTTACTCTCAAAAGATAACAAGGTTATGAAGCAAAGTAATTATAGACAACCAAAAAGTTCAACAAGTTCAGTCATGGAAACGTAAGTATAAAGTCGTGTATTTACTTACAACAATTATATGGTTTAACTAATTCTACTTGCAAAACTCATTAACAGTATATTTAAACTGTTACCATTAACCAACAAATATTATACGGACCAAATCTGAAATTATGTTTTATTGTTATAAAAAAACATAAGCAAAACAAAAACACACATAAGTATAATAAAAAAACTACATGCATGACTTTAAATCTAAAACAAACCAAATATAATTATTAGGGCATCCATTTAACAATAAACGGTTTATCCAAAGTGAGATTTATATTAGGTACAACCAAAACTTGTGTTTTCGGAACATATGTGAATTGTACCGGATTATTGTTTACAGTAACCGTTTTCGTTATGTTTGTCTGTCCCAAAATAGATATGGAACTGATGGACGGCACACCGTAACCCCACCATTGTATTGAACTTTTTAATTCATTATTTTGTGCTGTAAATTCTATGTGACTGTATTTCTTTTCCTCATATGTATCTGGAAATAAATAATAATATTCATATTTAGAAGTATTTAATGATAGAAGTAGGAAAGACGATGGTTTTTGGTTCAATTTCATCCTCACAGGAATTGAACCTACAACCATCACATTTCCAGTCGCCAGCCGCCCCACACTGTGCCACAACAGAACCCTAAAGAGAAAAAAAATATATACTCACTAATACTATCCCCGTCGTCCCAATACAGTTCTCCTGCAGCAGTGTTCGCCGCGTCCGGCACTACAAGCAGTTGGAGGGGTGCGCTGCGTGTTATTGACGTACTTACTGGACCTTGGGAGGGCGGTTCTTGTAGGGGGAGGATTGCACCACTCTTAAAGAAGGAAAATCTTGATAATAAATAATAATAAGAACTCGTGTTATCCTCGACACCAGAGCGAAGAAATGAATGTTATGTTATGTTATGTAAATAATTATTTCATTTTCTGAAGGTGGGATCGAACCCACAACCGTCGCGTTACAGTCTCACCCTTGTGCCGCTGCGCTACGACGGCCTCAAATAAAAGAAACTACATTATATAAAAAGAGTATATACAATAATAGGCGACCTTATCGCTGAAATATAATATAATCTATGTGTTATTCTGATGTATAAGCTATGCTGCTATAGAAGTTTCCTCTAGATCCATTCAGCAGTTCTTTCATGACACGTGTGGACGTGAGTTTACACATAGCCTCACATCCACACATGTGATCTCACATCCACATATGTGATGCCAGGGTTACACGTCCTGCTGACCTTGAAAGCCACCATGTCGTCGTCCCCCACGTCGCGCCACTGGTCGCGCGCCAGCACCGCCCCGCGCGCACTGTACCACGCCACGGCCGGGAACAGCGCGCGCGTGCGCACCGCGCCTTCGCGCAGCACTGGGGATATGAGCACGTGGGGGCCGATGAGGAACTGAGAGTCGATCGCGTGCACTTTTGTGTATGATGGGAACCTAGAAATAAGTTTTTTTATAAATGTCTCTATAATAAGTGATCTCTAATGTGTAACTAATAGGATAATAGGCAAATACATCCTAGAGTCAGGAGTCTCCTTTCCTAATTTGGGCTGTGTTTACTAAGGAAATGGAAGTAAACATACTAAGAATGCTTTTTTATGAATCTCTTGCAACTTAGAGTGCCGATATTAATACGATAGGATGCGTCACGTCGTCTGACGCAGGAAAACGTGTCACAAGATATTAAAATAGTTCTGAAACAAGATGTGGCATATAGAGGAAGCGGAACCGAATAGTCTAGCTCCGATCTATTCGCTCTGATCTGTCCTCAACAAGCACTACTACACCATTATTATTAAAAATCTTGAAGTGATATTCAACGAGAAGTTGACTTTCATTCCACGCATAAACAAAGACACAAAGACGGTGGTGGATTACATAAAAAAACTAATAAAAACTATATATATGAACTCACTCAAAGAATAATGGTCTAGCAACAGTCTCTCCATACAAGTGTGCTCTCCAAAATAACGTATAGTAATACGGTAGCAGACGATATCTCATTAATAGTGCTTTTCTACTCGCTCGTACCACTTCCGGTCCTAAGCTCACCGGGTCTTGAGGCTGGAAAATATATTAATATAATATATATTATTACTAAATTACGATTAAGTTTTTTTGAGGTCAGTCATGGCGCAGGAGCGCAAATGTGTGACTGTAAACGCAACATGAGATGAATTAGGTGGTCCAATTCGGCCGTAGTTACGGATACTTGCCGCCCTGCGGGGTGTCCTCATGCCAAAAATATTTGTTACTAAATTAACGCAATTAATTAGAAATAGAAATTAAAATAGGTTCATTTAAAATAATATTGTATTAGCTTATCTCTTATATGAGAACATTTAATAGGTCAAAATGTCAAAAAAGACGTAGGTAGTCAATTTTTAACAAACTCTAAATAGAATTGAGCTTCGATTATCCGGTCCTCAGTATTACTGATTCGATATTATCAGGCATATCCACAGAATATATATTAAGAAAAAGGAACTACTGAATTAATTAATACTACATAATACAGTTTCTACTCCCAATAAAATTATATCTTTGTATCTATTGAGATATTTCTAAACATTTTAATCAGGTTAATACTAAAGCAATTTATTCATATACCTTTTAAAAGTAAAAAAACACATTTCTAAATACCTTAGCATCATTAGAATTATGATTTCTGGAGAATGGGTAAAAGGCACCAAGTTGCATCCATCTTTTGCATAACTCGGGCGTAGTGTCGCCTATAAAGCCGCAGATATCTGTCCCCATCATTGGTATACCAAATAGACTGAAGCTTAAAAGATCTGGAATAGAAATTTAAAAAAATATATAAATTGTTTGGGGTTTTTTTTATCATCTTGCATAAAGCATGTTAGGCTAAGGGAGCTCTATGTTAAGACATTCCATTTCTTTACGCATAATTTTCGAGAAATAAGAAATAATGTTGAGTGGCGAAACTGAACACCGACCTTTGCCTTCTTAACAGAATAAAGGAATGACAATAATTATTTTCCGAGTAGAAATCGAAACAACAACCTTTGTATATACAGTCAGGCCCTGTCCCACTGCTCTATGGTGGCTTCATTTTTGTTTTTATTAAAAATTATATTTGTTCCCTGCATATATTTATATAACAAAATTTTATCTTCTAATAAATAAGTTTTTTTCTTCATGCATTTTTAGCAGGCGACAGTATCAATGAATTAATTTAGGTTGGGTATATACCGGGTATGGACATGCGCATGTCGTGCCAGCGGCTAAACACGTCGCCGCTCCAGTGCGCCGACACGCGCCCCACCCCCGGAGATGAGGCGCGCGACACCACGAAGGGCCGCGCCCCCCGGATCTCTTTTAGTGCACTGCAAATAAAGAATTAACAAACATATTCATATTTTTTATATCATGCATTGTGGATTTTTTTCAAATGCATTGTTGAGTTTAATATCAATGTTCAACATCGATAAATGATATCTTCACGCCTAGCAGAGTAGACAAAGCGAACTTAGTGTTAATTGTCCCAAATTTCGAAACATTGCGTTCTGAATTACAATTAATCCACTCAAGATAAGATAAAATATTAACTATAATTTAAATACCACTCAAACATTACTTATAAACTTTAGCACCTAATAATAAAACAAAACTCACCCAAAAGTCGGTATAGCCTCACTAATCCCGTACAGATTATGTACATCATAGTGTTCAGATACAAAATGGCGGGCGTCCATACACAAAGTCTTATATTTGAGTCCTTCTGGCGGTATTGCTATGGGTTTGTATGGCAAGTCTTCATCCTCGCATTTACCAAACATCGAACCGGATAAAAAGTTAGATGGTTCGTTCATATCCTGTTTAAAAGAAAAAAATAAATAAATTCTTTTTTTTCCCTTCAGCTTCACGCTGTATCCTGCACACAGCACGGAAAAGGGGCGTGCAAAAAATTCAACTAATTAAAAAACAAATATGACAAATGTACAAATATATTTTATAAATAAGATACTCACAATCCAAGCACCGTCATATTTAACTTTCTTATGGAATTCCGTCATCATTTCCTTCCAATAAGCTGAAGCGTTCGGATGGAAGAAGTCCGGCCATACTGTTGATTTTGGATTCCATACCTGGAAACATATTTATAATTTTCATTACAACTAAGACTTAGTGTTAAAACACTATGTTCCGATTAAAACACTTCCCTTTCGCCGAATTCTGTAGGCATTTCGTGTTGAGTGGTGAAATTTAGCACCGTGCTTTGCCCCGTTATCAAAGCGATGAAATGAAAATGTTAAATATACGATATATTTAACATTTTTCTCGAGTGGAATCGAACCCACAACCTGTCGCGTATACTGTCGCACGCTTGTGCCCGTGCGCCAAGATTGGCCATTTTTTTAAAAATATATAAAATTAAACTATTATTAATGTTGTAAGCAACTTCCTTTAAAAAGGAAAAAGGTAGTTTACAAATATTAATAGCAAAATAACTCACTTTCCCAACAAAAGGTTGATCTGTGGAGTTTTTAATGAACACATCCATTTCAATGCCGCGGTCGAACGGCGGATACTCGCCGGGCTTCTCTGAAGCACTCACGCCTGGATCTAAAATATATACAAAAAATATTTAATTTTATATACACTTTAGAAATAAATAATCAAATTAAAACAAAACAAATATTTATGAGGGGCTTCCAAGCCTAAAACATCGCCAGTTTATTTGCTATAACGTTGACGTAAACAAGAATATTCAAGAAAGCATGTTTTAATTGTTTGTTTAGTTTTCAGACTCTTATGTTGGAGGTTTAAAATTATCAATTATTGTAGCAATATTTATATCTACGGCATATTGTGGAACAGGCAGAGTGAATCTGAAGACCTACTGCTACTTTGTACTCTAGCTACAATTTATTTAGGGGATTTTAGTTTCTTAACGCAAAAAAAAAGAAAATCCATACCAATAAGTATAATATAATGCATTCCTTGTTCGTGCAATTTATCCACAAATTGCGGTAAACCATCATATTTAGTAGTATCATACGTAAAGTCATTGGCATTCAACATGTAGTCTAAATCGTTCCATTGCACATCCTGAAAAACGAAAATTATACGAAATATAGTCATAATTAGGCCGCCGCGGTTCTAGCTTCTCAGCTAGACAATGATGAATTGTAACTTTTTTTTTCCAAAAAAAAATTACCTTCAACAAATAATCTGTATTCTTAAATAATCTGTAACTATTTGATCTTTAAAAACAGATTAAATAAATAAAAAAATATAGATAATTAATCTTACCAAAGGAATTCCCGCATCCCTGTTCTTTTGCATTACGTCTCTTGTAACATTCAAACTGCCATAATCATATCTAGAACAAAAACGCAAAACATTTACGGAGAAATCGGACACTAAAGAAATTGGTGTGTCGTTTTTGTTAATAATGAATCGTCTTGTTAATAATTATAATCAAAAAGCGTTCTGTCCACGATTTTTTTCTTTTTCTATTTAACTGAAATTTAAATATTTCTAAGGATGAATTTCCCTAAATTCCTACGGAAACATATAACATGATAATTTCATAACTAAATAACTATAATCAACTACCTACTTGCACAAATGGAATCCAAGCGACCAATACGGCGGCATGAAAGGTCGCCCGATCAATTCCGTGTACTGCGATACTACTTCCTTGGGGGAGGGACCCATGAATATGTAGAAGTTTAATATACCTCCTATCGCACGGTAGGTTATAGCTGGTGTTGGTTGTAGAACGATATCTGGAAATGTTTAAATAATATTTAAGTAATTTCGTCAGCTTAGAGTGTAAATGTAAGTAAGTTAATAAGCTAAGTTCTATCTGTCGTTATGTACTCGAACATTTTTATACCATTCCATTATCAGGTCAGGCAATTGTGAGCTATAAATCTATAAGCAAAGGAAATATTAATTACCCATAGCATTAGAATTGAGCAAAAACATTCCGTGGCTGTTACCATTATTTTCTAGTGCTAAGTAGAATGGATGCGACCCATACAAGTTCACCTGGAAATTTAATTGAGAGGTAGAAAAAAAGGAAATACACAAGAATTATGAAATAATTTTCACACTTTGCTACATTGATCAAATTGAAAATATGTATTTGACATTCTAAGTGCAGAAGCTAACATGACTATTATTATGCCAAAACTATATATAACTATCAGACTTTTCGTGTTGTGGCGGAAGTGGCGGAACTCAACGCTTTGCTTTGCCTCACGAGACGGGAGAACTAAAATAATTCAATTGAAATAAATTCGCGTCAAGATATCATGACAAAACAACATTATACATGATGCTCAAAATAAATAACTATATATTCCAAATTGAAAAAAATAAAATTAAAAAAATCTTATTAATACTTACATTTTCAGACGGCGGTATATCTCTATTGAACATTGTAAACGTATTCCAATTCATATCATTCATAAATGCTGATTGTTTTTCACCCAAACCGTATATATGGTCAGTTGGTAATAACGAAGATATTTGTAAAAACTTATCTGATAGTATGAGACCTCCTACGTTTTGGGTGTTTACACTGAAATGCAAAAGAAGAAATAAGTTTCATTACAAGCCATAACCCAGCGCCTCGACTGGCATCACTACGCCATTTAAAGTCTTATATGTTTGTTACACATATGTACTTTTAGTTGTTAACATACCTTTAAGATATTTTTTTGTTAAATATATTTTGTTACTATGTATATTCATTTTTTACAATTTAGATGAAGGCAATCCGTTTCAATTTTATGCGTGTATTGGCCACAGCTGTATCGAAACACATCCGCACATCCGTAAATGCGATTACACATCCACACAACGAATTACACATACATACATGTGATCATCCACATTCACATATGAGATCACATATACAAACACGGCCACGGATCCACAATAGAGAGTACAGTTTACATACATATAACTTCTTATCACTTACACAGTAACGTTATCAGAGTTTCTCACAACTTTAAAACCCACGGCGGAGCTTTCGACTTGGACACGGTACTTTAAGTTGTATATAGGACCGGGCACTAACGGCACTTCGGGGTACGGGGGTTCAAATCTACGGTGTTCTGCGTCTGTTATCTGTGAATAACAAAAATCACTACATTTATTATAATCAAGTAAGAAATAATATTTAGTTTGTAATATATTAATAAATTACTGGAGAAAGAATTATAATATAACACCTATGTTTATTTAACAACAAATATCAGAACTAAACAACTTAAATGAACAAATAAATAAAAAACTACTCACCTTAACTTGCAAAACATCATCTGATAAAAACAAAAAATCAATTTTGGCCATATTAAATTGTCCTGGATACATAGCATCCCTTCCTTTTCCATAATAAACTGTCATACCATGTTTATTTTCCGTACTGTTTATAAAATGGTAGGTATCATATTGTGGGGGATAGAAACAGTATGGCGCCTTTGCTGTCGATGTGGGTTTCCAACAACAACCTGGAAAAATATTAATTATAGTTTGTGCTTGTAAATGCGATGGTCGTGGGTTCGATATTTATAAGGGAGAATGAATTATTTCAATTTTCTTTTTCTGATTAAACAAAATGAAGTCAATAAATTCGCAATGTCTTGAAAATTGGGCTGTGCGTGGGGAAAATAGTTTCTTAACATTAGGTTCCCTCTCCCTACCCTGGTATATGCACTTTTCGCTCAAATTTTAAGACATTTCCTGTTGAGTGGCGGAACTCATCGCCGTAAAATAACCAACCTCGTTTAGAACATTCTTCTTCACTCGCATCATTTTGTGGATGGCAATCGAACTTCATACTATCAGACACTTGCATACACATTTCTCTTAATACTTCTATAGGTCTTTCTGTGTATGCACTTTTTTTATTATAGTCTTTTTTACGAGTCATATCTGTTAAATTTATTTTATTCTTTGTTGATAGGTTGTTGTGGTCGTGATAGCGATTTTCAGTTGGTACAATCTGAAATTTAGATAATATAATTTATGAATAACACATATTTATTGTTTAAACTTAATGTGTTATTAATTATTCGAAGCTGGAAACTTTTATTTGACGTTTATTTGACGAAGTTAAATAAATTAGCCGGTAGGTTTCGCGCTTGAACTAAAAAAATATATCATAACATATCTACTTAACATTCCTTTTTATAAAGTTTACAATCATTAATATAAGCATAGAAACCTATAAATATAATATTATTATGATAAAAAAAATATGAAAATTATTTCTTTGAAAAATAAGTTGAAGAAATATCTTATTTAAAAACAAACTAAAAAGTATATTACAAGATGTTCTTTTATTTGGTTTGGGCAAACAGAACCTAGTGGTAAGTCACTCTGCTCTGTTTTATATAAAGAAATGTAAATATGATAAAAGCTATAAAAATATTGTGTAAATATGACAAAAATTAATAAAAATATCAATATCGGTGTTATTGTATAAAACAATTATATGTTCTGAATTAATAAATACAAAAACAAAACAATGGCCAACACTCACATTAACCATTTGACCTCAATCTTGGTAGATAATATGTACATGCATATTATTTATATTAATATTCTAAATATAAACATAAATAAGGAATTTTATAGAGACCCTTTGTGGCTCAGGGGCTCAAGCGTGGGATTGTAAACGCGACAGCTTGTGGGTTTGATTCCCACTTAAGCTTTTCAAAGTGTGGCGTTGAGTTCCGCCACCCAATACATAATGCCTCCAGAATTCGGGAATTATTAGAGGTAAAGTGGTACAATTTATCATAACGTAAATTTCAATGTAATCTCATAAATGTTTACAAAAAAATAATATAATAAAAATAATAAAAAATAAATTTTGAAAAGCTGTGTTTTATTTTAAGCAAAATGTATATTAAAAAAATTAAAGTAAGTAGTACTATGTAAGTATTAGTTTATATTTGAAAAAATAAATATTTCTTGAAAAATAATATTACAATTTGAAAATAATAGTTTTATTTAATTAACCTTTTCGATTATAGGTGACAGTGGTCTCTTGACATCATCAGGATGTGCACGTTCCCAAAGCCTTCTGAAAAAAAATATCACAATTATTTTTTACATTTACAGCGGGATTAGACCCTGCACCTCTTGGAAACCATCCAAGCGCAGAGCACTTGTCAAGCTACGTCAAATTATAACCATTACCATCTCTGTAGGGAGATTTTTACAAATTTCCACTAACCAAAAATCACACAGAAGCATATAGAGCATACAAGAGTTTCTGTGTATACAACAATAAACTTACCTATAATGGTCATCTCCCCATCCTCCACCCAGTGCTCCCCCCACTGCCCACCAAGCGGCCACACAAAGTGCTATAAGCAACACTGTGGCCAACATACCGGGGAATAAACTGGCTATGTGCTCCCAAATGCGACTTGCTAGCCCACGACGGTGGGAGAATCTTTCGTATCTGAAAAAAAAAAAATTATCGCATACATATTATGATAATATTTGTATATATATTTAGATTTTCCAATGGTTGTTCTCAAATAAAATGTTGGGTATAAATATATACAACATATTACATATTATTTAGTAGAGGAAACTCTATGTCAAAATAAAACACTAAATTTTCCACTTTTTGCCCGAATTTGCAACAAACCTTAAACAACCCCACCCTCTCCAGCTTATTACATAAAGTATACTAATACTGAAAAATATTAAATTAGTTATTAAACCAGTATTTAAAATATTTATTAATAAAATGTATTTCTTTAGTAGTACTTTTGCACTGTAAACATGGAAAAGTACTGATATTTTATAATCTTGTTTATTGCTCATTACAATTATCAGAGGAATGCATTTATAAATGTAATGCATATTTGAAATAATTTTATTTAAAGACAAAGTACACCATTCAAACTTGGTTTACTCAGTTTAACACAAGGTTTTAAATATTGGAAGCAACATCAAGTCCGTAAAGTTTAAAAATACTGTTATTTTTAAAAAGAAAAAATAAAATCCTTCAGATTCTTAAATCACTTCATTTTAATAGTAGCCTATAATTTTTGTCATGAAATAAAACTTCTATGAGAATATAATTATTAGCATAAACTTATTATACCTTTTCATGGTGATTAAGATGTGCACTCTGATTGATATTTTTAATTAATATCACAAAGAAATTCAATTAAATAGATAGTACTACATCAATTGAATGTTCATATAGTAATGATTTAATTTTAAATTTTAGAGTGCAGCTATTCATATCAACAAAGGAGCAAACTAAGTAACAAAGTTCAGTGCTCTCATTACGCACAAAGGTAACATTGCTGAGTAAATATTTTTTCAATTGAACTTTAATTATATAGATATAAACATTCTATTATTCATACTAGGGATGATATAACTTTCAATTAAAAAGGATAAAATAGATATTAGATGTATTGTGCCATAATAGTAAATAAAAACTTGTTACTAAATTAAATAATACTCACCGGTGTTCCCTTGAAGATTCACCATCATTTCTTGGTTTAGGTATGACGCCGCTAAACAGAGGACCTCTGCTAGTTTTATCACTTCTTCCAAAGGGAGCGAAAGATAATTTTCTTTTGTATGAAGCATTTTTTGGGCCATTTAGCGAGGTTTCAGTGTGCATTCCTACATCGCGGGAAGATGGTTCACCACATTCGGCGAAACTAGAGCCTTTGTCGCTCTCATAGTAAAGCCGATAGTTGATGTTATCGTTAAGGGACAAAAGATCGGTTTTCGCTCCTGGTGATTTATCACAAAAATCTTCGAACGACACAATTTCATAATCCTCGTCGTCTTCTTGGCACTTTTCAGCTTTATAGGGTATTTTTGGCATGTTTTTAGCGAAATGCGCAATGAACAATATATAAAGGAATATTCAATTAACACATAGCCGACCTTTTCCTGAGATGTTTTGACATCCTTTCTTTACCTAAATATCAATTTTATTTGTTTAATCATGTAGAATTTAAACAGAAGTAAATAAATAAACCAAGCGCGATTCAAATCATTATCAATTATTATTATTCACACATAGATAGAGTATTGACAAAGTAAACGCACACATATATAAATATAAATTTACTCATTGTTTTTTTACGTCTACTGTCATCGATTGTATAAGATACTCGTAGACTATACACCATTTTATAACACTTTTTACTATTAGTATTTTGGAATATTAAATTGCAGTTTATTATCAAAATATATTAGAAATGAAATTAAAATGATATAAAAAATTACATTACTTTTTATATAATTTTATTTCATTTTAAACAAAAATATGAAAGAATAGTTTTTATATTGTTTAAAGGTTATTACTTTTTAATAGAGGGTAGATAACAATTATCCTTTCTGTATTGAAATTATTAAATGCGTGGACGTCATGGTGGAATACTGAATTTATATGAAGGAGTTAAGATTATTGACCTGTAACAGTTCATAATGGATTGGAAAAGTGCAAAATTAATTTTAGCGTCCACCGCTACCGTAGTTGTTGCTTCTCAAGTGGTAAAGAAGTTGTGTAAATACTTTTTTAACTTTTCTAAACCTGATGTCGTAAGCGACGACTTGTGTAGTGATTTATTAAATAACAGAAACCGTGAAATAAATGATGTGATTTTGTTTTCGGATGATGTTGTTCGCCATACAATAAAGGTCCCACCGAATAAAGACGTTACTATATGTGAAAGTAGGGAATTAAATTGTTTCAAATTGATAAAATATATAAAATCAGCCCGTGAGACATTAGACGTGTGTATGTATCTGATAACGAGTAACGAAATTGCAGAGCAAATAGTAAGATTGGGACAAAGACATGTCTTGGTGCGTATTATTGTAGATACTGATATGGCCCACACTCCTCCGTCGCAAATAAAAAAATTAAAAGAATATAGTAAGTTTAGAAGTTCTTTTATATTAATATTTTTTTAATATCCTATTTGTTATAAATACTTTTATAAAATTTTTGACAGTACTAACTGTTTATTTTTTTTGTTAGGTTTTATACAGGTACAAACAAACAAAAAATCTATTTTGATGCATCACAAATTCTGCATAATAGATGGACCTAAAGCTATAAAAAGAAAAAGTATATTGAAATCTTATGCAGAGAAACTGAACATCCATGCGCAATTCTTGAAACATAGTGTGAAACAACAAGCAAAAATAAAACCATGTAAAGGTTTTGTCATGTCGGGTTCATTGAATTGGTCAACTCAAGCTATGGTTTCGAACCATGAAAGTGTTATAGTTACCTCACACGCAAATATTGTACATAAATTTGAAAAAGAATTTGAAAGCTTATGGGTAGAAGATGAGCCGGTGAGTTTATTTATATATAATATATAATTAATAAAATTCAATATTTAAATATGGCTATCATAGTTTTATTAATATGTATCAATTTTTCAGGCTATACTTTCATCACTTTGACGAAAAATCATCTAGCACTAACATCCTCATAATTTAATATCACTATACTATATTGAAGTGGTAAGTTAAAAATTTATTTTGTCCTAATATTTCAATTTATATTTTTTTATAATTTTTATGTCTATGGTCTTTTATCATTCACTTCATTCAGTTTCATTCATAACTTTGACAGCTATCGAAATCAACCAGAGACAATTCCATGTGCACTTCAATTCAATTTCGATCGATCATATGTTTTCTTTGTGTAGTTTTTTCAGCCGCTGATATTCGAATTGGTTATTATGTTTTTAATAAATTGGCACTTTTTAATCCGTGTATATTGACTAATGTGTGAAATTGACTGTAATTATTCGTGTGTAAAAAATTGAAGTTATTTTTTTCTATGTTCTTATAGGTGCATTTCAAAGTGCACGTGCTTGCATTTTCAGTCAGTTTCTGAAATTTCAGTCGTGAACGTGGACTTTAATGCTTAAATATATTTTAGAAAACATAGTTCCTTCATTGTGCTATAGCTCTAAAGTCTTCTAAAGTGGCTTAAAACGATAAAACACGTTTTTAAGCGAACATTTAGGTTGAACACAAAACTGCACTTTGGTTATTTTCTTTTCAATTTTCCTCCACGTATATAATGCTGAAGGATATACCACGACAGGATAATGTGATTGTGGTGAGTTAAATATATCTTTCACTACGAAATAAATATAAATTTTATATAAAAACATTTAATTACGACAGCTATAATGACGATGTCAGTGAACATGCTGTTTTCGAAAATATAATAAATATGTTACGCAAAAAATATATAATATGGTTTCTTAAATAATACAAGCCCTACCTTGACAACTTGAATTAAACTCATATTTTTAAAAAAAATATTTTTCAAATAATAAATAGAATACTTTCAATTGACCTATGTGTCAATTCTCACTTTTCAACTATAACGCATTAAAATGATTATGGCATATAAAAGATTATAGATCTAAAACAGTTAAAAAATTCTATTTCTTTTTTAACAAAATTCAAAATTTTTTTAGAGCATGGTAAATTGTCTCATCATGGTATGCTACTATTTCAAATTTAACATATTATTTAACTTTTTTATATTGAATTTAATAAATGTTAATTAAATAAGACATTATTATTTCTGTTTTTAAAAGAAAACGAAATTTCTACTTAAAACAAGTTTGCCGAAGCTTTAGTTTTTGCTATCTAATAAATAGTTTATTTTAATAATCTAGCCTAGCTTGTAAAAAATTAGATATTTATGTATACATAAGATAGTTTTATTATTTATTTCCTATTAATTGTTAGTTTTTACATTAAATTTAATAAAGATGAAGTAATTTTACCATGTGGCACTCGGTTCAGTTTGGTATTTTATCAATCTCTTTTTTACACAAATAAAGAAAAATTATAGTTTGATAGTAGTAAAACAAAGATTCTATTTCTTATTTTTATTTAATATATTTGATATTTGATTATATATTTTTTGTTTCAGATAAAAAATGAACTCATGATGCAACACCACATGTGCAAGTGTATAATAAATTGTGTATCAAATATCAATAAAGTGAATTATAAAATGTATAAAAACAAAAATTTTAAAACGTGAAAAAAAATTGTGTTAGTTGCTAGCAGATTCTATTATTTTGGAAGAAAAGTGTGATTTTTTAAAAAGTGCGCTTTGGATGCAGTGATAATAGATGGCGTTGTTGTAGTCATTGCTAAGCAGTGAGGAACTAGTCCGGCTTTCCAACGCTAGGTGGCGCCGGTAAGTGTTTGATTTTTATTTTATACCAACACTGACATCTAGCGGCGAATAGTAGAGTTAAGTTGATAGTAGTTTGAGCGTTACGTATAGATGTCGCTACCGAACACGTTAAAGCCAAAGTACGCATTGCACAATAATTTTTATAAGTTTTGTAACGTGTGTAGTTTACTTAGGGATTTTATATTATTGCTAATTTATTATTGTAATTAATAGATAAAATGATAGTGAGTATGATATTTATTAGAAAAAAAATGCAATTTTAATATTTATATTATTTCTTATAAAATTTACCTATTGATTTCTGATTATGGCACTCTTAAAGGCATTCAATATTAAATTTTAGCATTCCTGTATTCAAATATATTAAGTCTCTGCGATGCAGGTGTAGTTACATCATCGTCATTTATTTCTAACTTATAACTTTTATCAATATATTTCTTTCTATTATAAAAAAAAATTATCTTGACAATATCATAATAAATACTTTTATATTTGTGTACTTATAAAAAAACTTTTACCCCATTCAATTTAAAAACAATTACCATAATAAAAACTAATTAATACCATTTAATGTCACTTAAACCCGAATCACCACTCTACAACCGAACACCCAAAAAACATATACTTAACTCTCATAACAAAAAAAACGAAGCTTTTAAAAACAATATGTAGATAATTCTCAGAAGGCCAGTTAAAACATTTTTTTCCACACATGAAAGTAGAATACAAAATACATTGATTAGCTTGTTTTTACCACTATTTAGGCGAACACGGGAAGCAGGTGTCGTAAAGATGGTTATCGGTACCAAGCCTTGTGTTACATCTAATTCTAGTTTTAACTGCCTTTTGAATTTTATTTAAAGACAATTGTACCGAAGTGGGCAGTTTAACGATGATATTCGAATAGGTTAGTTAAGTGATTGTTATTTTAAGTATTTAATTTCCACGAGTTCGATTCGAACCCACTACCTGTCGCATTAACAGGCGCACGCATGAGCCCCTGCGCCACGACACGCCTTAAACTATTCTTATATTCGTAATATTCAAATTATATTAAAATTTGTCTAATTTTAATGCTACCTAACAAGAATCTTAATTAGACTTGCACTTCTAAATGAAGTACGAAATCTTTCAAATTAGAAAACAACATTGATATTAGAATATTACTCTACAGTATTTATATCTCCTAATAAGACGATAGCATTTATTAAAATTAGAATACTAATAATCTTCGAGGTCGTCGTAGCCCGGTGGCACAAGGGCGGGACTGTTAACGCGGTGGTTGTTGGTTCGATTCTCGCTCTGGGAATGGAGTATTTAATACTTTTATTTCCTAATCTTAATAGCTAAGCGCAGCGTTGAATTCCGCCAATCAACACGACTAGCTTAACACTAGATTTTCAGGTTTACTCTGCCTATTCTGCTTTCCGCTGAATACAGTGTGAAGCTAATAGATAAAAAATCTTATATTAAAAATATTAATTTGAAAATAGTTTGTAGATATATCTGTAAATATTAGCAAAATATATTTTAAAAACCACTATAAGGCTTTCGTCTTAAAAGAACTTTCAAAGTTGTTTCACTTCAAATAGATTTAGTTCTAAAATTTCATAATGTCGACCCTGTTTGCGATCAGTCTAGACTCTAGACAAAATCCACAACGCTGTAACGTCCTTTAAAAGTAGCCTTTAGTTTTGATTATTTCTTATTGGTAACATTTATTACACTTATAAGTTACTTACTTATTACTTTTTTTAACACCCTGAATGAAAATAAGGAAAATTTGTTTATTTTTAAATTGTAATATTGATCATTTGATTTCGACAAATAGCATTTAAAATCATTTCTATTCTTAGGTATAATAAAATCTTAGATATAACAAAAGAACCTAAATCAATAATTATTAAAAATGTTGACTATTTGTCTGTGCGTTTTTACAAGCTAATCTCAAAAACGACTTAACTTTCGGATTCTGGCAAACTTTCCTTAACATTTAGTGTTTTTTTTATTACAATCAGTTCATAAATAGAAAAGTTATATAGAATTAATATAAAAATTAATACTTGTACACCATCAAAGCAAGTATAAGTAGTAAATTACAAATATAGCATAGCACAGCTGTGTTCTCAGCCCTAACGTAACAGTGACTCACGTACCGCGTACGTTTAACATATTAAAGTGTTTTTATTTACAAACAAAGCCCTAAGGGTTGACTGCCCCGGATATACAGACATGGAGTTGGGAGGAAGTCGAGTGGCCGCATATATTATGGCGATTGAGATTATATATACGAAATAACGCCTTTGTATTATAATAGAGACTGATGTGCGCTTAGTTGTGTTGTTTTATAATATTGTCAAATATGCCATATGTTATGTATGTACAGCGTATGCCGTATATGTAGTAATGTAAATCGAAATATTGTATTTTTTATATATCTTTACGCTGTAATCCCGCATATATCAGTAAAGTCTCAGGGAACCTGAGAATTTAATGTTAATACACTCCCCCATTAAGAAAAGGGAACTCGGAACTCAACGCCCCGCTTTGCCTCGTTACACAAAGCGAGTAAAAGAAAATTATTAAATATTTCATTCCCTGAGCGGGAATCGAACCTGCAATCGTCGCGTTTTAAGTTACTCACTTCTGCCTCTGCGCCACGATGACCGCATATTGGAGATGCTTTTAAATATAGTTTAAAAGGAAACAATGTCATTTTTATTTCTTTGTAAAAGACATACAAGATAACTATAAATTGACCGACGAACCGACATACTTCCAAAACTCTCCAGTTCAAGTGATAACACTCAACATGGACATAAAATGAATCATTATTACACTATTGTGCACCAGGGCTATACTACGATTGTCGTGTATTGTCATAAAACGTATCACTTCACACAGTAATAGCAGGCGCGTCTTCAAAACTTCAGTTATTCTTTTAATTTACGATAAATTTGCGAGACGCTCCTACCCTCCACCCAGTCCCAGATACTGTGAATTATTGAATTTTACATTTTCAATATGGCCGTATATATTCTATTGTGAAAAATGAATATCTACCCTAGATATTTGAAATATCGTAACTCACTCTACAGTGTCTTACCTGCCCCCAGACACGAATGAAGCAATTAAGCCCTTATTTATTGCGGGGCAGTTTTTATTCGGATTCGTTCTCCGTACCAGCGGTTACGCCGTTGTATTTTAGACGCGACATTTGCAGCCAGGTGCGATTTTAGCCAGCTTTGTCCCGATGGTTTTTGGTTTCTTTTGCACAATAACTTATGCACAATGGTAAGATTTGCACAATAACGTCTTGGAAGTAGGGGTCGCGTTTTGTATGTATGGTGTGTACGCACTACATTGGGAACCGAATTTTCACTCGTATTCGCGTACCCTATAGCCTACATTAGTTTCAAAGACAGATTGTATTTTTAATTTTATACTCGACGGCTGGTTGTTCTCACTAGTTTGACTGCGGTCGCGTGCCGTGTTCTTGATTTCAATTGTTTCTTCAACGTCTTAAATTTCTGACAACCTTTCAGTTCGTTGCATGGTCTCAATTTTTTTATGGAATTTAATACTAGAATTGTTTCGGTATTTTTTTTCATATAGTTTTATCTATATTATTACTATGATATAAGTAATAAACTTATAATAACTTATTTTAATATGTATAAGTATGTGTTTTTATTATTAAAAACATTTAGTAATTAGAATGATACAATGATCAACTGCCAGTTCCGCTATTGCACTAGACGTATGTTATACTTAATTACAAACAGTTCATATACGAATAAGTTTTTTTGCATCTATATAAATTATTATAGCCATTATTATTAAGTATTAACAAGGCCCGTCGTGGCGCAGGGGCACGAAGTGTGACTGTAAACGCGACTGGTTGTGGGTTCGATCACTACTCGAGGTAATGGAATATTTATTAAAAAATATATTTTCATTTCAATTCCGCCACTCAACACGCAATGCTTCCAGAATTCGGAAAGTGGGCAACGGATTGTGTTAAGACTAGGTTCCCTCTGCCTACCCTGCCGCGTGCGGGATAATGCGTGAAGCTGATATAATTTTATTAATGTATTTCGTAACAGTAGACTTGGCATAGTAATCCACCGTCGGCAACATCTGATCCACGATTATTCATACAATACTGAAATATCTCGGTCTCGTCTTGCACGCACGCCACTAATAATTTTTATGTCGACATTAAAAAAGGTATTTGCGGTATAAGAAAGAAAGAAAGAAACTATAAATGCTTGTACCGGTTAGTCTCGAGCCGAATATGGCGGACGTGGAGCGGTTAATAGTTATCGTTGTTTTTAATTTTATGGTGTCCGTATTTCGTATGGCATTTTTTTTAAAGTTCGATTGTATGGACCTGTGTGACAGCTATTTTTGTGTGTGCCATGACACAGCTGGATAACTGTAAAGGGTTTATTGGTATACAAAGGTTTTTGATTATTTGTCTGGTAGATATTGAGGCCAGTCGTTGCGCAGGGGTGCAAGCGTAAAGGTTGTGGGTTCGATTCCCACTTGAGGAAATTGAATATTTAATACATTATATATTTCTTTTCTCTGTTGTCGAGTTCTGCCACTCAGAAATCGGCGGAAAATAGGGAGCGGAGTGTCTTAACATAAGGCTCCTTCGTGTCGTTTCTAGCGTGAAGCTGAGAGAGAAATATTCAAAGTTTAGCTTTATTCTGTTTTGTTTAAAAAATTGTAATTTAAGCCTAAAAAAAAACCTCTACATTACATATACTATGTAACAACAAAATGTAAAACAATACTAGTTAAACCTACTATACTAGCTTTAAAAATCCTTGTTAAGCTTAATAAACCGATTTCCTATAACATTGTAAACGTATAAAACACAAAGGTGAGTGAGTATCGCATGTTCTCTCTCATCAAGTTAATTAGACCACACGCGGTCCATAATTACTTATTTTAGTTTTATATTTACAACAAGAAGATATCAGTTAAAGCCTGTTTCGGCACATTAATTCGCGCATACAGCACCTCTCGGTGCCGACAAAAGGTTCAACCGAGTTATATAATAAGTAAATAGCATAATAACTCTCTTGCACATCGTTAGTATCCACGCGAGCGTCTAGACCGGAAATGATGGGGTTTTTATGGACCAAATGTAATCTTTTCCTCGCTTCGCTCCAGCCCTAAGGTCTACTTGGTCAATTTAATGTGTGATTATTCGCAACAAAAACGTCTTGAAATATTTATTATTGTACGCTCCTCGAGCAGTAAAATATACGATAAATTGCGTCTGCTTTAATAATTGAGGACTATTTGTGGGTTATTGTTGGTGGGATATGAATGAAAATATGAATGATTTTTTTTAAGTTACCTCCTTTTTATATAATCATTAAATGTTTATTAAATATGAAATCTGAACCAAGTAATTATGATCTCAATTTCATCTTGATTTCGGTCCAATACATTTTAAATGGTGTTCAAAAGAAGCATAATTTATATTTTAAAGATACCTTTTAATTTGCTGGGTTTCTTTTCTTTGAATCTATTTTGTATTATAATTTTTAAATACGTCGATTTTAATATACATTGTTACGTTGTTAAGATGTGTCTTATAGCATTGTATCGGAATTGTTGGATTGATGAAGATGTACCTACTTATAAAATGAAAACAATATTTACCTTGTTTTGCGAGTAAACACGTTTTGTTCCGTATAGTTTCCTATTTCCAGGGTAATTTTCGTCACATTTCTTGTTAAGTGACGGAACTCAACTCCGCGCTTTGTCTACGAAGACGGGAATTAAAATCAATTTAAATATACAATAATATTCCATATAGGTATATAAAAAAATCCCCGAGTCGGAATCGAACCAACAACCTGTCACGTTAATAGTCGCACGCCTGTGCCCTTGCTTACGACTGGCCTCTTATTATTAAAAATAAAAAATATTTAACAAAACCGACCAATTCCACCAATACTTACAATCAATATTCAAATGAAACGTTTATATAAATTATAATCTACAATAATTTAATATCACAAAAGGCGGCTTAGACACTAGCCCTGTATATTTAGTTGGCCGCTTCCGGTACTCGTTTATATGTTAAATATGCTACATTAATTATTATGGTTACTATGCCGACCGTGTGACCTTGCCTCTTGTACTTGCCAAGTGACTTGTACGAGTGTAGTGGTAGCTGTGGAATTTTTATTCGCATAATATGTACTCACTATTTAAATTATGACTATTCTTACATATATTGTGAGCTTTGTAAATTAAAACGTGGTTGGTTCTTGTTTCGTAAGATTTGCTAAATATAGAATTGTGTTATGTCACTTAGTTTGCTTAGTCTTTTTACGATATATTTGTCATATAAACGTTATCCTACGTTTTGTTTCTTAATTATTTGATACAAAATTCAGTACTATTATTATATACCTAATACTTTTTAAATTTGAGGCCGCCCTCTCTTCCGAGTCCCCTCTGACTGCAGAGGCGACGGTTATAGATACCAATTCTCAGTCCAGGAAATAAATATCGTTTAATATTTGTTTAATTTATCGCTCTGGTGGACCAAACGCAGAGTAGAGTTACGCCGCTTAGTCATATCTACCCAATGTCTCTAAAACTGGGCAGTAAGCGGGAAACGCGGTGTCTTGACTAGACTAGATTCCCGCAGCCTTCACTGCTGTGCGGGAAAAGGCGTGAAGCTGTTTATTTTAATTTTATTAGACTAGTTTATGCCAACGGGCGTAGATGACGTTGTTTTAATGCAAATTAAACGACGAGATGAGGACATCAAAATTATTGGAAACGGCACATATCTAAGAAATCTTAATTTTATTACTTTATCGTTTCAACGGTATTTAAATGAGAATCTATTTTGTCATAGTAATATAATACAATGTTGTTTTTAATAGTGTTAGTCTGTAAAAGGTTGCTTATTTCTCAGTATTGACGATATAATCATGAATTAATTTAGTGGGAAACTTAATCTTTTGTGCTATTTAGCACAATTACAATTAGTATTTTTAACTTAAGCAGGTATTTATAAATAGTCTAAATATTAAAAAAATAGAAATAGTTTGAAGTAGTATGATTCATTCATTGGCAAATGAGGCCACAGAAACCACAATTTTTCGTGAGTCGCGGCGGTAGGAGTAGCACGCGGGAGCAACCTGTCTACTCGGCAGACAGAGAACCTAGTGTTCAGACACTAGATTACCCACTTACCGTTCGATTTGCGTTGATGTACAAAATCTAACCCATAACTACTTACCGCATTTTAGAGATGGTAATCCACAGCACAACGATTGCTTCCGTTCATATAATTTACAATAAAATCTGGATTAACTAAACTAAAGGCATAAAACCTTGTAAATAACTATGTCGCAAATTAATAGACCTTTAAATTAATAGAATAATTAAGACCTTAACTTTTGTAACTCTAAATAGGTACCTTATGGAAATTATTATTATAATTAAATATTCATGTATTTGCAATCATTGTATTATTATATAATTTTAGCTCGGCCTTGTCCCGAAAACATATATATAAATCTTTTCTGCTGCAGCTAAAGAATATTTAGATATTCTTTATTCTTATTTTGTCCACATATGCAAATATAGCCTAATGGTTATATAAAGGAATTCCGCCACGACTGGCCTCGTAAATAAGAGTTTTGCTAGGCCAGTCGCGGCGCAGGGGCACAAGCGTGCGTCTGTAAATGCGACAGATTGTGGGTTCCATTCCCATTTTGGAGTTGAATTATTATATATAAATATTTTTTATGTCGTCGCTTTGGTAACAAGAAAAGCGCGGCGTCGATTTCCGCCACTCAACACGCAATGCCTCATCCGGCGGAAAGTGGGGAACGGAGTGTTTAACACTAGGTTCCCTCTGCCTACTGCTGCTGTGTGCGGGATACAGCGTGAAGCTGATTTTTTAATTTTTAATTTAATAATTCTAATTCATGTTTTCGATAACAGTCTCCGCGTAGATAGATAATGTTTTTATTATATTCTAACTACGATAAAATTGATCGTTAAATAATATTTTCTTTATAATTTAAATACTTTTTCATACTTCGAATCTCATTATTCAAAGTAACCATAATTTTGAGGGCCTCGAGGCGTTTCTCACGTACCATTTCGTATTTCGGCGCGAACCCGAGCTGTCAGATCGCACCGACTCGCAAGATTGGACCGATACACGCAACGGTCGTTGACTGATTGCTTGCGTGAAAATTTTTTTTTTTGCTTTAAATTATGGAAAAATGCTTCCCAATAAGTACGGTGTGTTGGTAGAGAACAGAAGTTTTAATTTGGATATTATTGTGTTTCAAAGTGCAGCGTTGAGTTCCGCCACTCAATAGGCAAAGTATCGAATTCGGACAATTTTTTGTTGACACTTAAGTCCATATTTATAAATTACTCTCAAATCTGGTAACGGAACAAAGCACGGCGTTATGTTAAGCCACTGAACACACTACTAAAAAAAGTACTAAAAATAACATAAATATTGTAACATTTATGTTCAAATTCAAAAGTTTTGATATTTTTAGTAGTACTAGTTTTTAAAGTACTTTTGATATTTTTACTATAAGAAATAATTTACAATATTTGTAAAATTATGTACCAATTGTATTTATTGTGTAAATAAGAGGTTCTCTGTGTTTAAAACATTTAGTGCAAACTTGGTTTTGCCTCAACGCGAGAGGCCTGTGTTTACCTAATAAATTGTGTTAGATTTTCTTGGAAAATTTTGTGAATAGACACGGAAAACAAAGTTTTGCTAAATATTACAAAGGCAAAAGATTGTTTTTGACTTTAAATGTTCAAAGTAAACGAGGATAGAATTATTTTAAATAACCTTCTATTACGTATTTTGTGGCGTTTTATTATTGAAGATTTAAAATTGAATCCTTTTACTTTGTTAAGTATATTTTTTTATAAATTTCAACGAACAAACAATAGCGTTTAATATATAACGAAAACATTTCTTTTAAAATCACGTACAAAATGGAAAGCGTCTAAACATTTTTTTCTCATATCGATGGATATAATAGTAGGTATGATATAATCCACGTTTTGTCCTCCCTTAGACAAGGGTGCATTGTTTTTTTTGCCATCAAATTGCGCTATGGATAGAACACGTGCTGCTGAAGACATTACGGCTTGGGTTCTTCGATATAGTTTAGTTTTGATGTAACGTCTAAAGTTTTGTATGGTGGCCATCTTTTGAATGTGTTTCGGATGCCTGATATAAATATTAATATGATAGTGTGAAAACTGAGGATTTTAGTAAATTAAATTGTTTGGAATTTTTAAAGATTGCTTTTTGAACCTTCTGAGGGCAGTCGTGACGCAGGGGCACTAGGTGTGACTGTAAACGCGACAGATTGTGGGTTCAATTTAAACTTGAGGAAATGAAATATTTAATATTTTTATTTCTTCGCTCTGGTGTCGAGGCAAAGCGCGGCGTTAAGTTGCGCCACTCAACATGCAATACCTCCAGAATTCGGCGGAAAGTGGAGATAGGGAGTCTTAGCATCAGGTTCCCTCTGCCTACGATGCAGTGAACGGAATATAACGTGACGCTAAAAAAATTAACATTGAAATTAAAAATTAAATTACTTAAGTAATTTATTTTTCATCGTCCACAATATGAATCAATCGATCAATTTACAATACCTAATACTTTATTAAAAAAAAATCCAACCAAATCCCGATGTACAGTAGTAATATGGCCACAACACGCATAAGTAAGCGGTACGCCGGCTGCGGCAGATGTACGTACGGCTCTCCCTACAACTGACTGGATCGCTTTTTTTTTCTAAACGATTGTGATCAATGCATTGTAGCCGATGCATTGTCAGAACAGATTCTAAAAGTTCCATTTCCAATTGCAATTTTCTAAGATGTTTTGCTAGATTAACTGTGGGAATGGTTGGCCCAGGATTAGCCCTATTGTCCGCTTTTACGAGAATTTGAACAAGTAATAAGGAATTTCTTTTGGTTCGATCAGTTAGTTAAGACTTTTTTTTAAAAAAAAGCTTCATGCCGTATCCCGCACACACAGAGTCAACCTAGTGTTGAGACACTCCGTTCTTCCGTTTTATTAATAATAAAACAATTTCTTTGAATGTTATTTTTTGCCTTTTCACTTTTAGAATTTGTAAACATAATAGGCAGTTGACACAGGTCTATCGACAACTACCTAATTTGGTTTGTCCACCTGTATGCGTTGAGTTTAATTTTAGTTTTAAATACCACGAATAACAGGTGTGGAAATCGATTATATTGAATGTGTAATAAAAGTATATACATATATATTCTATTCGTAAAAATGAAGTAGGTAATTTTAGATATCTTTATTAATAATAATTCTAAAGTAATAAAAACTTGACTTTCCTGAAACGACTTGTCCAATAAATGAAACTTGTTGAGAATATAACATTTTCAGATCACGTAGAGTCTATAATGTGTTCTCTATCTTAACATTTGCGACCCTTGCCTGGACCCCCATTTAGGCCTTTACAAGATTTACACTAAAAGTAATGTTATGGCATTTTCTCATTGTGCTTGTATAAAAAGAGTCAATTTGCCGTTATCGTAAATAGATATAGACGAATCCTGATTTCTTAACCAACTTGAAAAATAACGGTTTGAAGTCTGAAAATTTTTAATACACAACTGATGTTAAAAATTTACATAGTTAAATAGTTCGTTATGACCCATCATAATGTAAAATTAAATTAAATGTTAGGGCATAAAAATAAATTACATAAAACTCAAAACGAGAAAATGACAATAATTCATTCTCCCAAGTGGGAAACGAACCTACAACCGCTGCGTTTACAACTGAGATTGAATTGAGACTGTTCTCAATATCATAAATGACATTAAGCAACCTTATTGTAGAACAAGAGTAATTTTTCCACTCGTACTGTACATAGTTGCTCAAACTCGCTGTGTCCCCAATTTTGAGCTGAATAAGGTTTCGACGTGCCGAAACTAGCAAGCAACTGTTACCTAAATTAAATTACCGTCTTGGAAATAGTGCTTATTGCTGCTATTCCTTTAAATATTATTATATCTGTATGTGTCTAGTGTGTACTTACTTCTTATTATTAAAATAAATGCAAACATTTTAAAACTGTAATGGCTGCTTTATTTTTGTAGGTGACCCAGTGTTAAGATACTCCGTTCCCATTAATGTATTTCCCTTCCTCATTATCCGAATTCTGGAGGCATTGCCTATTAAGTGCCGAAACTCAACTCTGCATCTTGCCTCGTTGCCAGAGCGAAGAAATGAAAATAAATAATATTTCTTTTTCTGGAGTGGGAATCGAACCCACAACCTGTCGTTTACAGTCGCACGCTTCTTCATATTTCCTTGATATATAAAATAATATCATTTACCTAATAGAAAAACAAATTTATTTCAAATTAACAAGTAAAAGCTAATCCTGATAATACTTCACGAGATTAGCGGGCACTTTAAAATCGTTCGCCAATTCAAGTCACGTACAAACGGACGGTCAAGACGTATCTAGCAGTGGGGCCCGTTTTAATCTTGCCGGAATGCCGGAAGCCCATAACGACTCCAGCCCTGAGTTATGACCAATAAACACGAGAGATTTGAATATGAGGCGACGAGACGGCGACCATCTCTCCATCTCTTTGTAGACAAAGGTCTTACTGCATCTAGTCGCCGGCAGCTCTTAATATATCTCAAAACCGATCGAGGGTGCATTACAGCTTATTGGAAGGAAGCAGAAGCTCAATGAGTATCTATTTTGGTATAATATGAATGAGCGAAATGTTCGCGTTCCATGTCGTGTTGTAAGTCGTTATAACTTTACAAATTGCCAGTAGTGCCCTTGGGTTTATCTAGGAATCGGCCAACTCAATTACATTATAGTCCCTTCTTTAATGTGGTATTGACAGGAAATTTTACTGTTCTCAACAAATTGTCTAGACTAAGGCTATCTCTTAGATTTTTTTACGCTGTCTTAGTCTCGGAGACATATCGTTAAATTGGAATGTCTGTGCAGTACATTTTCCGAAACCCTTTTGCCAACATCGTCTGGGCACGCCACCCTCCAGGCAGTACCCTTTATAGCCCTAATCCCCCCTAATAGTGGTTATAACGACCTATGTTCGGACAATTCTAAATTGTCCTCCAACTCGTAGTGAATTTTAAGAGAGCAATATTATAGGACATAACTTTTATTCTGTCATTTGGACGTGTTCAACTTGATAATTTGAGGATTGAAAGCAATAAAAATCTTTAAGAGGATTCCGCAATAAATTAGCATTAAGTGATAATAAATCGTTATTTTGATAGAAATAACTAACTAATTGGTATTATACCCGTGTGCTTAGTATATTAATGTACGCATATAGCATGGGGGAGAGAATATTAAAGCTGGCAAACGACTCGAGAGAAGTTATTTTCCGTAACAGTCTCGACGATGGGGTGTTTAGACATAAAAATAATCTCGTTTATCATGCTCCCCTAGACTTTGCAATTAGCCCTCGGGCTATGGAGACATATTGCTGTACTTTCCACCTTTTTCGAGTATTCCGCAAGTCTTTTTTTTTATAACTATTCTCCCTAAGCAAGTCTAGACAAATGAACGTCGACCGAATTACTTCTGTCTCAGTTATATGATAAAACGATTTTACCACTTCTTCATTGCTGACTGTTTTTGTTTATTTGTATATAAATTACTATTTATTGTGAGCAAATAACCAATTATAATGACTAATAGCTGTAATATCTCCAACGTTTATTCACAAACTTGACAAAATATAGTTGCGATTGTTTTTCTACAATATCCACAGCCATACGTGTTCACAGAGAGGTGTTTTTGGCAAAAACAAAATGGACATGAATCATAACAGATAGTTATTGGTACTAGTTACTACTATTTTATCGCATACGAGCCACGAATTACCTTTAAATATATTCATTTAGTATATAATATATAAGAAAAGCCTATGTGTTCATCTTAATTTACTTTTGAAACTATTGAATATATATAGCAAATTTATGTATCACGAATGCTCCTAGCATTCATAATATCTAATTCGACGAGCTAATATTGATTGAACGCATTTCTAAGACAGGATATTTGTTCAAGTGAATTGATCTTTATCCTTTTGGTATGTGGACGTTTACTTAAGGTAGGGCGGCATGATTTTTTTTACCCTGTATTGGCTAGCAGTTTTTTAAAGAAGTTAGTTTCTCGTGGTGCAGCGGCACAAAGTGTGACTGTAAACCGCGACTGGTTGTAGGTTTGGTGATGAAGCTAAGCGCGGCGCTGAGTTCCACCACTCAACATAGAATGCCTCCAGAATTTGGTGTAAATTGTTGGTAGTGGGAACGGGTACGGGAGTTCCCAATTCGCTCTGGTTAGGTAAATATTAGTTGTAGCTTCACTCTTTTCCCCGCTCAGTGTATAAGGCAGATCAAATCTAATGTAAAGAAGTGTTGAGTGCCAAAATTGAATACTTCTCTTCGTTTAAAAATATATAATCATTCCGCCTATTGGTTAATCGAACTCACAACCAAGATGCTGTGGCAGTGCGCCACGACGGTTCTGTTTATCTGACTGCCCACAATTATATTCCTTTTATATACTCGTTACTAAATTTTTATCATATAATTTAAAAAGTGCAAATAATATCTAGACAAATACTTGGCAATTATCACGTTCTTGGCGCCGTAAACTTTGTTCGTACGGTACTGATTTTAGCGACTACCTGGCCCGCTTACCTGCCCTCGACGATTGTTCCAGCCATTTTAATTGCATGCAATTAAAATCTCTATTACTAACACCTTAATGACTACATCTGTGTGTTCATTTGTATTGAGTTAATTTGTTTAATGCGCCTTAAACTTTTTATGTTTTTAGTAATAGCTCGAGATTATTATTGTTAGCTTTTGGAATTTATCGATATGTTCATTATTTTTAATTTTATATTGAGTAATAATTTATTTTGTGACGGAACGACACTGTTCTCATTATAAGGCAAATTTGCTGTTATACTTTATCCCTAGTAGGGTAGCCAGAGAAAATACTGAACTACGGTCTCCGCGTACCTCTTCCGCCTCATGGCTACCGGGGGGTCCTTATGCATTTCATGTGCCCTTCCTCCAATATCATTGATACTTTGTTTCCGAAGGTCAACCGACTCCTTCTACCTCCGTTTACATTGACTTTTCCGTCATAACCCTGTAGGTTTTGATAAGGCAGCAAGTTAAATAATAATTCCAGCTTGATCTACATGGTACAGCTACAGATGGACACAAACCTGTGTATGGGTTCCATTTCTTCCTTATCGGGTACGGAACCTTAACAATATAACGAAATATACCTACCTACATCCTACAGGCTTTGCCGCTGTCAAAACAATAACAGAATGCAATCCATCTACTGATTTGATAACTGCTCGAATTGCATCATAAAACGATGTCGTAAAACCTCGCACTTACATTGTTATTAAGGAGTCGTTTGTTTTACGAGCGCATATTAAATACAAGTTGAAAATATGTTAGGGGTCGTTGGGGAGGCACTTGCGATGCTTAGGGGTTGTTTAATACAATTTTGTCTAGAACACGGTTATGTTTTAGTATTATATCTAAAATATTGAATGTTTAGGATTACATGAGTATTATGTTTTATGGCTACATCACGTTTATATGCCGTGGTTATGATTCTGGTCTTATATTTCACTCGCGCAGAATATTTTCGTTGTTTTGGGATTTTAGGTAAAACTTTTATCACTATTCTAAGAGCGTAAACCAACAGTGTTTGGGCGGAAATTGATGACGAGATCTTTTAAGTTAGTAATGATGCAAACACAAATGAAATTGATCCTAAGTAAATCTTAGGATTTGAAAAAAAGCTACTATTATCTACGACGACTATTCGTCGATCGTCGATCAATATTCATCTTGTTCTTAAGCAAGAAGTGGTGACTTCTCATTCGCTCCGCGGCTGTAATCGATATCGTGTGAAGATGAACATATATATTTTTTTAAAGTCACGTTTTTTGTATGTGAAGTGTTGTTTTTTATCTGATGTTTCAATTTGTTACGTCCCACAGTGGCCTTTGACATGCCTTGACGACTACTATCAGTTGATAACCGATGCCCTGTGTAGCATAGCATGCTCATGCTCAGTCGCTGTGGTTAAAAAAACCGGTTAAGTGCGAGTCGGACTCACCCAATTGAGTGGCAATAATCTTTTAGGTTTATCTTTTTTATATTACTTTATAATATTAATATTGATAGATAAATCGTAAGAGTACTGAATGTTATTCTTAGATAGTGAAATTAATTGGAATTAGATTCAAATTTAAGATTAATTCATCTTATCTTACAGATAATTGCATTTTTACGATACGAGCTAAGTTATTTTTACAATTGTGCCTCATATATTTAAGTATCCCTATAAAATTTTAAAGTAATTAATAATAATGAATTATTTTCGGATTATTAAAACGACAGCTATAAATCAAGATGCAGTCGTAAGCGTAACGCATATGTTTTTATATAAACAAGTTTATGCCATTAAGAGACGTCTTTGCAAAAAAGGGGCACATTTTGTTTTGGTTTATATACCTATACCTACATTACTTAAGGCTAATGTTCATATTGTATATATATTGGGTCACAAAATATAGCTCTTCTCTAGCTTAATTGAAATGTGAAACCGTCACATTTAACTAGCCAGAGGAAACGACTACATTAAATATTTCATTACCCCGAGTAGGAATCGAACTCACAACCTGTGAAACACCTTTATTAATGGTAAATAATTAAATATGAAATTAATCAAATCTATCTCCATACAGGTACGTTTGAACAATACAAGCTTGCGGGCTAGACTAAATGCCCACTTAGAAGATCCGTATCTTAGTTGCGCGCAGTGCATACATCCTGTCAGTGCGACACCGTGCGCTGTCATTTGTTTAAATACTTACAACTGTTGTAATTGATAGTTATCTGGCGATGTGAAATTGTTTTAGATTATAGCTGGGTGATTGTTTGTCCTGGAAAAAGGGTTTTTTTCTTCTTTTCTTTTAAGCTTTTGTCGGGCTTTGAGCTTTTATGTTTTTTAAAAAAAGCTTAGTTTAAACTGCAATCTTCGATGCCAAATTGTAGTACACTCAACAAGCAATGCCTCAGCGGCAAGAAAATCGGCGGAAAGTGGGGAGCGGAGTGTCTTAAGACTAGGCTCCCTCTGCCTACTCTGCTATATGCTGCTACAAAAATACAACCTTTCACGGAATTAAAATTCGCAATGATTACGAATCGTAATATGCCGGCTGTATCACGAATTTGTCTTACTATTTCTATTTATATTCAAATACATTATATAGATAACTGTTGTTACTCTTAATGTTTTTATATACTATTTTTTTATATAAAAACATTAAGAGTAAGCTTTTATAGAACACAGTATTTAACTTACCACGCAGCGGTTTCCCTTAAAAGGTGAAATGAAAAATGTGAATGTTTATTATTATCTCTTAATGCTCACCTTGCAAATGGTATGTCCGTCCGTCTATGACAAAAATAGATACCATATATTGAGTATGTTGTATATTTTATTATAACCTTTACCTGGATATTTATTGTTTTATAACATTTACTATAATATAATATATTATTTTGATTGAGGCCAGTTGGCAGGCTAGCGCAGGGGCGTGAGCGTGCGATTGTAGATGCGAGAGGTTGTAAGTTCGATTCCCAATCGAGGAAAAAAATGATTAGTTATTAATATTTTCAAAAGTGTGGTGTTGAACTCCGCCAGTCAACACGCAACTTAACATTAGATTTCCTCTGTCTACCCTTCTGTATGCGGAATACATCGTAAAGCCGAAGCTTTCGATATAAGCGACACACTGTAACAGAGGAAGTCTGTCATTTTGTCATTATACCAGTATATAAGTAACATCTAATAAAAACTAGTTTTCTCTCGCAAAAGCAAAAAGAAATTGGCATTTATGTCACCCATTAAGACAAAAGATCTACTAAATGATATGGATGCAAAATTTATAACATTCTTCTGGTTGAGAATCTCTGGGAATACCGCAACTTAACAATGGACCCATTTTTAAATGTTTTCAAGCAATTTATAAAGATTTATGGCTGTTTTAGTTGTAGTAGTTGGCACGTATTATAATAAATCATGAAGTTATGACAACTTAAATGACATAGGCACTAATATTATACCACTTCCCAAACATATAATTTTTACCTATTATTTTAATTTCAGTGGGAAGCAAGCACTACTGTTTTGTTTTAATAATATTCATTGTTGTAAATATTATTGTTATTTTAAACGTAAGTAGCTCGTGCAAAGTGTTTTTATCTTTATACTATAAGTTTTTTTCACATTTTTAAGGCAGTGGGATAGGTGGCGAAAGCTCACACTTAATGAAAAAAGTAATATTATTATTTAATTGATTGATTGATTTCTCGAAATATGGCGTTTCGAGCGTGCCAGTTGAGCACAATTCATTTCGCCAATGTCACGTTGTATGGAATATTATTATTTATGTGAATATTTTCCTCAATGAGAGTCGAACCCACAATCATCGCAATGTCAACGTCAAAAAAATCGCTAGATCTTATTTGTTTATCCTAATTTGCTTATAATTTATCTTATTTAAAATTGTAATTTATATTACTATTATTAACGAATATACAATTAAAAATTGTTTAGATTCCTTTAATGTAATGAAAATTCATTAATAAAATTATTAAATAACAATGCAAGACTTTATTGTTCGAATGACTGTAAAAAATCCACTATAAATGATTCTCTCATTTAAAACGTAAAATATTATTTATAGTAGCCGAAATTACCGACCACCAAAAATATTTATTTTATATTAAAAATTATAAGAAACACAAGAAAAAAAATAAAATTTAAGTGGTCGTGTCGTTTTTACAGTGCCGCTTACATATAGTAAGTTATAATTGCTTCCGACAGTACCTAAAACAATTATGTGACGGAAATATAAAGTTTTAATTAGAGAGAAAGAGATGAGAATACTATAGTATGTACCTATAGTTGTCGGACACCTGGAGCGTGAAGTGATTAATATTTGCAGGGCTGTCGCCTTCGGAAGTATTCTGCGGATTTTAAACACTACGGCTGATAGCTTGTCACTGATATTTGAAAGTTTTCCAAGAACTTGCGACCACCGCGATGCAAAGTACCTACAGTGTTTTTTTTGCTTTTGCTGTTTGTATTTTCGCTTTTGGCTAATATTGATTTTTTTTGTACGCTGAGACTTTAGTCTCTACTTTGAGTATAGTTATGTAATACTTGTTGTAAAAAATTCATTCAGGAACGTAGTACTTACGGATAGATTGGTTATACTTTTCTCTTTACTTTTCATTTCAAGTAAATATAATTTTATTGAGTTATGATTTTGATTTGATTTGATTTATTGATATTTTCCTTCCCTTAATCTGATAAAAGGTAAAGCGCGGCGTTGAGTTCCGTGACTCAATACGCAATGGTTTATCCGGCGGAAATTGAGTAACGGAGGTTCCCTCTGCCTAACCAAAAGGCGTGTGGCTGAAAAAAAATGGATCAATATTTTTTTGTTCAACCCTACTTAATTTATATTTGCAGTTGTATTCAAAGCTTAGTATGCAAATGAGATTAACAAAGTTGTCTCTGGACCCTCAGCGCAGCAGACCGTTCAGTGTGCTTAATTGATAATATCAATACATTAAGTAGGTTGCTACTTAGAGACCAACCTGATTATGGATTCTTTCATATCAAACTTATATTATTATTATGTTAAATATTTCCAAACTTCTCCCATTGTTTATCTCATGCGTGTCAGCTTACATGGTTT